>CM043117.1:41718775-42131298 GCA_023701765.1 Hylyphantes graminicola | reverse complement strand
TTTGGGATTACGTCCCATTACCAAGTTATATTATTACTTCCTGATTACTTTTGCACCACAACAAATTAAACCAACAGAAATACTACCCCCCCTCCCACTTTCTAAACACATACTAACACAGATTTAACCTAATTTAATTCTTTACTCAAACAAAAAAATTAGTAATAATAACTAGACGATCACCGGACCAAGTTCGAGAAGAAACACGCAAACAAGTGAGCACATTTTCCCAACCTCATTATGACACTTTGAGCAAAGAAACTTTTTGGAATAATTCGACCATTATCATCAGGCCAGGAGAAGAAAATATTTGGTGTGATTAATATGTCAGGGATGAGCACAAAGTGTTTCGTATGCATAATTTATATATTAAGTTTGGGCAAAGCGGCGATCAAAAGTTCCTGCCCCAGATTCCGCGTGGAAATTGATAGGATTTCATGCGTAGTAAAATATTAAAACTCTTTTTTGTTTGTCCGACACTTTGGGAGAAGAAGTTCATTTGCTTAACTGTATGAGCAGGAATGTAAGGTGCCTTAATTAAAATATGCGTGCTAAGGTAAGTTTTTAAATATGTGTAATTGTTTGGAGTATTATGGCTTTGTTTACGTTAAAGTTTACGTTAGCTTAGAAGTTAAAGATATTGGTACTTATTTTTCAAAAATTCTGATGAAAGTAAGCAGTTTGTATATTGAATTATAAAAGTAACTATTTTGGGTATCGTAATTAAAACATGCTTTTGAAGATATGAATATTGAACATAGATGATTGGACGTGGTATGAAGTTGGTACAACTACGGAAAAAATATTTAACGCAAAGGAGTGGAAAGTGTTTCGTTTCCGCAGCTGTGAAATTAATTACACACATTCGGCTTAAGACCCTAGAAAAATTATTTTTTCACCTTCAAAATGAAGATACATAAATTAACGGTGAACTCTTAGTAACTGTTAAAAAAGATTTAATCTAATTTAATTAACTGATAATTGTAGTACAACAAAATGTATACACAAATAATCAAAACTGCAAGTTAGCAAAATCTATGGTCATTCATCAATACTTGAATATTATTATTTACCTCTAATTCAGTCTTTTGAAAACTGCACTAGGATTGATGAATAATTCTGTCTTTAACAGTATTTTTCCTGTATCATTGTTTTTAAATATTTTTTACTGAAAACTTTTAAGCAACTGGCTGTAGCTTTCAGGATTAGTTTTTCATGACTTTATGAAAAACTCTTAAATATACCAAAGTCTAAAAGTCCAATTATATTACCTTCATTCGAAAACAGGGGACATGAAATTACTTTAAATTATTAATAGCTATAAAATTTTTTGGCAGCATTAACCACTTATTTTCAAATGAAGGAAGCATAGAAGAGTATAAAGCTTTTAAAGTTTTTGAAGGCGTCATAATGATCACATTACAAAATATGTGCTTAGCGTGTTAACGATATAAATAACCCCAATTGGAATATTTAGAATCCCTATTTTCATTTCCTTATAAAAATTGCGATATTGCTGATCCTAACAATGAAAATCTTAAAATTAATAGGTGTAAATTGTGCATTTTTTCCAACAATTTAACAAAGGAAGATTTATGAAAGAGAAATAATAATTTAAAGGTCCAAGTTGAATGCTTTTAAGATTCCATTTTGTATAAAATACAAATAATACAGGATGAATACCGTTAAGGTTAAGAGCAACAGATACTTTTGTCAGTAGTACGATTGGCGTTAATGTTTGGGGTAAATTTTCAAAGAGCCATTTTTGATTGAAGCGAACAGATTTCGACTTCAAGACTTTTTGGCATGTTCTCATCCTTTTAAGTACTTTAACTTAAATATAAAGCTACTTGTTAACTATTTGAAAAATTTGTTGAAAACGGCTAATTCTCTTTATTTACTGAGCTGTAAGCAATTATAGCGATGTTTAAACTAGAACCGAATTCCGCATTTGACGATTTTATTTTTAAGGTTATATTTCGAGTGTCGAAGTGGTTCTAGTAAACATACTATTTTTAAGTATTTTTTTTATTTTTGATTTCTTTTGAGCAGTAAAACAAAGCAGATGTTTTAAACAAACAAAAATCACTGTTTGTTTACTTCATAACATAAAAATAAAGGACTTTTTATGATTTGTTTAGTGAAGGTACGTAACATAATTTATCATTGAAAAATATATGACGTGTTTTAAAATATAAAATTTTAATAATTTAAAAACATTAAAAATTAAAAAAAGTCGTTAATTTAAACTAAAGATTAATTCTTTGAGTTCAGTTTACAATAATTCCCTCCTGATTTTTATTGAATGGAATAGAAAAAGTCTATACCAAAACCGACCTTAAGTTTGCAGTATACAAATGTTCTACGAGGAAAAGGGTAAATAGTTCTCATTTTTGAGTGCGAGAATAGAATACAAAAAGGTATTTCAAATTCAATAAACAAATTGATTTGTTATTTCAAGACATAAATTTATTATTTTTATTAGTTTAGCTTCAGTTAGAGTGTTATTTAATTATTTTTTTCCTTCGACTTGACGTAACAGGGCGCATGAATATCAGGGTCGAAAGGAGCAGCCAATCAGAGTACGCGAAATTGCGGCGCCAGCCGGGTTGTCTACCCAGTTTCCTCCGCTCAGTACATTTCTCTGCTGCAAACTTAAGCTCGGTTTTGGTATAAGTAATAACTCTTTTGAAATATGCACAAACACTGAGGTAAAAAAACAAAACAAAAGATTGTTCTCGAAGGAAAAATAACAAAATATGCTTGAAAAAATATAAGTTTAAACTTTCAACACTTTCTAAGAAGATGATTTTGAGTTATATTCAATTATATTCAGAAAATCATCGAAACACGATCAAGAAGAAAAACTACTTTAAAAGAAAAATCTGTTTTTGATTGAAAAGTAAGTAAAATGTCTGAAATTTCTTGTATAGTAGGTAGTGGTAGGTACATATGCATACCGGCCTGTGTGCTTGATTTCTTGTAAAGTACAAAGTACTATCGTTAAGTTTCTGTGTGTCATTTTACTTAATTATTTAGCACATCAAACTTGTTTTTTTTTACATTAATATGAATTTTGGCTTTCCTTACTTGGCTTTCCTTACTTGGCTTTCCTTACCTTGGCTTGTAGAAAACACAGATGGCATAAAACGCATATCAAATTATCAAATTTTACTAACAGAAATAAATTAATTTCGTCAAATTATTCAGAAATAATTGTACTATTTTTTTTTTAATTCAATAATATTTTTTTGATTTTGTAAGTGAATATTTGGTGTCCATACCCCTTACATGAAAATCAAAAGTATTAAAATAAGATACACTGTATCTAGTTTTATTAAGACATTTAGGGCTAGCTTGCTTAGTAAGTGAAAACGCATTAAATTAAAAAAAAATTACAAACTTACATGCCTTTTAAATCAAATAAGCTTGGTTTACAAACAGACAAATGATTTCTATAAAGCTCCCCATGTAATTGAAAAATTTCCAAAAGTCAAAGTATATATGATTCTATAGTAGTAAGTCAAATATTGCTTGTTTTCAGATTGATGATATTGCATTTTATATTTCTTAGAATATTCTAAAAAGCACAGGCTTACAAAAGTTATTGGATTTTCAGCAACGATGTTTTCAGAGAAATACTATGTGTATGCTTCTTTTGACTTCAATGATAATATGACCTAGTCTTTCCTATTCTTGTTGTTATAGAGCCCTCGATGACTTTGATTGCAGAAGCTTTATGATACCTTATACGAAATGTCCCATCAATATTTAAATAAAATACTCCCGATGCTTTGTATGATGTTTATATCTTTCAATGTTTTGTCGCATTTTCAAAGAAAAAATACTGGATATGTAGCATTAACGTGTTAGCATAAGTGACGTTTGGAATTTAACAATTGATCCTTGCGTGTTTTACAATTAACAGCTATAGAATAAAATCCATAATTTTTATCTTTCAAACTAAGGCTAAAATAAAATTCTTATAAAAGGAGTTCAAAATATTTTTTTTTACGTTATTGATAGGAATGTAAAATCAGCTACTTTGCTTCTTGCCCCCCCCCCCCCCTTGCTATATTGCATAAAATAGCTATATTGTATTAAAATAATTGTGCGATTGTGTACTTATATATGTTTATGTAGAATTGATATTGATGGATAACAAATACAAGTTACTTAGATCTGACACCTTTATACCGTTCTTATAAGGGCTTAATTCTATTTGGAATCTCAACTATCAAGTTTTTGTTCGTAATATTATTAAATGTAGAACAACAAGCCGTGATATATACCCCAAGTAGGTCAAAATTTCTAAGGATAAGTTCTTCAATTCAGTTACATTATCGACTACAATTCAATTTTCCCCCCAAACACAAACTGTAATGAAATTAAATTATTCTTCACAAAACTGTCATTATTATGAAAAATTTTCAGGTAATGGGGGGGGGGGGGGGGGTTCGAACTGCAAAAATTTCACAGGCACAAAATTATACAAGCTTTTATTTACTTTGGTTTGTAGTTTGAAGGTAAGAAAAAGGTTTGTATTTCTAGAGTTAAGATTATGATGCCGTCAAAAAATAATTAAAATGAAGTAGATATCACTTATAAGTATATGTTAAGCTATTTATCAGCTTAATATGATCAATTTTATGGATTTTAGAACATAAATACACGTTGTAACGTGAATGCTAAACCGTGAGATTGAAATTAAGAATGACTTTATGTTTTAAGCGTATGTGGAAATAATGAAGAATGTATATACAAAATAAAAATAAAAATAAAAATATTTGCGTGTTTTTCAACTCTTTCAGTCTCAGTGATGCCATTTGGCATCATCATGTTTGTCATTAGCATTTTTTAAAAGTTTATAGGGCTGACATCTATTGGGATTAATAAAAAATATTTTCTGAATGAAAAAGTGTGAAGAATCGAACGATATGCTTTTGACATAATAAATGGA
Source organism: Hylyphantes graminicola (assembly GCA_023701765.1). Lineage (NCBI taxonomy): Eukaryota > Metazoa > Arthropoda > Arachnida > Araneae > Linyphiidae > Hylyphantes > Hylyphantes graminicola. Next base: position 42,126,338 of record CM043117.1, on the reverse strand, counting down.
TATAAAGGATCAGAAAAAACTTATAAAATGATGATGCCAAATTATCATTGGGACTGAAAGGGCTAAATAATAATTCAAAGATATTACTATTCCTTAAAAATAAATATCCTTAAGTTCGATGACATTTTTAAAAGTCTAATGTAATCGTTTCCGGTTGCCTATATCTGGCCTCCTTTAAGAGCTTTAACACAGCCAATATGCCTCGTCATTTAGAATCCTGGTCAAGTAACGAGGTCGATGCCTGAGGGGGCACACAACAGAGTTTTGAGCGACAATAAAGATGTACAAAATCAGACAGCAGTACAACTTGTTTTAGCATTCATTTCAGCAAAAATGTGTATTTTTACGGCTTAAGACCTACAATTTTATGAAATTGACGCGCCCCTCCAGCACGTAGGAAACATAATTTTTCTAAAATACTTGCAACCCCTACCTTTTAATATATCTTAGTTTGAAAAATATGTTGTCATGAATCGATAGGTTGGACTTGCTGGCGTCATAGATTGTTCTTGCTGGGGCAGGGCTGCCTTAAAAACAAAGTCATATATTTTTTTTTTACAAATAACGAATGGTACAAGTCAGCTGCTTCGGTATCGATATTTTTGACGGACTTGAACATTCTATTTAACACCCGCACGATCGTGAGAGCCCGGTTGGAAAGGGATAAAGATAAACAAAGAAAAATAATAAGTATTTAAAGAGACCGCCAACTGTTTAAAAAGGAAGCACAATTTTATTCAAGCTAATATTTTTGTTTAATAATCTGGCTACTTCTCAAGCTATTCCCTTCCTACCGTCATTCTGAATAATGAGTAGAATTTCGAATCTCAAACAAAAAAGATTGCTTGAAGCATATAAACAATTTTATATCCCTTTTGATTTATTGCGTGTTAATTTTATATGCATTGATATATGGTTTTTATTATTTCCTGTTTCTAATAAAAAACAACACAAACAGGTTTTTTCATTTTATTAATAGCTTTAACGATAAAACTAAAGTTTTATGTTAAAACACTAAACACAATCCAATAACTTCATCAAGCCAGACATGTCGGCAAATAAAACCTAAATCAATGAAAGTTCATTGAATCCTGTAATTTTCCAGCCCTTACGCGGTATTGATAATTTACTTTCGTTCTAGCCTCATGTTGCTACGGTAAACAAAATCACTACTTAGTTCTCACATATTCAGCGGTATCACGACTACAACAGAGAAGACATTACCATGTTTATTTAACAAGAACAGAATCGCATGCATACCAATGATTTCAAAACAAAAAGGTATAAAATAGGGGTGTGAGATAGTAGAAAGAAGGTATCTTCGTCTAATGTTACAAAATTGGACATCGATCCCTTTTCCATTGAGTAAAGGTAATATAGGATTGTATTTAAATGAGTAGTGTTGTTTGAAGTACAGTAATGAATTAAAGAAAATCGATGCTGTTTATAGAAGAAATGTTTTTCTCTGTATGTATAGCGTGACAATAAACTATTTATCAAGTATTCATCAAAAGTTTATAGTACATGCTAGAGTCCCTCAATAGTGACTTTAACTAATGCTTAAAGAAAAGTCGCGGCAAAAACTTTTTTCGCCTCATGAGGAAATTAATTATTGCTTTAGTGCCTACTGGCCCATCAACTTGCCGTCGTTCGTATACTAAGCGAGAGATCCGCTATACTGTTAATCTGCCTACATTAATAAAGCCTCTAGTAGGGGAACCCAGGGAAGTAGTTGGTACCGGGGCTAAATGAAGTTAGACGTTTTTCAGTGTCAAGGACGTGCTGTCAGCAAGCGGAAATAATTACAAGGAGACCAACCTGTTTCTGCAGTTAAACAAGTCTAGTTTGCTGTAGCGTTAAAATATGAGGTTTTCGTTGGGTGATTTTGTTTTGTTCAGTCTATGCCTTAGCCAAAAAAATGGATCCATGAGTTTTGATTGCTGCATATGGAATTTGCTTGACATTGTTATCATGTAGGTCTATCAATGACGACAAGGTCCCTTTTCTGACGGATGAACACTCATATCTGGACACTCAAAGACGTGGCATGGTTTCAGGTGAGTATCTGGGCAATGCAATTATCACAGTTCCCGTAGACTCCCCTGCCATTTCTAATTATCTTTATGCTTCTATAATGGGTTGGTCCGGTTGCGTGATTTTTGCTCTTGTGACCCTAACATAAATATTGTTCCTAAAGCGAAATAAATACAGGCATGTCCTAGTCATCTCAAGGCCACAGAAGCTCATCATGACCTTACGCTATCCGTCTGGTTTAGATTGTCGGCTTTTCTGAAGAAAGACTACGAAACCTATTAGTGGACGGCCGAACCACACTTTTCGGGTTCCTAACTCCGTTCGGTTCCTCTGTTTCGGAAAAGCCGATAACCCGAATCAAGACGACCCGATAGTGTGATGTCACAAAGAGCTTCTCTGGCCTTATCAGTTGAGTTTGCCGTGGTTTAGGGTGAAATGGAGTACACCATTCCACCCTGCAAAGTTTTTAACTCACAGGTCGTTTTTAGTATAATTTTTTCCTTCAATTTCAAATGGTTCCAAATCAAGTATTAAAACATTTCAGAAAAACAAAGGATATACATTTCTAAATCAAAGTCAGTTGAAGGTTCGATAGCTGCTTCCATGTGCAAATAATAAACAAACAATTATTTCAGTATGATTTTTTGCTTTAATATGACGTCTAACTCGATTTCAAGACTTGTTGCGTCTTGTGAAAGACGGACAGACGAGCAAAAAATCCAACAAATAAACGAAAACCGATTAAAAAAACCTTCTACAATTAACGTTATAAAGTTAATGTGAAAGATTAAACTGTACCTTAAAAGAATAAGTACCCAAGTCCAGTGTTATATACATCATTTTAATATTTGAAATACTATATCTGCCTCCTATTAATAATGTAACCAAGAAATTGTTAAAAGTGGTTTAAAAATCCTAATTTCATAAAAAAAACACATTTGTTTTTTTATTACAGTGTATCAAGTATAAAAAATGTTTATTCAGCAGTTAAAAGAATGAAAGGGAATTTTTCATAGTAACAAGAACGTATTCTAAGTGAGAAAAAGTAATTAGACGGTGTAATGAAATCTAAAGTATATTCATAATTTGGAACTTCTATAGAACTAATCTTTTCAGTTTTTTCGTACCACCTAAAGGATTTTTGTAATTAAATTCTTTTTTAGAGAACTTGACGTTAGTGACTAGTTTTTTAAAACATAGCAAAAAATTAAAGTAAAAAATTAGTACAGAACCCTTGAAAAATAAAGTAATTAAGAAACGCCCTATTTTTTAGGGTTTGGAATGTATACTTATAATTCAATTACATAACACTGAAAGTATATTCAAAAGCTTCGTTAATTACAAGGCTTTTTAACGGGTATGCCTTCAACAATTAAAAAAATATATAAGACCAAGTTGAAATTTCTCTGAATAACTATAATTTTTGAAACATTTAAACTAATGATAGAAGAAAGGTGTTTAAAAAGTAACTTAACTGGAGATTTTTTTTTCATTTTTTTGTATTCCTTGTAATGCATTCGTAATATACAGTGTTTATAAGAAATGAATTGAAATCTTGCCTTTTTCATAGAGAAATATTAGTATTGTTTCAAGAGAAGTTTACACATTAATACGTTTTCTTCTAAACGTGTGCGGAAACATGAGAAATAATTATTTATATTTACTGTTGTATGGTTTGATAAATAATTAGTTTATAGTTCAAGTCTATATACACAAGCACACACAATAAGTCTTTTGCTATAAAATATTTATGTTTTCTTAAATTCTAAAAGGTTTTTTTCTTTCAATTCATTTCTGTAAACCATTCTTCAGATAAAGAGCTACTTATTCAAAGATCTACTTATTATTCATAATAATGTAATAATGATTCAAAGTTCTACTTATTATTCATAATAACGGAATGAAAGGGAATAGTTTGAGAAGAAGCTATTTGACAAAAATACTACTTTAAATAAAATTTTGCTGCATTTTTAAGCAGTTGGTGGTCTCTTAAAATGCTTAGTAATCTTTCTTTATTTCTCTTTATTTGTATCATGCCAAAATATTAGTATAATGTTTACTTAAAACTTTTTATCATTTAAGGGGGTCCGGTATGTTGTATATCGGTAATGTTAAATTGGCCAATTGCAATGTACCTTTTCACAATAACTACTGATCAGATCATCTTAAAATTTTCTGTGTGTGTTATACCAACCTTATATATTAATCTGAGGTTAAAAGTTTTTTAAAAAAAAACTGTTATATTTTTTTAAAATAAAATGCGTTTTTAAAGTACCCAAAAAATCATGAAATTTTTCACTTTTTTGCCCCATAAAAAAATTTTAACTTTAGTTTTATAAAAACTTCTCCTCACCTCAGATTAATCTATACTATGTATTACTTCATATAAAAAAGTTTACCAGAAAACATAGCATATTTTTTGAGAAAAGTTACATCGAAATCAAAAAATCAAGTTCTGAGAAAAACGTGTTTTCCAACCAAACTTACCAAGCCAAGACATTAAAATGGCTTTTGATGTCAAAAATATTTTTCCAATCGTCTTGATACTTTGTGACATTATTAATAAAGGTTGTAATAGTATTTTAAGCCAATAATTTTTGTTTTGATTTTTTCAAAGATTTTGGGGTACTGAACCCCCTTAAAATAAGGAAAAAAACTCTTTTAGCAATAAAATATGTGTAATAAAGATAATAATAATAATAATAATAATAATAATAATAATAATAATAAACACTTCCTCCAAATGTTCCTGAATACACAGAGCATTGAACACAGAAATAATTCTACCCTATTTGTCGTCTAAAGTTATATTCTTGGAATAAATTTGCTCAGAATCTTAAAATGGAGTTTCATTTGTATGTTGGAGAAAAGTAATGGTATATTTAAAATTTTGGAAGTACTAAGTTAAATTTAAAGCAAAAATAAAGAAAAATAGTTGCAAATAGATGTTTCGAAAGCCAAACAAATTGATGAGTCAATGCAAATAAGGAAGTTTGAATACAACGAAATTATATAAGTAAACAGTATGATTAGTAATAATAAATAGCTAAGGGACGATAACAAGTTAGCTTAAAAGTTTAGTAATCTCGTATTTCTTTTGATAATTTGTATGCCTTTATTTAAATAAAACGTTTTAAAATATTTCGAACTACAATTATACTACTTTTAAAGTATTGAACAGTTTTGAAACACCTTCATTTAAAATTGTAATTTTAAAGGTGCGTTTTTTACATAAGTGTTGCTACTTAGAAGAAGCAGAAAATCCACTAACAATCACGAATTACACCAATTAGTTTTAATCATTAATTTCAATTTTATTTTCGATTTCACAATTCAATTTAGTTTTTATGAAATTTGATTGTTTTCAAAGTGAAACGGATTAGAGTTAAAAATTATAACGATTTCAATTATTAGAAAATTTTAAGTTTTCTTGATATTAATTGCACAAAAAAAAATCGATAATCAGTTACTATAAAGTCATTTTTAACTACACAAGAAAATACTGTTTAAATTTAGTTTATAAAGATTACTCCAAACAAATGCATAATATATAATGACATTTATCACAAATTAAATCTTTATTATTTCCAAACCAATTTTAGGAAATATTTTATATAGTGATAAAAAATTTCTTATTGATAAAATATTATTAAAAAACTGTTCCTGATTTAGGGTTTTCAATTGAAAGCTAGTTGGAATTCAAAATCAGGCTTTTACTATTATAAGTATACAAATATTTATTAAGACATTTTCTGGTATATAGCTGTATTTATTGAACTAAAAGCATTGAATATTTCAAATGCTTTTAGCACATTCAAATAACCTCTAATGGCATAAGTAAACAACTAAATATTTGTTGTTGAAAATGAAAGGCTTTAAACACATTAAGCCGGCTGTATGGGTTTATACTGCAATGAATAATTAATATACCTAATTGATCAGCATTATAAGTGTATTATATTTTAAGTACAACCATGTTATTTTCTTCATTGAACAATAAAATAATAAAGTAAACACTTAAAAATTTCCTTGTGAATAATAAAGCTTAAAGACCGTGCATGCAATCGCAAAGGTCATTTTTTGTAACATAAAAACATTTTTGCTATTTGGGCTTTTGGAATACCATTTAAACTTGTAAAATAAAAGCCTTCGAAACATTTAAAATTGTATTTTGTATTAAATAAAAGGAATCTCCAAACTTAATTATGCATAAAAATGTTATGAGGGTGTAATTTAAGTCTATGAGGATATGGCATAATATACTAGTTTTAAAATCACCAAAACTAATCATTATATTTGGATAATGAAGAAAAATTTTATAACTAGAATTATGACAAGTACAATTACGAACTGAAGCACACCGTAAAAAAAATGCGCAACATTTTGATGTATTTGGGAGTTAGACCATTTTAAGGTGAGCTTAATCTTCAAATATGTGTTGAAAGTTTCACTTAACACTGTGCTACTCTTTCACTGACACCAGGCTCATGCGCATTCATAAATGTTATGAAACAAAAATGGATACGGTAGGTAGGTACATCCAGTTGTTTGCTTGATCAGAGACCTGCTTATAAACCATCGTCAAGTAATACAGTCACGGACATATTTTTTACGGACGATGTTTTTAAGTTTGGAAATTCCTTTTATTTAATACAAAACACATTTTTAAATATTTCGAAGGCTTTTATTTTACAAGTTTAAATGGTATTCCAAAAGCTTAAATAGCAAAAATGTTTTTATTTTACAAAAATGACCTTTGCGAATGCATGCACGGCCTTTTAGCTTTATTATTTACAGAGAGAGAAAGTACACACAACCAGGGCAAAAGCGGGAATCGAAATCGCATGTGGCACAGTGCGTAGACTGTTAGAGTAATGTGCTGCTATTAACCCTCTAGGCCACCCGAGCCCCCAAGGTAAAGTTACGGGAAACATGGAATTTTATAAAACTAGCGCCATTAAGTGGTCGGAGAATTGCAAAGTCGAGTTTTTCCTTAGGACAACTTTGGCTAAGTAAAAATAAACCACTGCATTTTGCTTAAGGATTCCACACTCTTATTTTATGCTATGGTAAAAGAAGTTCAAGTCCGCAGTAAGTAAATTCTTAAACGAGCTATGGTACCATTCCTTTACTCCAATTTTTGATTTAAACTTACTCTACTCAGATTTCATAGTGTAATCTTACATAGATTTGGTGTTAGTTTACTTAATTGTAAGATTTAAAGTTACTTCATAATGTTGGAGACAGCAACAGTCAATTCATCCAGATTTTTTTTTATAAATTTCCAATTACTTTTTGATGAAAGACGCAGACAAAATATTTTATTGGAGATTCAAATTAAAAATATATATATATTAGATTTTTGATTTTTGATTTGAACTTCCCAAAACTATTACAAAAAGTTCTATCGGCTCACTTTATTACATAACCACGTAAGTATATAAATCGCCCCTCCTCTTAATAACTTTGAGAAACTATCTCAAACCAAAGCAAAATCTGGAACTGGAGATCGAATGAATTCCATTCTTTTTGAAAATTCGAAACGTTAGATACCGAATCAACGACAAACGAAGAAAAATAGCACTTGATGGGGACCATCAAAGGCTATCGCTTTTTTTATAGAATACATAAAATATCTATCCTACTATTAAATGATTAAAGTTGGTATCAAGTATCTCTTTCGAAGCACTCCAATCGCCGAGGGGTAATAAATTGGAACCAGGCTCGGAAGAATTCTTTCAAGATTGTTATTGGGAAAACTTGGTTAATTTTGAAGCGAAATAACGTGCAGAAGTACTAATGTTTTATTGGATAGATACGAATTTATCATCATTTTTCATATTTCAATTGTTCAAGAATAACATTCTTTTTTTTCTAATATCAGTTAACGATTAAAATTTCTTCTTTAATTTAATTTATTCAGGTATGTAACATTTTTAAAAACCAGTTCTATAAAAATGATCTGGATACAAATTTCATATTTTTGAATTGAAGTAGTAAAAGCATTCAATCAAATTATTATTTTGTTTTACAATACATTTGACCTGACTTCAAAATTGCTCAGGTTTACATTTTATTCTTTTTTGTGCATTCGTTAAAAATAAAATATACACAAAACAAAGTATCATACTTTTGTTACTAACTTTAAGTTGACTAACTTATGACCCTCATATTATTGACCCCCTACTTTATGTTATTGACCCCCAACTTTATGTTATTGACCTTCATAAACATAAGGGCATATATAATGTAAACCTTTAAGGTGCTTTCACAAATTACGCAAATTTTAAATATATAAAAAGGCCTTTGTTTCAAAACAAACTTTTTATTACTTCTCAACAAAATTTTAATTAATTTGTATTAAACTAATTATATATTTTTGAGCCTCGCAATAACTCAGACACAAATTAGTTATTTTTTTAATCAACTCGTAATCGACAAAACTCGTAATCGTTGAATCGACAAAAGTCTAAACTTATTAGCGTATAAAGAGAATGTAGTTTAAATTTTGGAAATGAAAGAAAAGCAATATGTCTTAAAGACCAACAACGGAATATTAATAATAAATAATATACTGTGTTCTAATATCGATATTAGTTAATAAATTGTGTGCTGAAAAAAAGTATCTTTACAAAGAAAAATCCGAAAATTTAGACTCAGTAAAATTATCAATTGATTCATCAACTATTTGGCAGTTTTTATCTCCGAAAAGAAAATCATTGAGCACTGCAGTAATTTTTTCCAGCAAACGAATAAGTTTTATACTGTATCTGAAAGGGTAATGACTCATAAGACAATCAAATAGCTCAGGTGACCCAATTTCCAGATAATTTAAGACTTTTTGAAATATTTCTTGAAATCGGTTAAACTCAGCAACAATATTTCTAGAAATCGGCCACATTTAGCTACAAAAAAAAAGACATAAATCATTGTTAAAAAGTTATGCTAACCCACTTTAAAGGACATCTTATGGTTTAAAGACATCTCGGAATAAATATGCTGTTTGTTTCTTTCAATATTATCAGGATATTTAATAAAATTAAAATAACTTTTAATAAAGGAAATATCAGTGAACCTTGGGGAAAACTTAGATGCCTCATAGACTTAAGATCGATGGTTCGAACCCCGGCTGAGTCGGCAGATTCCCAGGATATGAAAACTATAGGTACGAATGGCATATGATTATACGCCATGTAAAAGAGTACCAATTTGGTGCTTGGGTTCTCTCGGCATACGCTAGTAGCGACATAAAGCTCAAATTCATTGTAAGCTGAGAGCCAAAAATGGTAACGAGAGCCACCTTGATGGTGTCTCAAAGAACGGCTCTCAATCTGGGGATTACGTCGAGTCTAAGGTCTCAAAAGTAAAAAAAAAATAGCGCCATTTAAGGAAAACATGCAAGAATCAAATGGTTACATTTTTTTTTTTTGTATTTCATAGTCTTGCAAATTATCATTAGGAATTCTATGTAGCTTGTTACACAGGCTCTAGAGGTTGTGTTAGATGGTAAGTTGTAGAATTTTATGTTTGATATATCTTCTATTGAACTCATTCCATTTACATTAGATATTAATGGGGTATAATAGCCTTCGGAAGTCATGTAATTTTGTGCTCTAACGCATTTATAATCTCCTGGTAAGTAACTTAACCTGGTAAGTAAGACTGTTTATCAATTTTCTAACTCGGTGTACTATGTCATTAAGAAAAAGTCCTTCAAGGTCACGTGATATTGTGATTTTTTTTGACTTCATGCACATGACTAATCTAACGAGTACCCTGACAAGGTTGGTTAGACAGTTTTTAATTATGTAAAGCAGCTGTCAGCTGGCTAATTTCGTTTGGTAATATAGACCTATTTATGTTTAATTTTTGTAAGTGGACATGGTGAACACGCATCTCTTGTTACTTAAAAAAATATAATTTGAATAAGTCAACAATATATATGTACTTTGTTACAATTTCACTACTCAATTGCACTAGTGATTTACATTTTAACCTTTTTTTAGAACACAGAAGTGCCATTAATTTAAATAAAAAAAATCTTAAATCGCATTTGACAGCCATATATTCTGGTAGAAAACTCCAAATACGATTCAACAAGTTTAAAGCAAATCTTTTCATTATTCCACTGGGAATATTCACCCTAATTACTTTTGACAAGCAATTAATTATTTGATTAACTCACCCCGATTCGGGTTCAACAATTGTTGGTACGACTATGAAGCAGGTACCTAATTAAAGCAGTCGGCTAATGGATTTTGAAGAGCGCATAAGTAACTCCCGGCCGGGTCTATCTCCCGGTGACTACTTAATTAATTTTGTTTCATCGCATTAGGCTCGGTTGCGAAACTCTTTTCAATGTTTCAAGTTGGGAGCATATGAACGAGAACTTAAAAAAATATTTAAATTAATCTGTTATTTAGTTATGAATATTAGGGAAAATGTAACAGGATAAAAAGTAAAATGAAAGTAGTATCAATATTTAGTTTTGGGTTGAATGAGGTTTTAAAAAAATCACCAAGAGTACATTTTAAAACTTAATTGCTGAGGCGTGTTATACTATATTTTTAATGCTAAACTTAAACCTAAAACTAAACTCCTCGGCACAACAGCCCATTACAGGGCCAAGGCCTTGGCATATGTCCCGGAATATGGGAGCTGGGCATGTGTCCCGGTAAGGCTGTCAGCCTCACGCGGAACTCCCCAGTGCTTAACAGTAGATAAAATGACAGTAGATAAAATGTTATAATTATAACCATATAGAGATACTTTTTAAGAAATACAATCACAATAAGTAAAATACACTGTAAAACTCTGATTTACGTTACTCCAGAGAGCTTCAAGCTTGTTTTAAATTTCTAGTGCAATATAAATCCATAGATTGATGAAACTTTCACTCTCTAAAATACGTGACATCTCACCTGCCCTGTTATTGTTTTTACGTGAGCATTTGTGAACCACTTTTGAATGCATAATCTAATTTATTATTTTCTCATTCCATTTATAATAAATGAGGGTTTCTTCCAGTTTGACGGAATAACGTTATACCAACGTTTTACAGAGTATAAATGTAATTTTTAGTAGAGGATTCTATAAAATCAAACATTTATTTCGAAAAAACACAGCTAAATTTTAATTGTAAAAAGCATTGACGTTAAATATAGAGCCACATATAATGTTGGATAATGCATTTAAAAAAAGCTAGACTTCTTAGCGCAAGAGTCCATTACTGGGCCAAGGTCAGCCGTGCCCAATTAGGCTTTCCTGACCAACTGCTGTGGGGTGCAATTCATATATCCCGGCTAGGTAATCGAACTCATGCTTTACCCCCTGTGTTTAGTTCCCATGCCTGGACCTCGTTGGATTTTCAATTATACTAAAAAATTACATTTTTAAAAATATGTTAATTGCCTTTTTATGTGCTTATAAAATGTGTTTCTTTTAGTACCACACACAATCTCAGAAATAACACTTTCATTTTTGACGATTCATGAATCCTCAGGCTTCATTTTGTTGATTTTGAGGATTGTTTCATCAAACTATCACGTGACTTTTGAGTAAACGCGAATCCTCACTTTTACGATCGTGATTTGCCGATTCTGTATCTTGATTTTGAGGATACTGAATCTCATTGCTGTACTCACATGCTCGAAAATGACGAAATATTTCTTTATATTAGACGACATTCAAATCCTCATAAAAATGACGATTCAAATTTCCTATCTTTAAAGAAACGAAAACTCGGAGCATTTGCCAGTAACGGTATCGTCAAAATTAAGGAAAATTTGGTCGTTTTTGAGCATTCATTTTTAGAGTGCATAAGTCATTGTTCATGATCCAGAGCAAACATTCCAATGCCTATTGGGATATCGCGAAACAAATGTCATTCTGTAATTAAATATAAGCAATAAATTAATTAGTATTTCCAAAAGAATTACCAGAAATACGTCCAGAGCCATCATTTATAACTTTAAACATCAACAAAAATTAAAATACCATCCCAATTATCCTTATATACCATTTAAAATGCTTCCCAAAACGATTGTTTAGCATAATCCAGAACACCATGCCTCAAAAACAAAATGTTCAACAGACCACCAATTGAATTCAATCTAGTACGTGAAATTTGAGAATTCCCCTATGGAAAATAATACAATTATAAAGCAACAGCGCCGCGTTTTCTAATCTAATTAAGGCCACCGCCTCTGTTTATGCACAAGTTTCCGAATCACTGGGGAAACACCCAATTGGATATTTGGAAATAATAGTTATTATAATAAAAAAAGGTGAAATTCGGTATTACCTGAAGGAATTTCGCATCGGTTATTTTTATCCAACGATTTAGCGACGCCATTTGTCTAGAAAGATCAATACAACCGCAATAAGAGCAAATGTCAGTTCCACTATCGAAGTTAATGGAGAAATGTTTTCGATCTCCATTTATATCTTTTTCTTCCGTAAAATGAGTTACGTTTTTTTTTTAAAGTAAAATGCTGTTTATTTTATTTTAATCTCTGTAATTCAGCATTTTGCTGCACTTATTTGAAGTTTTATGTATCAATAGCTATTCTTGTTACGACTTTTGGCACAATAAATTGACACTTAGTAACTGATTAAGAAGCTAGCTCAGCAACTGATAGCTTATTCATTTAGCTGCTTATTGAATTGAGTAACATCATATTGATACAAAAACATACTAGGAGTATGATACTCCTAATATACTAGGAGGTTTGAATAAGGATATCACTTAACTGCTTATCTAAAGAAAGAATTATAGATATATTTTTTAAAACCTAAAAAAACCTTTCATATAAGAAATCAAGCAAGATATGTGATGCTTTTGGTATTAATTTAACAACAATGTATGAAGCCTATTTACCTACAATGTATGAAGCCAAATATATAGCTAAAAAAATCGAAACATTTTTGAATTCGCATGTGAGTTTAAGTGACGTAACAACTTATAACAATTGTTAAATATTACAATTTTAAAAAAAAAACACTGAAAAGGTAGAATTAGTTCTTTTGGTGAAAATGGCAAGGACTTTATCAGCTGCAATAAAACACTATAAATTGCTTATAAGTAAATACTTAGATGTAATACAAATTGTCATGTCGTAGCGAAACTATTGAAATAAAAATTATATTTGAACCAGTAAACCCTAAGAAATATTACAAACTAATACTAACATAAATTCTCAACTTCATTGCATTTCATGAATCGTAACAATAAATTTGTAACTGCTATAGGTCAAACTTTTAAGGAATCTAAAATGTAAAAAAATATTATTCCCCATGCAAAATATATCACCATAAATACAAATTGATACTAATGACATATTTGGAAAACCTTTGGTTATGTAAGATGGGCCGCAAGCCATATTTAGTCATTTCACCGTGGTAGGATTGGAAAAGAAAACCCAAGCAGATGTTAGCAGTGTAACAGAAGAACTTGGTTGGAAAGCACGATCGAAAAATGGGCAATTATAAAAAAAAAGTCTTATAAAGTGAAAGTAAAAGTTATTAAGGTTTATCTAGAGAGTGCTGTTTTTATTTCTATTTTTTTAAGTTACGGAAGCTCAACAAATTAATAAAAGTTTTCGCCTGGGATTATCGAAGTTGTTTGATCTTATAATTATGATTTATTTGAGCAGCTTGTTTACTTTTACAAACAATGGTCAAGTTTTTCGATAAATTTGTGAGATTAATAATATAAATAAAAGGGAGTGAAATATTTGTAAATTTAATTATGAAAAATTTAGAAAGATTCTAATTTATTTCAACCTTAAATAAATGCTTTGCATTTTAAAAAAACCTGGTTCCATTTCCAAACAAAAACTGTTTTTTTCTATAAAATATGTTGTAAATAAAAATAAACTTAGTAGAAACAATTTCATTAATGATTTATTTATTGCAACTAACCCATCATTACGTTAAAGTTGAACAAAAAGTTAAACTTTTGAAAGTATAAATTAAATATTGCTTCCCAATAAATTAATAAAGTAAACGTTTGGGTTAACGTGGTAAATATAAAAAATATAAACTTACATATAGTTTATTATATTGAACTTATCTCTCTTCCTCAACTATCTTTACTTATTGAATGCAATCGCTTCGACTGTCAGTTTGTGTATATTTCTGAAGATGGCAAGCCTAATATCTCGCTGAAACATGTACAATTTTCACCAAATGAACTAATTGCGCCACTGATTACGTTGCTTCTTTCGTGAATACACTTATGTATAAGAAATTGCTGAAAAAAGTGATCTGGTGGTAGTAATAGTCTGGAAAATTCAAAAAATATATGCTAGGATATGTGAGTTTAAAAAGTGAAAATGTGCTCTTTTAAATCTGAGTAGTGAATTAACGAAATTTATTTGTTTTTTAAAGGTTTTATTAACCACAGAAAAAAAGGTAGACCCCGGACAAGAATAATATAGAAAAAACTTGAAAAATTTAAGTGTGAATAATTGTAAGACATTGGCGTCTAATAGGTCAAGATGGTCTATGCTTGTTGTTGAGACAGTCTTGGCTGGGAATCGGCTGTAGCGCCAAAGAAGAAGAAGAGTAACCACAACAAATGTATATATTATTTTGAATTTCATACTAGAGATTATGTGTTACCAAAATTATTCTTTTTTCCTTATAATATCTAAGAATTAATGTATTAATGTATAGAGAATTTATATTCCCCAATACGACTCATTATCCAAATGTTATTTTAATTCAAAACTGTATTGACGTTTATTTTTTCGGGTTGCCTGACTTTTCACCCCAAATTATGAATCGCTATAAATTAATTATCATATCTTACAAGATGATACTTATTTTAAACCATTCCGAGTTTTACATACTATGTATCAAACTCGTGTCATGTTTAATTAAGAGGCCACACTTAGCCATTACGGGCAAGTGACGTTTCCGCATTGTTATACAGAAGCTAATCCATACTTCCTTACCCCAACCATGCTTTGCATGACGTGCAAAAGTGGTTGCACGCAACATATCTATTCACTATTTGCTAAGTTTGTTCCAGACAGTTTTAAGCATCTAAATGGACGAATGTGACTCAGTGTAACCGATTTTTTTGACTCTATAAATGTTGGGCGTATTTCCACATTAAGGACTTCCGTTTTTGAATCTTTTAAGCTCTTTGCCCAACGACAGAAGAATGTGTCTAAAAGGTTAAAGTTTCCATAAAAATATGTGTAGTCATACTTTGAACGTTTTATTGTGTTTTTTTTTTTTTTGCTTTTATGCTTTGTTGTTAATTCCGCTAGAATTTCGGGTTTTTTTATAGTAGTTTCTGCAAAATTATATTCCAATATTTTAAGCAACAATGACAGAGTTCTTTGACCTTTTAAGCTTCCACACTTTGCTTCTAATATTAAAAAAAAAATTAAAGGAATTGAAGAGTGCAGGGGAAGAACCGCTTCATTGCTTTGGAGTTTTTCCGTAACTGCGTCTGCTTGGTGGACATTGGCAACCGGAAACTAGTTTTATTTCGGTTCTTCAATCGTGGTACAAACGTGTGATTCGTAGCCACTGATCTCTGGCGTGAATCAGGGTTGCCGCGAAAGATAAACAAAGCGAGTAACTGGTTGCATTGGACCAGTTTAGGTGATTTCTCGCTATCATCCCCGAAGAGGCTATTAAGGAAAGCATTCCACGAAATAAAGTGGTTCTTCCCCTGTACTCTTTAATTAGGAAGGCTGGGTCCATCTGTAACAATGGAACACTGAAGCTCAGCAATCACGACCCCTGGTGGTCGATAGTCTGAACCGGGTGGATACTGTGACGCCTAAGAGAGTTAATCTAGCATTATCAGTTGGGCATTGATGTTGGTTGAGTCGGCCGTGGTATAAGGCGGAATGGGGTACCCCATTCTACCCTGAAAGCGGCTCAGTGGCTGAGAGGTATTACGTTTCCGCCTCATAAGCCCAAAGTGGCGGGTTCGAGCCAAGGCTGAGTCTCCAGGTTTTCTGGATAGGCACAATTATGTGGCATGTAAAAGATTCCGTGAGTAGCAATTTGGCTTGGGTTCTCTCGGCAAAATTAAACATCGGCATTCACAGAGAGCTCAAAGTCATTGTAATCTGGGCGTTTGGTAGCGAGAGTCGCCTAGATAGTGTTACAAAAGAGTAGTATCACAATTATGGGAAATACGCCGAGTCTGCAAAGGCTTAGCCACAAGTAAAGCAGTCCCATTGGAAAAAATTCTACCCTGCAATAGAAAATATTCCAGGGTAGAATTACTTAAACTCTTTGGGATTACTTTTCGGTTTCGACAATGGCAATTTCAACATTAAAAAAATCCGACTGAATTTTCCCTCTTTCGAGACGATTTCTAAATAGTTTTTCGTCCTTTTTTTGACATTATCGAAATAAGTCGTAACTGATAAGTGCGATATGTTTGGTTAAGTGTTACCTTGTAATTTTCATTGCATTTACCTTGTATTTTTCATCAATACATTTTAAACCCACCCAAACCTAATCTTCAAAAAGTGTAAAAAATTGAAACATCATTTTTTTAAAATTTCAAATCCATTGCAGTGCTTACATTGCTTTATATATCATATTTTATAATTGAAATTAAAATATATAAATCCGAGAACTTTAAATAAATTTCTAAATCACCAAAATTATTTTTTAAAATTTGCAATGTTTCTAACAAAGTGAATGAGGTAATTCAATTACAATTAGGTAATAAATATGTGGACAATATCTGAAGTTTTAAATATAAATTCAAAATGTAATTTTTTGAACATAATAATTTATTCATTCATTAACTTCAATTCTTTCATAAATGAATTTCCTACCAATGGTGACGAAATAAACAAAGAGTCTACTAATTTTCAGCGCAAATTCAAAATATCCCAAACACGAACAATTCAAATTAAAAATAAAAGCTATCCCTATCGAGGGAACATCAAGATATATATAAATGTTATGATACATTAAAATCCTTAAATTTTTTTTAACCCCAAATGAAATGCGAATGTATATTTTTTTACTATTCGTAAATTGATAATTTTATAAATTATTTTTTTATGAATTCTTTCATATTTTATATGTATTTCAAACCATTTACCACAAAGAAAAAGTAAAAAAAAATCATAAAATTTCAATTAGTGAGATGACAAGTTCAGTTTAAAAATGAGTAAGGAAAAAAACAAGTTTATATTTTGGCTGATTTGATTTTATCATTTAAAAGATAGTAGTTGATATTTTATAACAAGCCCTTGTGTTTAGCCCTTGTCTTAAGTCAAATAAGTAGTTTTCAAACATATCATATTACAGCAACTACCGACAAGTGGGATATGAAAATTTTTAGTTAAGAGTACCTTTGTGCAAATGATGAACTGGCTTGTCTGATAACACTTTCACCGTCTTAAAGTAAGGCAATAAATTGCAGGTTTAGAAAGTTTAAAAAAATGCAACGCATCATTTGACTCAAGCCAAGGAAGTTTTTTGGTTAGTAAATATTTTTATTTTAACAAGATGTTAGAAAAAATCCAATAGCTATTTTTTAACTACTTTAAAATGTAATTCTTAAACTCTAATCGCGCGCGATAGTTTTGTTTTACTTTTATTATTTCTTGATGAGCGTTTAAAGTAAATTTAAGTAAATTTTAAAAAAAATCATGTATAAAATATTTAACCAACAAATGATTATTTATATTTTTAGGATATTTTGATATTCTAAATCGTTCACTTGAATGTAGAATTGAAGATAGTTGGTAAGTAATTTAATTTCCTTTATTGAACACACTATAACTGTGTATTTTCCATAGAGATAGTAAAACGGTGCGCTATTGCCCTCTAAAGCACTCTAGACAGTGAGCTATAGCACAAGATTTCACTATCTCTATGGTCTTTTCCTCATATTCCAGCAAATTTTTTAAAAACAACGAAGAAAATGTTTTTAAATAACAAAAATCATTGTTTTCTAGAAAATTTGTTTTTAAAATTCTAGCAAAACGCTTTCAAATACATTTTTTTTCATATTAAAATGAGTTTTTGGAACGAAAACCAAAAAGTAGCTACATTTAAACTTGAGGATAGAAATAATGTTTACGAACATTCAAAAAATTGATTTACTTTTTTATGCGAAGCTATTACAATGCACATATCTGAAAACTAAAAAGGTTTTTTTTTACATTTAAATATGAAACTCATAATATTAAATTTTTTAATTCACATACATAACGTTAAAAAAATGTAGAAATATTATTCGCCATATAGACATACCTTTATATTCCCCAAAGAGCCTCAAAATTTTCAATTCTCTACTTTTAAAAATAAAGCTTTCACAAGCGATCTCAGTTTAACCAAGGAATAAAAAAAAATTCTGTAGCAAACATCCCAGTTTTATTACCGCTGTTTAAACCTTCTGGTTTCAACTTGTGTGTTTATCCAGTAATAGTAAGGGTTTTTCGTCGCTTCGGTTGAGAAAAACGTAATTTTGTTGAAAGTTTTTACGTTCTGTGTTCGAATCTGTAGGGAGACTGCAGCTTAAATCAACGTTAGAGCATTCCATGTAAAAGGAGACAAGAAAAAGACAGGTACATATTGAAAAAGGAGTTTTCTCGATAAACAAGAACTTTTATTTAAAAAAAAGATATCATTTATCTAAAAAAATGTTCTTTTAAGGTGAATAGAGTTTTTATAATATTTGAAAAACTTGTTGAATTTTAATTTTGTAAAATATAAAATGCTTGTAGTATTTAAACTACTTAGGATATAATAAGCCTTACTTTTTCTTTTTGTTTTATTTAATTTTTATTTACAAAATATTAATTTAGGAAAAATGCATTTCAAATCTCAGCAAATTTGGGACTTGACGAAATCAAAACAAATAAGTTTTATCTTGCTTTGTATGTTATTTCGGTTTTTTTTTCTATTGTTAATGTATTTCACATGTCATAAAATGTGTTGTTTCGAGTTTATTATAGAATAACTATTTTCAAAATATCTTCTTAATAATAGTGAGGATTAAAAAAAATTTCAATAAATTAAGACTTTTATTTTCATTGAACTTTAGTGAATTTAGTTTAGTTTGGGAAATAAATTTTTTTAATGAAGTATCAAATGTCTAATTATGTGTGATTGTGAAAACTACTTAATTTAAAAACATGCTGTGCTGCTTAAATCATCCATAAACTTCCAACACATATTTTTTTACTTAAACGAAAATTTATCAGCACCAATAAAACTTTTAAAGTAAGATTTATTTCAACAACACTTAGATAAATTTACTTTCGCTGAGATATAAATTAGACAATTCTTCTTCAAGATAAAAGTATACCTTGATACCTTTCGAATGATTTCGTAAAGAACAAAACAGATTTACAATGGGCAACACATACCATATGCATTACAAAGTATTATTTTGGGATACGTGGAGCGTCTTCAATCTGTCGTTACCAAAGAACGTGAGATATTTTGTTCCGAAGGTATAGAATACCATAAGCTCCCTGTCTCATATGTATTCTTCTCATACAAGTACATTTTCCTAGTTTGGTGACAAGTGTTAAGTAAGAGAAGAGGGTGTATATCTCCTTTTGTTTCTAAGAGAGCAGAGAGAATACAAAGTTTTATTTTTGCTTTTCGGGGGAATAAAAGACGCTGTCTTGATAACATTACCAAGGTGTGGTGATGTTAGATTAATTGTTAAAGCTTTGGACGAGAAATAGTAGTGAGTATGATGGTAAGAGTTACAGACACTTCAAACCACACATAAAAGTCTTTGAAATTTAAACAAGATAAAATATTCAATAATAAGACTAATTTAATTAAGAATTTTTTTGTCCAAAATGTTGGTATTTTTGTTGGTTATTTTTTTTTAAATAAACCAATATTATTTTTACGAATTTGTCAATATATAGTCTAATTTTGCTATGTCCACACTGCTACAATAAAAACAAAAACTGACAACAAATGCGAGAGCATCCGCATGCAATTTGTACGCGCATAGAGGCAGGTTCGCGTGCATGCCTGTACAAATTGTCTCGTTCAAAAACACGCGCGCGCATTTTCTGTCAGTTTTTGTTTTTATTGTCGTACTGTGGACATCATAGAGTTAGAAGAGATTACAGAGCGTCCCATGTATGTGCGCAGTAACGCACAAAAGAAGCAGGTTAGAGCGGTGCATCTTGGGATACCTCAGTGCCGGTTTGTTATGAGCAGTAGCTCGAAAAACCTGACAGTCCTGCTTCAAACCATTTGAACTGATAGACCATTCTACTCCTCCATCTTAACTCTATGGTGGACATAGCATTTTTTATTAACTCATACTATTTATTTATCAATTAAGTAAATTGAAGTTGTTCTAATGATTTTTAAAATGGATCTTCTAAGCATAAAAGATACTAAGTAATGGTGACAATGTTGTTTCAAAATGGAGTGGTAATAAACATTTGTTTTAAATGCTTGTAGCAAGTTTGCAACGAAAGGAAATGCAATTATTCCCAGAACCGTGCACCAAGAACCTTTCCCAAACCAAGTCATTAAACAATTAACTAAAACACGTCATTAAACAATTAACTTTAAACATTTAACAGTACATCTCCGTAAAAGTAATTTATCAGCCACAAAATGTAAGTTTTTCAATTAATTATACGGTGAGAATTTCACTCTGGCAAAAGAGAAACATCATATTTGTCAGCTAAAATTCCAGAAATAAAATTTCCCTTATACTTAGTAATAATTGCAGAGTTCATTAAATTAGTGGTTTAAGTATACTTTTGAATGGCAATTATTATATGAATTGGATGTATTATGATATTTATCCTTAAAATGGACATTATTTAAATTTAACCATTTGTGTTATTTATATCTTTAGGCAGTAGAGTGATTTGTTACTAGATAGATGCAACTAATAGTGGTTTTAAGTAGTGTAGTATAGTGTAAAATATATGGTTTATTAAAGCTCTAATTCAAACAGTTTAAGAATTTTTAATAAATAATACATTTTCTATAATTAGTTATAATTAAGCATATTTTCTAAAAAGTGAATTGATAATATTACTTAAAAATAATTTGTACTTTAAAAAAGCTTAAAAATTATTTGAGTTTGCCTGTCAATTTCATTAGATTAACCTTTACTACCATTTATAAATTAACTTTTTTTTATGTTAGAAACTGATTTGTTACTAAAAAATGGGAGCTAAAATATCATTTTAAACAGCTTATGAAAATGCAAAAATATAATTGAAGTTAAAAAATAACGATGCACAAATTTTTTTATTTATGCAAAAAATGTTATTTAAAGATCCAGCCGAGCCATTTTCGCAAGCAAGTGTTACTTTTATTGCCGAAAACAACTTTATCAATTTTATTATATTTAGAAGATTATGTAATGTTTGAAAGCTAAAACAATAAAACAATTTTATAGTTAAGATATATGTATAAAATGTCATTTTCATTTGGATAATATCAGTGAATACAAATGCTGGGCATAGGTATCCATTTTTCTCTCAAGGTCGATAAAAGTGTATCTAGCATTCTTAGGAAGTTCAACTTTTGCTTCATCGTCAAATTAACAAATGGCAATGAATAGCAGAACATGCCTAACTATACGTAACTCGATGGTGATGGTTCGTAAACGGAAAGTACAGCTTGAGGTAGAACGCTCACGAATACATTAAAATGTATCATACTCTTATGCTGAAAGGGGTAAGTTTGTCTATTCTCTTCACTTACGAAAAAAAATCCTGGGCTATATTATTTATATAAGTATATATTTTAAACGATTATATGCCTAAAAGTATGTTTTGTAAGGAATTTTAGAAAAAAAATCCGCTTGATTTTAATATGATCCCATCAAGTTAGTGGAGTTGGAGGTTCGAAAAGACAAAAATACAAATTTTTGCTGTGTAACAAGCTTCATCATTTTTTCTCAATAAATAGTCCATTTTGACATTTTTTATGCAAAATGTTTAAAAGTTTTAAACTTTTTTTCCCAATGACTCCTGAAATCTGATTGACATTCTTGCTTATCAATTTGTAATGCAATTAATAAATAAATTGATTTGGTATTAGTATTTTTTGAAAGCTTGAGTATTGTATGCTTTACTTTAAATCAGTTAAAATTTAAGAATTATTGCAAAATGATGTTATAAAGTGAATTCTACAAAGGGAAAGAGTGAAAAGGCTACAGGGAGCGAAGAAGGTTAGGGCATTCAAAAAGGAAATAAGTTATACCACTTTTAGAATTATCCCTCCAATTAGAACTATAACAATTATAGAATTAATTATCCCGCAGATGGAAGTGAGTGGAAGGAAGAAAATAAATCGTGTTATTAATTAAATTTTCGCCGAGGCAATTTAGAACAGTTATGAACTTTTCGTGAAATACGCAAAGAATCGGCTTTGGTAATGAAAATGTAAAGGATGAAATGATCCTCTTAAATAGGGGTCGGCATAAATTTAACGAAATTACTTCGATTTTTCATTTCCGACGCAGGGTATTAAATATGCAAGGGTATTAGAGTACCTTGGGACAGTAACATTTAAATAATATTTTAGTTCATTGGGAGCCTTATTTATTCTTTACAAATACCCTCTATAATTTGTGTAAATTTTCAATATATTGCTAAATTAATTATTTTAGGTGGTTTTCAATATTCGGACTTAATGTTTCAACGACATTTAGTTAACAGAAGCATGAAAAAGTTATTTATGCTAATTTTATTTTACTGAAATATGAATAAAGGTGTCATCGTATTACCATGTAAAGTATTTAAATTTTGCAATAAACATTAGTAAGAATTCATTTGTGATATCTTCCGACATTAATTTGATTACTAGTTAAAAACTAAATTGAAATATACGAAATGAACTACTTAAAACTTAACTATAGTTAATTCATTTTTCCTACACATCGCTTCGATTTTCAGTAATTAACTTTGAATATTTAATTATAAATTCAACTAATTTAAGAAAAGATTGACTTAAAAATGATTGGACACTCGTCTATCTTGCGAGTAATTTTGGTTGGATTCAGATTACTTTTTAAAGCAAACTGCATAGCACTTGCAATTAAAGATTGCATAATTTGTTTCCTTCCTTATACTACAATAAATAAAAATTTCTTGTTGGTATCAAGATTTAAATTTAAAATATTTGCCGCATTGGGACCCATTTCAAACTTTCACATGACACTTATTCGAGAAACGAACATCAAGGAAAAATGATTATCTGTAATTAGAAGAACGAAGGTTTTTGGCAATCTACTTTTCGAAAAATGTTTCCTAATTTTCCAAATGAAGCTCTCCTCATGTTTCAGTTTTCAGATTATTTCAAATATCTAAGTTTTTAAATATTTCTGTAGCTCTTGGCTAGAAACGTCGGCAGTAAACTACAATTTGTTCAATATTTTATAAATACTCTTATTAAAGTGTTTTTAAAAGTTTTATTTGACTTAAAAAAAGTTTTTTAAACATTTCATTTTGCCACAGGTTTTCACAATTAGAGCATGAAACACTAAATTGCTGCATCTGAATAAGGAATGCCTCTAAGAACGGTATTTTGATGCGATAGATTTTCCAATAAAAGATACTAAATCTGAATTCCAATAAAGTTAATCTTAGTAATGGATATAGCTTGATATTACTGCGGATAGTTTATTTATAGTTTGTTTATAATGTGTTATTTTATAGTTTGTGCTAAACATGTTGAAGTTTATACTGTCCTGTATAGATACAAAATTTATGTTTTCATATATGTTGTTCAACATTGCAAGATCTTATTGCATTTATTTGATTCGGAGATGTATAGAGATTTATTTGATCATGAGTCTGAACACACAGATCTTTGATGTATTATTAAATAGAAGGAGCTACTTGTATCAGTTAAACGTGGAACCAATGTTGATTTAAACTTTTTTTTTTCATCGCCTTATTTTTTCCAATTTATTTTCCTCGTTCTTAGAGAACTTTGTATGCATTTTTCTTCTTTTGTATTTTTTTTGTTTGTTACGTCTTTTTTTTCATTTTCCGCTTTTTAATAGCCTTTTTAGATAAAGCTTTTTTAGAATTACGCTTGTATATAGATAATTTAGACAGACCGATGAATAACACTTTTTCGTATTCAGCATCCTCCAAAGTGTAGAAACACAAAATCCCCATTTTAGAGTCTTATCTTTTCTTAATAAAAGTAAAAATAAAATTGATAATAACAAGAATTTATATTACTTTAAAGATATTTTTTGTTAATTCTTTTGTTACTGGGGCATTTCTATTTTGAATGTAACATATGGCACAGTTTGTGCTGTAACTTCATGCGAATACTTTACTCCATAAACGCAAGGAGTCAAATGTAATAAATAATTAAATTTTTTAAATATTTTACTGAAAGATTAAGCGTGCTTGTGAAGATCTTTCCATAGACTTGAGCCCTTTTAGCCTATGGGGATTTGATTAATTGTACTTATTTTTGGTTTGAATTACAAAAACAAATGCAGAAAAGCAGACAGATCCTTATTACTAGTTTCTATACATAACTGTAATGTGTCAACTTAAGTGGAACTAACAAAAAATGAAGAAAAAATAATTTTTCTTAGTAGTTAAAAAACAAATAGTTGTTTTAATGTTAATATATATTTACTAAGATTTCGTTGTTCTTAACCTTAACCCAGTTTGTTTATAAATTCGTTTTATACTTGAATAATGTTAGTTAATATTTTCATGAGTATATTAAACACATATAATGTTTTTCTTTTTTAATTCTGGATTTTTAAATTTCGGCCTATACTAAAAAAGCGTCTTAAGATAGGATTAAAAAAGAGGTTTATGCATAAAAAATTCAAGAAATTTTTATTAAAGCTCGAGTGGGATCTATCTGGAAAGGAGTGGGTGCATATGGACAGGCAGGCGAAGGAAAATATCCACAATGGCAATAACATTTGTCAATTTCGACTTTAATTCTATTAAATTAAAGCAAAAACGCTAAAATGTGTGCATCCGAGATCTTTCAAATAAATATCTTCAGAGGAAAATTAATTCGATAATTTTACTTCGGAGTTTTCTTTTCGTATTCAGAAAAAAATTTCAATAGAACACGAAAAGGAAATTAGTTATTAACAATGTCGGCAGATAAAACATCTAACAACTAACTAAATGATTTAGCCGTATACAACCCTAATTTATTAGTAACTTTATTATTCTGCATAAGTAATAATGTTGCAAGCGGACAGTTCAATAAAATACGCAGAGGTAAAGAAAATTACATAGTCAAATAAAGCCCATAGGTTTCAACGTTTTATTTCGCTGTCGTGCAAAATTCTTCTTTCGTATAATATTGAGGGGAAATACTTTAACAATGTCCAAAAAGCAAATACGCTTGGAAAAAGAATCAAATTGTGAAACATATATGAAATGGGTTCAAGAAATGCAAAATCGCGTGTTTTTGTCGAATGAATTTATAAAGGCGTGTGAACGACATGGTACGGTGAAATTGACATAAGCTTCTGTTTGGAAAATAAAGACATGATGTTATTATGCTTTTAGTAAATATTTAGTGATATATAGTGATGAATACTTCTAATATTTTATAAGTAAACTGCGCTCGATTCGAATATTTATCGCTTAGTGATAACTAGTGAAGTGCAAACCAGTCAAATAGTTTCGGT
Organism: Hylyphantes graminicola; assembly: GCA_023701765.1. Classification (NCBI taxonomy): domain Eukaryota; kingdom Metazoa; phylum Arthropoda; class Arachnida; order Araneae; family Linyphiidae; genus Hylyphantes; species Hylyphantes graminicola. Next base: position 42,100,672 of record CM043117.1, on the reverse strand, counting down.
TTCTGAAATAAAGGATTCATTTGATCTGCAAAACAAGTACAGCTTGTCACAATTTTATAATTTTTAATTGCAAAAAACTTTTTTTTGTTAAGGTACATACAATAATCCTTTACAAGATAGATAAAACTAAATAACAAGCTCCCTGGCACTATAGTTTTTGCTGAACCATGGCCGCCCAAACAATACGACTCAAAAGTCGTCTGTGTGTCGCCTTTGCTTTCCCATTTTTGATCTTTTTGGCCTTGAGATGTTTCGACACCTCATCCATCCATCTTTTCCTGGGTCTTCTTCTTTCACTTTCTCCTTGACACCGTACCTTAAAATCATATCTGTGCCTTTGACATCATCTATTTTTTTCCATATGTCTCAGCCATTGAATTTTCTTTGCCTTTATGATGTTAACAATGTCTCTCTCTCCAAATAGTCTAGACACTTCTAAATTGTTTCACTCTATCCAAACATGACCTGCTCTGATAGGTTCAAATATGATCTTAAGATCTTTCGCTTCCGGGTTATTAAGATCTTGTTTTGTTTTTGATTCAAGGTCCAGGTCTCCGACCCATATCTAACTGATTGCCTTATTAAAGTTTTATCTATACACAACTACATTTTCCGGGTAATTTCGATAGATCTAATTAACTTTTCTAATGTAAAATAACTAAGATTTTCCGTTTTCAGTCTTGCACAAAAGCGTTATTAATTAAAATCGACAATCCAAAATTAGAGGAGAGAATTAATAACTCTTTCTGCAATACTTACGTTAGGTTAGAAATCATTTATTTAAAACAAATTTAATCTTTTTGCTGTTCAAATGTTTTGTGATTTATGAGATTCAAAATGTGCCCTTATTCTTATAACTATCTTTTATTGTATCATTTTCCTTCTGCATATTTCTGTCTTCTTGTCGGATAGCAGAGTTTAAACGCGGCTACGTAAGGCTAGTAATTTGAAGTGCTGTTTAGTGACACGATCGTCTTTTATTATATTAACTGTATGTCACAACGAAATAATTATTTCTTAAATTAAGGTTTTAAGAAAATTTGTTTATTGTACGGTATTTTATATTTTGTAATAAGTAATAAAGTTAAATAAATCTTAACTTTTATGCAACGGATTTAAATTTCTTCCTTTTCATTTTCCTATTAATATATTTTTTGGAGTATTTTATAAATTAGAGAAATACATAAGCAATCAAAAACAGCTTTAAAGTTTAAAAAAATCTCTCAATATAATACGACAAAAATTTATTTGTTTGAGCATCCAGTTACAAATTTTGTTATTTTCAACAACATATTTTGACTTTCACTCCGATTTCTAATGACTATTTCTCATAACTTATTTTGAACTCCACTCCGAAATAAAAATAAAGAATAACGTTGAAAAAATTAGTCATGCTACTTCTTAGATTATAATATATTTATCAAAATAAGAAAATGCAATTCAGTGCAATTGAAAAGAAATATGCTATTTGAGTCTTGGTGTATTTTCAATATGCTTTCGCTAATAATTCAACGACAAGTCATTTTAAATATGTGGCACTTCAATTATAAAGTAAATAAAAATAACTTTTTAGATGCCAGAAACATTTCATGATAAATAAAATTTTTATTAGTTTTCGAAGTAATATGATAATTCAAGTTTTTTAAAAACTGTTTATTCTTTAGATTGCATTTTTTTTGTGTTAGCAAATTTTTTTTCACTTTTTTTACACCAGGGATTTTTGCCAAATATTAAATTTAAGAACTTTCACAACAATGACACATTATATCCATTCAAAACAAAACATTGTATTTTTTATGTGGGCGAATACTCGATCAGCAGCGATAAGTTTGCCATTTCTAGTGAAATATCTCACCATCCTAGTGATTTGGAGATATTCATTTTTGTCATCTCCTGAGGAATTTTCGGAATTAGATTAGTAGTTTATTATATTTATCTATTATATTAGTAGTATATTATATTTTCATCTTAGTGATTTGGAGACATTCATTTTTGCCCTCTCCTGAGCAATTTTCGCAATTAGATTAGTAGTCTGTTATATTTATGTTGTTGGTGGTTCAATCATATCTCTCCGAAAAAGTTCAACACAGTAGGTGTGGTTATCACGTTAAGGATACAGTATCCTTTCCAAATGGAATAAAAAATCGTATCATGGTAAACTGACGCAAATATACCAACAAAGTGGTCATATAATATTTATGTAAATTGTGAAACGTAAATCTCATTGTGCATTTAACTGCAGAAGTCATAAATCTAGTTTAATTTAAAGAATAAAAAATGATGTATTCGAAACATGAAATAGGACTTCGTACGCACGTGTAATTTCGCTGTTGAGTTGACATCTCATAAAAAAAAACCTTGCTTTCGCGTGTTAAAAGGTAATATGAACAATGGTTTAGTAGATTATAAAGATTAATGACATTAATAATGTTAAGAACATGAACATTAATTTGTAAAGGCATCAAACCAAGGCAATAGTAGTCTAAGCAATAAATTATATCCGCGAAACGCTACTGTCAAAGTATGAACTGCAACTGTTTAAATATTATTATATTAAAATACATAGAACCTCGGAAAAACTAAAAATATGCTGCTTTTAACATTGATAATGCAATGGATCTTTTGATAAAATTATTTTTTGCAACAAAAACTGCATTTAAAGCAATATACTGTGGTTTATATGTACTTAGCATGTTTTATAACCGCCTAAATGAAAAACTTATTGCTCTAAGAATTCTAAATATATCTACACAAAAAAATCTAGGACGTTTGCTAATTCCTAGCTAAACTTTTTGTACCTAAAGCAATCGTTCTTGACAACACTTTCTTATACATTGTTTATTTAAACAAAAATGGCTCAAAGTTATTTTTTAAAGTACTGTCTTGTACCTGCACTGAATTTTTTTTGTTTATAACCATGATTAAAAAAAATAGAAATGTAGGGTAGGCTAACCAGCGAATGAACGCTTAAGCACAATTGTTTTAAGAAAATTCATACATTTTAAGAAAATATAGCTTCTAGTTTATGACAATGTGGGCACGTCTGTCATTACATGTAAATTCTACCAAAAAAAGGCGGTGACTTTATATTGCATTGTTTTGGGTCTTTTGGGGGTCAAAATAAAAAGTGGTACAAAAGCCAAGGGAATGAACAGTTCTTTTACCAGTGAATGAACGAAAAAATGTCCAGTCAATAAACATTTTGGAATTTAATTAAGGAACAGGACAACCAATCAGATGTCAGATAGCTTCCTGCGAGATGGGAGGAAGTTACTGTTGCCAATCCATCTAGTGGAATGATTTTTAATCCTTATTTTTTTTAAATATATTTACCAACCGTTCACTCACTGGTCAGTCTACCCTATCTATAAAATATCGATGACTATTGACCATTTTTAACCTGAAAAATTATTTTTTTACACTTTCTTGTTAACTGTTTTTCGTAAGAGGAAAAGGTTAAATTTATTTTCTAAGATACTGTTTTTCATCAGCAGTGAATTCGTTTTTTTTTATCGTTGTGATTACAAACAATTAATATTCTTACCTTGCGTGTAGCAGAAGACCAAAAGAGCAACGACATTATTCCACATCGTTCCGATAACAGTAGATGATGTCCTAAATGTTCATTTTGTTACCAGCTCCAACATATTCTTACAAAGTTACCTATTAAAATAAAAAATAAAAGTGTTATACTTTTGAAAACATTTTTCAAATTCAATTTTGAATTATAAAATAAATTTACTGTTAAATATTTATGATGAAAACTTTTTGTCAGCAAAAAATTAAAAAAATAGAAAATATTTTTAACTAAATTAAAAAGAAAATGTCTTCTTAGTAATAATAAGCTCTATGTACAGTTTTTATTAAATGTTAGAAATAGCTCTTTATATATAGACTTTTTTTGTAATTCTTTTTGAATTTCCACATTTGTATTAATAAAATTAGTAGCGAACTGTAAATGTAAGATATTTTGGTAAAACACAAGTTTAATGCCTGGGAAATCAAAAATATTTTTCATCTGCGTATTGTAATGTAATACATTCGAAAACTTTTTCAAATATATCACGAACATTGCAAAAGAATTTGTGAAATGCTTGAAATTGTTTCTGAATAATGCAGACAGGGGTTTTAAAAATACTCGGAAACGTTTGTAAAAATTGCCTGCACACTCCACTGGAGTTGTCCATATATTCAGAAACGTTTCTAAATTATTTTTACAGTTCAGTACCAACTTGAGTTTTGATGAATATTACTTCATTGTTTTAATTTTACACAAAGGACTTCTGCATTCCGACATAGAGTGAAACAAGATGACATACATAGACGATAAGTACTAGTGAGAGATGAAGTACATGTCCCAGCTAATATCAATTTAATTGATTATAAAGTTTAACATGCTTTATGTGCTACCAATTTTCATCATTCCGTCTTATTAGCTTTACTTGCTTTATTTGCTTTTTCAGTTAGCTTTACGGAGTCTTTTAATTTTAAGCACGATCTACTGAAAGGAACATAATGCTTTGTTAAGAAACGTACGTAGAATCTGGACATTTAATTACGAATGATTTAACGATCATTAGTTTCCTCTTCACTGAAATATGCCTTTCAGGCCTTTCTTGATATCTTAAAGTTTCGCTTGTTGTCCTGAAGTACTTTTATTTTTACCAATTTATTAAAATTAGCAACCTAAAAGAACCATAACAATATTTGTCTTAGAGCAGAGTATTTACCAGAATTAATTTACATTTTAATACTATAGGCAATAATTCACGAACTACAAGGCTAAAAACGGCAAAATTCTGGGTACATAACACACTAGGAAGATAACAATCATTTGCATATTATTGCCAACATAATCTGCATATTTCTATGCTGCCCTGTCCTATAACGTTTAAAAGACCATTAGTAGTGTGTCTTCATTTAACGGAAGAAATCTGGTCGTCTACGAAGGATTTTATAAATCAGGGATGTCGTTTGGCCGGGGTTATTGTAATCACGCTAGTCACATATAGACATCGATTTCAAATATATCTTCTACAAAATTTAATAATTTATTATTGAAATAATGATTAAGATAAATTTTGAAACAACTTAAGTATGAAAAACAGCACAAATTATACAAATTTGAAGTAAAAATAACACCATACAGTAATATAAACTTTTAAGGGCTGTAAGAAGCCTAGTGGTCCGGACCCCGGACTTGAGATCGAAAGGTTGAGAGTTCGAGACCCGGTTGCCACTGAAGACTTACCGAGTATACGCGGAGTACGTGCTCGTTAAATCTGTTGGGTCCGAAAGTCCTGTGGTCGGTCATTGCGCAGTTCACCATGGGTACAGGTTCCTGGAGAAAATTTCCCTCCCCTTCAGGGACATGTCTAAATTGTGGAGGTGGCGACAGATGTTGCCATCTGTCGACAGATGGCAACATCAGTCATATGTGTTTGTGTGTGTCTTGTGTTGACTACTTGACGATGGTTTATAAGCGTGTCCTTGCGACCAAGCACACAAGCCTGAAAATATATGTAAACCAATCCAATCCAATCTAAACTTTTAATATGTTCGGAAAAGTAGTTTTTCAATTTTTTTCAAGTATAGATCACACCAATCTTTAAACAATGGTTAAAAAACATGCTTGATACGAAAGAAGAGTTCACGTTAACTGTCAGCAGAGCTATGACAGGTATTTCAGCGCCGCAATGATTTATATGGAAGTTCGGGAAATGAACCACTGTAGGTACAATCACAAATCATAAGGATTTTGAACAAGCGTCGACTTTGGTTGCCGCATATTGCAAAAATATTTCATCTTCTTATTTACGCTTCTAGCAAATTTTACTTCGATGATGATGACTACCACAATTTCATCAATTGAAAAAAGTGAACGGCGGGAAAATGTGTGCAATTTGAAAGAATAAAGGTTTTGCGTAAAAAAAGTGCTAGATGATCCCCCTTAAGTACATGGATTTCTTAACTAACCAAACGTATCATGGGTTTAACTATACGTTTAAATTGTAGCATATATGCATACTCGATATATTTTCAATAAAGAAAAATATGTTAGTAGCAGCATGATAATATTTGAGGCAATTTTACATAAGATTGATCTGTAATGAAGGGGCCCTCAAATGTTAAATATGTTGTTCGAATGATTAAGTTTTATGTTTCTGAAAATAATGCCCTGATTCTGTATTACTATGAACGAGTGAAAAGAGATTAGCTAATCACTATTGCATTTGTAATTTGTCGGGTTTTTTTTTGTTAAGAAAACTTAAAACTGAAGAAATGAAGCTTTACAATACATAATATTTGTACTGTGGTGGGCCACTGTTTTATTTTTTTAATGATTTTAAAGGTAACTTTATCATTTTGGTATTTAATTCTGGCTAATTTAAGCGTAGGGGTACAGATCACAAAAAATATTCCCATTGCATTAACGTCAATATGCAGGTTTTAAATGTCTTCTTACTGTTTCATCATTTACTCAGAATTTCCAAGCTTTTAGCACTTAACTATTACCTTTAAAACAATAAAGTACAAAAAAAAAATCTGTAGCAAATGCTTGCCTCAACAACTTATATATTTTTTAAGGATTTTTTGCATCGATATATTTAATATATTGAAAAAAAACTTTAAAAATTCAAAATATAAAAACTTTATGTCCACAGCTAAACCGCAAGGCATAAAAGTAAGAAAAAAAATATTTTACACCTGTATTTATGACATAAAAAAGGAGCAACTTTTGCACTAGCCGTTTTCTATTTTTCCGAATAAGTTTTTTCAATCCCCCTAGGACGTATATGGTACCAAAAGGACAGAAACTTATTTAATACCACACTGAGAACTTTTAGGTATAAAAAATTTTAAGACACATTTCCTATATAAATATTACTTTATTAATTAAAGTAATAAAGTTTGAAATGCATGCATATATAAAAATGAAGTTAAAAAGTGTATATATTTTTATTATTCCACATTTTTGAATTCATTTCCTTTATTTAAATTCCAAAATGCGTTTAAAAAATTGCATAAGAACGCGGCATTCCTCAGAGTAACTTGAAACATTAATCTTGTGAGTCGTACTAATTTTCAACTGCTAAGAGACACGGAGTAGTAGCAGCTTAATTGAAAAAAAAAAACTTTGGCTCCTTGCCATAGTTTAAAACAGTACACCAACCTGGATTACGATTAAAAAAATTGTATGTGTTAGTAAGGACATGGGTTTAAGTCCACAGCTAAACCATTGGACTTAACTCTTTTGACACAGTGAATTTCAATTAAATTTACGTAATCTTCGTGGGGTATGTAAAACACAGTGAAAATCCCAAGAAAAAGTACCCGGATGAAGCTTCCTTGCCGGAAACTAAACAAATAGGAAAACTTTCGGATAAGTACAAAAACTAATTATTAATGTTTTAGCGAATCGAATATTCAATTAAGGCTCTCCATAAATAACAATTTGTTTTAGTTACATCTGGCTTCCTGAGAGTGAATAAATAGAAACTTTTGAAAACATCATTAATTACGTTTTCAGATTGCAGGTATAGTTTTGTTTTTGGACGTGTTAAGTATCTTTCCGAGTTAATATCTCATTTTATGGCGATAAAACATTGGAATCATTTTAAAAGATGATTAATTATTTAAGATAATGGTATGTTCATCGCTCTTGGGTACATAATTGATTACAGTTAAAGAAAATATTAATAATACTAAACTAATTCTTATCGAAAATGTAAGCTTCTTTTGATACACTTACTATATTATCCATTTTGGTAATGAAGGATGCATTTTAAATTAATTAGTATCAATAATATTTTTTCAATTTGCTACAGTACTTTAATTTAATAATGGCTTGTGATGTTAAATTCTGATTGTCAAATAAGCGAAAGTGGCTTAATTTATGAAAATGTTTATTCAACTTTATTATTTTGCCTATATGGAAGTTTTATAGTTTATTATTTTTCAGAGAAACTGTTTTTTTTTTCATATTTATGCATCATTCAGCAACATCTGTGAAAATAAATATTTCTAGAGACGTTTTTTATAGTCCTCCGTACAAAAAAAAATGAATAAAGTTGTCCTACTAAACAGACCAAGACAAACCTTAACATTTTTTATTTAATGTGTCTGCTTACATATGTAATATCTTCGTTGTGAGTTTGACTACTAAAGCCGTAACGCGGAACAATTTTATAACGGAGTTTTGGGTTAAGTTGCATGAAAAAAAGTTTATGGTAACCCCATAAAAACACGTACACAGCTAACGGCATGTAATTTTTTCCGTACTAGAAAAACATGCCAGTAGCGATTTTTTTCCTTATAGAGAACTTCTTTTACATTTTTTGTAGCTAAAGTTCCTTCACCAAAACTTTAACTTTGATGAAACTTCTGCAACAGTACATATAATATTGTATATAGTTTATTTAATTCTAAGAGAAGCGATTTGATTAGAAACTTTGAAAATATAATGTGCAGTTCAGAGATTTAATAGTTTATACATTGAATAGCTTGAAAGAAATACATTCTAAATTACTTCACTAGCAAGATCATTTTTTGTTGAAAATAAATATTTGTTTATGCATATGCAGTTACAAAAATTAAAAAAAAAAGCCTTAAACATCACAGCTCATATTTGTATCACATAGTTGACATGACAATATTTTAAACTGTAAGGTATTATTTTTTTAATAACTCTCTACAAAAGTACTGGTGTATATCAAATAGAAAATTGAGAAAAATTATATATTGTCATAGTTAAGTTTGATGGGTATGCTACTATTAGTTATGTACTTATAGACTAAGTCATTGTGAGACATATTATATTTTAAAAGAAGTAATTGAACCGAATTTATAAACGAATGGGAGTTCTCTTGGGATTACGGTAATTGTGCTATGCATTTAAGCTTCCAGCAAACAGCAGTTTATAATTGGTAAATGTATAATTTATGTATTCGGATAATTTTTTCTGTCATAAATTGTCTAGTGAATTATTTTTCAACGGTATTATTTCGTCTAATTGGCATGTCTTTTAATCTCATTAAATATTTTGTTGTTTATCACCGATTCAGTTAGGAAATTTCATTAATATTAATCTCGAATTCGAATTCCCAAAAGCATAAATTATAAAAACTTGAAAAAAGAGGGTTGTTCATTAAAAGGCTAAGCAATTGAAATGAATATTTAAGAAAGCTAAAACTAAAATCTATAATTTTCCTTTCCTAAATGATTTTTCGAAAAACTACTTTTTCTCAACGATTAAAAACGGAATTATCTACGATACTTAATTACAAATATTATAGCTAGTTAGTTTTTTCAACATAATTTTAAATATGTAAAGCAAGTATGTCTTATTATCTTAATTGCTAAAAATCAATAAAACTACTTGATTGTCAATAGTAATTGCTATTAATAATAATAGCTCAATTGCTAAAAATTCTTAGTAAACCAACAGAAGTTATATAATTACCGCTAAAAAATATCTATAACTTTTTATGCTGCAAAATTAAAAGATCTCAATTAAGAACTCCATGAATATTCTTATTATCTCTCTGATTAGTTCATTAAAAAATATAGACACATTTATAAACTTGGTTCTGTAAGAATCGGTATATGACTTATTACTTTCTTGGTGGGGAGCAAGTTTACCAAGCACTGCGACATCAAGTCTATAAGAATCACAAAAAGGTTAGTTTTGGTTAGTTTTGAAATCATCGTTGCACTAGAGCTACACGTGATCTATTAAAATAGATATAAAGATAACATTTAATTTGCGGGTCATTCTCTGTAAAAGGGACAAATCGATGTCCCGGATACTTTTCTCTTTATTTTCAAATAAAAAGCATGTTTGTGATTTATTAGTGTAAAATGCCCACAACCTAACTAGTCCCACTTAAATTTTTTTAAATAATTATGATTTACTTATATAAAATTTCATTTAAATACCCAATTTGTCACTCCCTCACACTGTCCCTGCATGCTTTTTGAACTTTTAACGTCCTAAAAAAGTCCATTTTAAATATATAATCCTTTTTGGCTGAACTATTTATGGTTAATTAATTTCTGCAGTTTCCGAAACTGTATCTGTGGTTTTTCTACCATCAATAGTTTTATGTAAATTTTATGATTATGTAATGTCCCTGGGTTTGAAGTCACTCCTATAACACTTCTTTAAAGTACAATTAAAAACTTACTAGACGACTAAGAAATCGAACTTAAAGTGGCATGTTATTCTTAAAGGATTGAGGCTTATAAATCAGCCATCAGTAGTTTTGATCCATGAGTGATAACGTTTTTAAAGTACTTTTAGTATTAAAAATATCATGGGAGTCTTTTACTGTCGTCATTCACTCAACCTCATTTACTGATTATAGATAAGTGCAAGAATCTTTTTACTAGTCTCAAATTGTAGGTATTTAAATGTAGATTAACATACAATCTCTAAATTTTATAAAAAATTCTTAGAAAATGATGTTATTTGACTTTTCCTACGGAATCGTCACTCACTCACACGTCACTAACTCACATATCAGCCTTGAAAGGTCAGTCCACATTGGATAACTTCATTTTGGATCTTTTTTTCCAAGCGCATTCAATACCGAACGGTTGTTTTGCTTCAAGTGTAGATTTTTTAAAAACGCATGCCTTTTAGATATTTTACGAGAGTGATTATTCGTACCTTCTTCTACGTTATAATCAAGAGTTGAGTCAAACTTGCTGACCCGGCGGCGCAAACGTGAGGGTGCTAGCCTTTGGAGCTGCTAGGTTCAGGCTCGAATCCCGGTAAGGCATGGATGATTGTGTTTGTCAATAAATATTATTTGTCTATAGGAGCGTTTACATGAACCAGATACATAGATTGAAGAGCACACTCAGCAGTTTTTCCCTCTTGCGGATTTTCTCCCAGACTGAACCGGAATTGCAGGGGGTTCATTAGGGGTTTTCGCAAACTCTCCAATGCAGGAGAGGTTTGATTGGTTAGTTGGTTGATATACATATATTTTCAGGTTTGTGTGCTTGCTCAGAGAGCCGCTTTTAACCTTCGTCAAGTAAGACAGTCACAACACACACACACACATTCACACTCACATTCATACACACACGTGACAGATGCTGCCATCTATCACGCGTCACCTCCACAATTTAGACATGTCCCTGAAGGGGAGGGAAGTGAGGTTTTGTTGTTTCATGCCATGGATTCGGCCACAGACTATCATTTGGGTTAAAAATCATGCTCGACATTTTTTCCCCTAATGAGTATTTTGGCATTCCATGGATTCGATGGCTCATGTAAACGCGCCTTATGTGTTTGTGTCGCCTTTCTTAGTGTGTCTCTTGTGACTGTCTCTTCTGGCGAGCGGCGTTTGGCAACCAACGGCGTTTGGCGAGCGGCAACCAACCTTTGAAATTATACTTGACCAATATTCAATAATAGTCAGTGTCGGCTCGTCACTTGACTGCGGTTCTAAATTATGACGCCCGTCGCCAAAAGCCTTCATGTAGCTGTAGTGCGACGGTAATTCAAAGTAACCTAGCCCAATTTTCCCATTAACAAAAAAGACTCACATTTCTATAGAGATATATATCGTGTACTCTGCCTACTGTAGGTTTAGTTGCGTCTTTAATTCAACCAAGCCTAATCGACATAGACTTGAATCACACGTTTTTGAACTAAAACACAATGCTTAGCACTTGGGGCAAGTCAAAGAGGCATGCAATGGTTTCGGTGCTGCATGAGCATACATTGTCTGTTGCGCATGCTCAACATCTAAAGAAGTTAACGATAATTGTCAAATATGGAAAAAAATCTATTTGCTTGATAAAAAAATCATCAAATGGATCTGAACCATTTTCTTTACCATATATGAATAGGTAAAACACATTAATAAAAATTATTCATTTAGAAAAAAAAAATTTCCAGTGTTTAAAAGTGCAATTTGTCCTATTTACAGAGAATGACCCTTGCCGAAGTTTTACATGCATTTGTACACATGCCCATTTGTACATGCAACTCATACAGCATTAGTTTTCTCAATATGGTTTTGAATAATTTATAAAAAATTTTTGCCCATTACCAACCCACTTTTAAATACTATTAAGACCATCGTAGCCAAATCTACACTACATAACACAATCATAGTCAATTGAAATTAGCTGGCCTTCAAGTAAATAAAAAAATCCCAACTGTACCTATATTTGTCTTAACTCCCTCATTTTTTTTTTATTTTGCTGGAGAATTTTTATTATTCAGTTGATAAATGCCTATAAGTTACAAACTTTAAAATATCTTACCCTCTGCAGTTGTATGGAAATTTTTAAATTTCCGATTCCAAGTATAAACATCTCCCAATAAGTACGTGCTTTTACTGTTTATAGTTATGCATCGTAAATTACTTATTATCGAAAATTGCAGCATTTTTAAACACAAAAATCAAAAACAGTTTTGTTTTAATCAAAAACGTTTCCAAGTGTAAAACATGTTTAGTGATACATCGTGGAATACTTATCATGAAAAAGTTGCATTTGACACCAGTAAGATTTGTATCATCGCTTTTTTGTAAGAACTTCACTTGAAAACACCAAAGAGTAGATATCATTTATAGCCTCGAGATATGGCAAATAAATGTGAAAGTCTATCATATTTTATAAATTCTAGTGGTTTTATATACCAATGAATTTGAACAGTTACAATAGTGATAAATATGCTCATATTTTATAAATAAGTTTTTGCCAGAGGCACAAAACCAATCTTATATCAATATTCAATTTCCTCCAAGTGATGGGTATTATATCTCCACTTGAAATATATTTATATCCTTTGAATATTACTATTTGCGTATGATGTCTCCTTTTTAAAAAGCTGGATGTAAATGCTGTAGAATAAAAATGCACATGTACTAAATATACTGCTTAAAAACTTATTTCAAAAGAGATTATGAGGGAATATGTACTTTTCCCAAACCGTCAAACCACAGCGTTAAACCAAAAATAAATATGTGTCATTCCATTTTTATAAGCATATTTAATCTGAAATTAAATCATTGGATGTGATTTTGGTTAAATCGTGTAGAAATTGAAAATTTGGAAATTAACAACCTTAACTCTTGTAGAATTTGAAAAGCATGTCACAAATACCAGTTACATTTGTGTCAACTGACCAAAGTGATCTGTGTTCTGTGTGTTTGCTTGAATTATGTAGATAGATGTCCCTTTCGTGATGTAAGGGTCTAGCAGGTCCTTTATGGAGATGACCCTCAAGGGTAATGTCATCGTTTACAGGCCTGATTATGAAGTGGGCAATTAGGATGAAGCTGTCTGGGTTAACTGGAGGATTATGCCACTGGCAAAGGGGTCAAACATTAGTCGTATAGTACCTGGAGGGTTCGATGAGATAGATATTAAGTAAGCTCTTTGAGGTTAATATTATTAAGATTATATTGTATGGCATGCAAAGGGTTCATGTGTGTGGTGTACATCTGACTAAAGCTTTTATTAAAACCCTCTCATGATTAACAATTTCTAATGCTATTGCAATAAAAATAAACATTGAACTAGTTCCAAGTATCTGGATTGACTATTTGTAATATGTAAAAGTCAATGACTAACTTTTCTTAATTAAGGAAGTGTAAGGATCGTAATTTTTATTTATAGGTATGTTATTATATAGGTATATTTTTTATTTATATGTATGTTATTATATTAGTATATTTTTTATTTATAGGTTTGTTTTTATGACAGCCACGGCTCCAAAGTTTTTAAATTCGAGTACTAATACTGACCTACCATAAATTTTCCTAGCATTATATTTGAATTTTGATTGACTATGTTGTATGAGCGTAGAAAGTCAGGCTCTTTTAGACTTAGTATATAGACTAGCAGAGCGATGCCTATAAACTCATAAAATCCATTTATACCGACAACAATAAATTCGGATCTAGTTTTTCTTCGAAAACCCTTTCTCTCAAGTCTTTTGAAATATCCACTGGTTGCCCATGATTTATAGCCACGGCACAGACTCCACGGCTCCGTTTTAAAATTCCATATCTATATTGACTTCCTAGTGCAAATTCCCTTGGCTGGCCAGTCCATTACTTATCCTTTCGTCGACTTTATTGATTCGCGTCTCGGGCGAGTTGTTGTTGGACTCAGAGGTCGGCTTCGTGTTTCAAAAAAAGTCTGAGTATGTTGCGGAACGGAACGTTTTTCGTCGGAATTACCTACGTGATCGAAAAGGGAATTGAGAAAGTGAAGGGGATAGTGGGTTATTTTGAGAGGGATGGTATTTCGTGTTATTGTTTAAATCCAGTAATTTTGTACTACACTCCTTGCCAACCTAATTTGGGTAAATAGAAATATGCTATGGAGAAGATCCATCCGCGCATGTAAAGAAGTCCATAAATTATTTGTGAATCCATCCAGAAAACATCTTTAAAACATTAATTTCGTTTAAGGTCTAACCGATTTGAATATTATTTGAGAAAATGTGGTAATTTTATCAGAACGAAAAGTGTATTTTGCTTAAATTGTATTTAGATCATTTTGAATGTAAATATTACCTTACAAGAGTTTCCGACTAACGGACCAACCCCCTATGCCCTTTTACTCTTTGTTTTATCCCAAGTTAGGGTGGCACAGAGTGTAGAACAATTTCAAACAACTAAATATTTTTATATGTAATGGAAGTGAGAAGTTAAAAATTTAATTTCTAGATTCAATCATATATTTTTTGACGATACATAGGTTTGATTTGTTTAGAAAATGTTTTACTAGAGCTTCATATAGAACTTCATACATCGAAATTTTTAATCACGTTTAAAACAATTAGAGAAGTAGAAACTTGAGTAGGTATAGCCAAGACCTTTAACAGAGTCGTATGTTGGTTAGAATATCGTTACTTAACGGACTTCCCTTTCACAGGCCACCACTACAACATCCATTTTCATTGGATTTGTGATTAAGAAATCCGTTTACATATAATGATATATTTTTACGTAATTTATAAATTAGATAATTTATACGTTAGATTGTTCAGATAAATGTCTCAGATTACCAGTCAAACACCCCCTTAGGATTACCAAGGCTGATGGCTAACGCCGTATCAACCGGTTTACTCGACTTGTGTAACTCCAGCCACATAAGATATTGCAGATATTCAAACTGTATGAAGTGAATACTTCAATGAAAACTAGTACAGGTAATTAATATCCTTCAAAATACTAAAAATTAGAAGAATGATGAATCTGATTTGTCGGCATTTTAAAATCTAACAATCCAGAAGAAGCGAATATAACTTTCAAAGATAAGGGATAAAGAAAAATATGTTAGCTGCAAAAAGTTTTTATATCGTAAGTTAAACAATTTCCACAAAAAAAAGACTAAAACTTTGAAACGTTTCAAAAAATTTTAAAAAAATATGCATTCCACAGTAGCTTTTCTGGTATACCCGCTTTAAATTTATAATCAAAGAATATTTGTGGCTTTGGGAGACACTAACTAACGACAAATGATGGTAATTATGTACCTTTGATATCATAGTTGCTCGAAACTCGCGAACACGTTTTCAAGTCCTCCAATTCGAAGAACAAGTTTGTTAAGACAAGCTTGTTCTGTTCCTAAAACTCAGTTCTGGACATGGCTTACTCGGAAAAAAACATATATTGTCTTCAGCCTAGTGTTTTGCAGAGTGAAGTTGAATTTTCGGAGTATCTTCAACAATAGTGAAGCATGCGGAATGATGTGACGCTGGTCAGCGAAAGTAGTTTTGAATATTTTGTAAATTTTTCGAATATGTGTTGGACATTTTGAGTAGTATTTTTGAAATATGTCTATCGGAACTTATTTGTTTATGCATTTCTGTAAGGTGATTCATGCATAAACATAAATATAAATTGTATCATTCATATTGAAAGAAAAATTGATGTTGTTTTCTTTAAAAACATTTTTGGTGTTACAATATATCTTTTTTTTAAATTTTATGTGAATAAAGGAGATTATTTAAAAATTATAATACACATTTAGTATCGAGGCCACATTTTGACTGCATGGAGTTTTGAACTTATTACGGGCACATCTGGAAATAGTTTTAAAGGTAACTCCTCATCATTGATAAGTATTATTGCAGTAAAAAAATCATATTTAAATGGTTATAAGTAACTGTATCAAACATTTGTAAGACGTCGAAAACCCAGGACTAACTTTTCTTAATTGAGAAAGTCATAGTGATAGTGTTTCAAATTTATAGCCACGTTTTTTATAGACATTATGGACACAATACAAATTTTAAGAATTTTGTTTTTAATATTTCCACTTGTTTTAAATTCTGCATTACCCTCATATGGGCATATATTGTATATATGTATATGCCTTACACTAACTCGGCTTGTTTCTGTTTGAGATTTCACCTAACTTTCTGAAGTACTCCATATGGATTTTTAGGAATGTTTATTGGAAATACTGGGGAAGAAAAGGAACGTTAACATACTAGAAACGATACTGAATAGTTCATATGTGTTTTAAAAATTATAAATAGTCAGAAAGATTTCTGTGAAATTTAGGAGCATTATCGGGAGAAACTTTCCCCTTGATAGGTTATTAAACTTCCTTCAAAAAATACACATACATCTTCACTTATATATTACCAGAAACGTTTGAAAGTAGGAATTAGGAATCCGTCTGATAGCCATATAAGTGAAAAGAAAAAAATAGACTTTATTTGAAAAAAAAGAAAACAAATTGGAACGTTACCATTTTTTAAAGGTATTTGCAGCTTTACTCTAAAACTCAATTTTCCATTGTTCTATTCATTCTAGTAAAAAGAGTGGTCAGACTTTCTTTTATGGATTTAGATCTTTTTACATAAATGTACTGACTTGTTGTATCTAACTTAAAAATTGCATATTTTTCTGCAATATTCCAATTTAAAAAATATTTTTTGTACCTAGTTTTTTATTAATCAAATACTGCATTACTTAACACAAAATTACATTTATAAATTGAAAAACTACAAAACAACTACAGTATAACATTTCCATTTTTATCCATTAAAAAATTAATTATTTACTTCTACAAATTTCGAACTAATTTTTCCGAGCATACATTCCGCAAAATGTCACTGAGTTCGTAAGAATGCTCATGTGAGCAAAGCCAAAACATTTGTCACTTACGAGTAGTGGGGCGGAAATGACTTATGACTAACATCTGAGCCTGAATATGAATAAGTCACACGTTATCTAATTTCGGTATAAATGTGAGATGTTATAGTTAATGAAGTAAAGCATCTCGGTTTCTCATTTTCACTCGCCTATGTTGGATTAACTCTGGTAAATTGCTTTGTTGTAGAATAAGATGACATGAAGCGTTGAGCGAAAACTTCTGCATTTAAATGAAAATTGCATTCATTCATAGTTTGTGGAATAGTTAAAGTGTAGAGTAGTTAAGATTTTGTTTAATGAAATTTATGTTTCTATGTTAATTTATAACAGAGATTTTATATTCCATTTTCAATCTCGTTGTTTTTTGTTTGAATATCTCTATATAATTTAAAATTGTAATTATCGGACGCTTGAAAACCACGTGACTTTTGTGGCTTCAGCCAATCAGAAACGCTGAAAGTAAGTGCAGCGGTGTGTTTGTTTTGTGCCGGGGCTGCTTCAGATTGCATCCCTTTTTTTTTTGGTAGAGATCGTCGCTTAGCGCTAGAGCTACGTGATGCCCTGGAGCAGTCCCACGGAACCAAGCTTATTTTTCAACTGTTGGCATCAGTCTTGAGTTTCCGGCCACGCATCGTAAAAACAGCCGAAGCCGATGCATCTTCTTTTTTTCGTCTTGCGCACTCTTCCCGCTGGTCGGTACCTTTCAACTAAACTACCTTAGTCTTGCATGTTTGTTTGCGGAGCAAACAAAGAGGAATTGCGAAGCAATTCTCGGAGGTTGGAGAGCGGTAGCGAGCAGGGGGCTTTGCCCCCTAGTTTAATTAATAAAAACTAAAATTACAGACATAGTGCAGGGGAAAATAACGGGTACTTTTAAACTTACATCTGATAAAAGAGTAAATATTTAAAATACAATTTAAATAAATAAATTGTTAATATATGTTTAAAATACTAGATTAACTATTAACCCCCTACAGAAAATTTTGAAAATTTCTAATATCTTTTCATAACGTTAGAAGTTTTTATACCATACACCTTAGCAAACAATAATATGTAACTTACTTATTTATTAGCTTTAAATATTAAAACTAATAAATTGAACGCATGTTGTAGATTCCTTTAATTAGTTTCAACGAAGTTAGACTGTACTTTATACTCTATATGGCTTTTTCAATTTCCAAAACCTTAAAAAAAATATCAATCAATAGAAAAATAGCTAAAACAACGAAATCTCAAGTTCATGCTTACATTCCTCTACACGTTACTCATCCATCAAAATCTATACATCCATTCCTGAACTCATTACACCCTGAAATACACATGTTTGTTTTCCCGTTACCATGGAAGATTAACTTTTACCCCTAAAAGACCACCTCTTCCATAAGCCGAAACTACGAAGTATCTGTCTTCCAATAGCCCTAAAGAAAGTCTTATGTTTGCGCTTGGGAAGCAATTTTCCTTTGAAAAGGGAGCCACCGAAGTTTCATCTTTCGGCACCCTACATTTAGTGATTGATTTTGCTCACTCGACTTTGTGAGGTTTTAAAAATCTCTTCTAAGACTTTAAATCTCGCGGATTTAGGCTGCAATTTAAAAGGAGAGAGCCGTATTCAAAAGAAGAAATGGTATTTTATGAGCTGGGCCACAATGAATATATATGAAGTTTTCAACGTTCGTTTTTCAGATAGATGGATTTTACCTATTTTAAGAACCACAGATTTGAAAAGGAGTAAATGAAAGTAAAAGTAGAACATTGAGTAAATGAATGAAATTAAATTTTTTTAATATATTAATTAAAACGCATTTTATAAAATAATGTTTAGGGAATTGTAACAAAAAAAATCATAATAATTAATGATAAGTTTGAGGATAAACATAACCATGCAGCACAACTACAAATAAGTAGGTCTAGCGAGTTTAGTTTAAATTATCGTCGCATTATAGCTACACATGGGCTATTGACAACGGGCGTTTTAATTTAGAACCACAGTCAGGTGACAAGCCGACATCTGAATAGGCACCCAACGCAATCGCTAACTGCGACATCGTACACAGCGTCGTCGGGACTTTGTATGGACGGAGTATCATTCGTAGGACATTTTTGGCTGCATGGGCCGTTTATAGGTCGGTAGTTATTTTGGGTATGTCCGGACCCGAACCTGAGACATTCCGCATGCAATGCGATAGCCTAACCGACAGCGCTCCCCAGCCTCGTCTAGCCAGTTTGAAAGAGAAATATCACAATTCTGATTATAGCTACTCCTCAAACCATATTTGGGCATGACTATAATGGAAATAAGGTTAATAGAGCTCAATCGATTTCAACTTATCGAACCAATAATCTTCATATTTATTACTTTGTTTCTATGACAACTCAGAAAGTTCAAAAGAAACAATAAGCACAATATTTTACACCTTTGATTACACATTGAGGAAGTTAAAAATTTATAAATAACGTGATGATGTCGTGTCTATGGATTGTAAAAAGTTCTAAATATTTTCAAAAGTCCGAAAGACCGCAACCGCCAGCTTCGGTGCCTCAGGACTGTAGAGGGTCTCCTGCAGCAGTTCTTTATCCGGTAACAAGCTGAGTTTCAGGATATCTGCAGTAATACTTGTGCATTCAAAGATATGTTTCAGTGTGAGTTGGGTTTCTGGGCAGTTCATGAAGGATAAGTCCTAAGCAGTACTTGCTTCATAAATCTACTTGTAAGGATAAGTCCTAAGACCTTGTTCTGTACGGAAGAATTTTCATTACTTTATAATGTTCTGTTTTGAGTCGGGCGAGTGGGGTTGCTATGTCTCTTGGGAGATCAAAGCCTGTCATCAAAGGTTTCCTTGAGGGCTGGTTTTAAAATCTGCATCTCACCACTGCATTCGCATCTGCAAGCGTGATGGTGGAAGGAGGTTGGTCACATGGTCAGGGTTTCGTGCCTCTTTGACCAGGACGTCAGCACACTCATTCCCCTCGATGCCTACATGCGCTGGAATGCACTGCAACACACAAGATTTCCCTTTGCAATGCATACCATCTAGCAAGTTGTTTATAGTGGAGGTGTTGTTTGTCTCTACATTCATTTCGGCTGGCATGATTTAGAGTCTGAGAAGACAGCCAGTCCCTCAGCAAGATTCACAGTGTGAGAATTGGTCAGGTAAAAGGTGGTAGCTTCTTTGAGAGACATGGAGTTTTCTGGTGAAATTAGAGGAAATCAATCTTGTTTTGATTTTAAGTTTGAATTTTTCACGGCTTGGAAGAATAACAAGGATGCCTGCTACACCTTCATTGAGGGATGTTTCTGAGGAACCATCAGTAGAGGCAGTAGCTAGGTTTTCTTGCGAAGGTTTTTCTATGGTTTGAAGACCCTTTTGCTTCAGTACAATTTGATCTTCTTTTTTATAGCATGGCGGGAGCAAATTTAGATGAATAATCGTGTTCGATGGTGGTGTTTTATTTAAGAGAGGTTTGAGTCAGAAATCTAGGGATGAGTGTTCCAGTTGGGTCTGTCTTCTACTATCTCTATCTAACTGGGGAGTAGAGGATCTCTTAAGCCTAGTTGAAGTTTTCTAGTTATTAAAAACTATATTAGAGGTATGATCGTTGTTGCTGCAATGTAGTCTATTTGTGAATTTGACAGTGTATAAATAAGGTACTTTTTTTAATTTAACTAATGGCCACATTTGGCCAACGTCAGTATATCTAGTCAAATTACTGCCATTTATCAGACTAAATGCATTCAGCCAGTTTGTTGCCAAAATTATTAATAAATCAGCTAAATGTATGTTTATATGCTTTATAATGGGATTTTGATTTGACTGAACCTTTTAGTGATATCCATTTTTTTTTTCATAATCACTCCATAGAGTCAATCCTCTATAATCATTTCTCGATAGAGCTATTAGTCTGAATTTTTTTTGTGTCACGATTCATTTTATTGCCACATTTGGCCAACTAATGGCCGCATTTGGCCAACGTCAGTCTTTCTATCTAAATTACTTCCATTAACTAGACTAAATGTTTGAAATATTTTTTACCATTTAATTGAGATTTTGACTTGAAATAACGTTATTATACAATTGTGTTTTGTGATTTATGAGGGAGATTTCGAGGACAGTATGTTCGCATTTAGTATGGAATTTATGAGAGCTTTTGGATTTTGGATTTATATGTTTACGGTTGTTACGAGGTATGATACTTTATAATGTAAAGGGATCAATAACAAAAGCTTATAAGCCGATAGCAAATTATTAAAATTGGATCTAT
Organism: Hylyphantes graminicola; assembly: GCA_023701765.1. Lineage (NCBI taxonomy): Eukaryota > Metazoa > Arthropoda > Arachnida > Araneae > Linyphiidae > Hylyphantes > Hylyphantes graminicola. Next base: position 42,079,268 of record CM043117.1, on the reverse strand, counting down.
TTAAAACTGTTTTTTGCACATGCGAAGAACGAGTATTAATTTGCAAGTTCAACAATTAATAAGTTAAATATTTATGGAAATACCTTTTATTCCATTCAGAACTTAATGTGGATAACGAAAATTGTTAAATGGATATATAGATCTATTATTATTTGGTTAGTAATATAGTTGCATTACTGTTAAATTGGCCGATTTTAATCAGGAAGCAAGATCGTTATATTAACGACATATTTCAGTTTATGTTTTTAAGAGTATATTGGCCGAATACAAATTTAAGACACAAGTTTATCGTGTGAATCTAGTTCCATATAAATTTTATAACACTTTTTAAAATGTCAAGGTTACTTATGGATGTCACTTCTAAAAATTCCTTATGTAAAATAGCCAAATTAAATATACCCCCCCCCCCCCTAATTTCACAAAAAATTATGTTTATATTTAAGCAATCGTGTTATTTTATCAACCATGTATTTTTTGGAACAAAACATGCAGTTGCTTTGATAAAAAAAAATATCGTTCAGTTTGTGTAGCTGAAAGCAAAAATGTGTGCATAAAATATCCTATATTCTATTTATTTTCAAGAATTTCTTTAAAATGAACTACAACATGTTGAACTCCCTAAATTTTTCTCGCAAATCTTGAATATTGCTTATTTTTACTTCATAAATTTATATATTTCTTCGAAACGTATGTATAACAAATATTTTGATTCAGCGTTGCTTTCATCACTTCAAGAACCAATTTACTTTTCTCCGAAGAATTTGTTTACTTATGCTAGGACATATTTACTGAATTAAATTGGTTTAACTCTCTTGCCTGCAAATAAAGCGATCTTACATTGCCTTTCAATCTATACTTTTATTGTGTTCAAGGACAACCTGTTACCCGATAATTTATGCACATATTAAACTTAAAAATCTTGAGTATAAATAAAATAATGGTTTACAAAATTATAATAGCTAAGGTAATATTATTTTCTAATATAATAAGATACATAATTATATTTTTAAAGAAAAGGAAATTTAAAATTTATCTTGGCAAATATTTTATCTGACAATTATCGTTTAAATTATTAACAAGAATACAAATTGCAAAAAATATTTGGTGCTTTAAAACACTTGCAACGAAAACCCCCACAGTAACTATTTATTCGACATTTTATACTTATCCATAATATGGTCCGAAAGTAATTTAAATTTTAAGAAATATAAGTTTTTATCTATATTGTTGTTTAATTCACTTGCAACAAAAAATATCACAATAAATTTATATTTATCACTATCCCATAATGCGGCCAGGAAGTAATATAGATTTTTAATAAATAATATATTTTCATCTAAGTTGCCTTAGCTGTAAAAAAATCAGAATGATACAAATATATATCTACGTGATCTTTTATAAAGCAATTCAATAAATCATCCTTTGTATCCGATTCAATTTGACTCGAGATGATATTGGTGCTAAATAAATAAGTAAACTACTACACCATAAAGCCACAAAAACTTACGTGATGGAGGAAAGAAACACAACTCTATTCATTGAAACTTTAGCCGCTTAAATGTTTTATTTTGAAATAAGATGTTGGTAAGGAAAACAAACTTGAAGTCACAAGAACATTATTAAAAAATAGAGGTTTAAATACTTTTAAGGTTCTCCCTTCTCTAATACTGCTACGTTAACGATTTTTCTTGTTTTACTAGTTAGAGGTTTAGTAATTTCCTTCAATAATAATAGATAAAATAATAGTAAAAATAACATAACAAATATCTTTTTAGCGAGCTTACTGATATTATTGCTTTTATTTTGTCTGCTATACATTTAATTATTCTACAACTATGTTGTTTAAATACTTTTCTTGTTCCGTCAATACTATTTTACCATCCCTTTCTCTAATATTAGTTATAGTATGAATGGTAATTTTTAATCAGAAAACTGATATTTGTTTTATTTTATAATTTTGTTGTTTTATTTTCAGTTATTTTACTACAATATGAGTTACTTACATAGAATATACTTTTTAATTCCCTATAATATAAGTTGATTATAAATTCTCTATTACTAGTTAGAGAATGAATAACAGGTTTTTTTAGTCAGCATGCTGATATTTTACAGCTTTCGTTTCATATTTGTGAAACTTTTAGTTATTTCTACTAAATTTACAATTTACATTTAATTTTAATCTTTCTTAAATGTGTATCGTTTGTGTAGTTGGTCGTCATAGTTTTAAAAGTACTTCGAGGATTTAAAAAAATTAATATGCAGAAAAAAATATTTTTAATTTAAACAGAAATGTATATTACCATCTTTGTCTACGTAAACAGAATAAACATATTCTAAATATCTGAACGGGTTCTACAATTTTCAAATACTCGACACAATTTATTTAATAATCACTGCATTCAGCTTACCAAACAACAATGGATACACGCACGTATTTCCAAAAGCATTCCCGTAAAATGTTTAGTATAAATGAAATTCCAAGTTTAGCATTATAGTGAATCACGTGGGCAATTCCTAACAAAACATTGTGTCGCTTTTAAGATCAAAATATGTCATATGTAAAAAGGAAGTTTTGAATTCCAAATATTCTTACTTTTGATTAAAAAACGTGGCCGCGAAAAAAAGTAAGAAGGTTGTATATTCTTATAATCATAATGGCTTAAAGTTTTTCATTCATGCAAATTTTTTTTATGTACGTGTTCACATTTATTATACGGCTAAAAAAAACTTAGCATTAATTTCTTATTTTCTTAAAGTTTTCTTTCATTTAGATATTTGTTTTTGGAGTTGCACTTTTATTGTATTTTTAGATTACACGAATTTTCCATACATCAAAATAAATAAATATTACTTCAAGATGTTTTTCTTCGTTGCTCAAAAATCACGAAGTGCACTATTAACTTTTACATAAAATCTAGATACAGATTAGCTTTGTGAAATTTTTAAATACATTTGTTGTTTGGTAAATATTCATACAAATCTTTTTTAGAATGAACTGCTTCGCATGATCATGGTTTTGCATTACAAGCCGTTATTTGACTGTAATAAAACAATGTGCTTATTTCAGACCACTAGTTTGACCGTCAAGCAAGCGCTGCCTCTCTTTTTTACCTTGACGCACCACCACGAAACATACTTTATTGTCTCCAGGCCCATGACCTGGTGACTCTGATCATCAATGCTTTTGGCCCTATATAGCTTCAAATCATGGACATGATAACAACAATAACAACAAAACTATATGCAAATACTAGAAGTGAACAGCCAAAAGATTTAATTCAATTAATGTTATTAAATTTTCAATTCAACTATATTAAATATTTATTAATTACTAAAGAAAGTGTATTATTTTTGTACTGGAGTTTTAGTTAATCGGATATGGTTTTTTCTTTCTCTTTTGAAAGGGAATTAGTTCATTAGATTTTTATTTCCTTTACGCTTGTCAAATGCAATGTCTTTGTATCAAGGGATTTTCAATGGCTTACGCTTATCAAGAAACAAAATTAACGCAGTTCCGCTTTGGCGGTATTTTGCTGTTCGTTTAAGAATTCTTTTTTTTTATTAAAATTTCTTCGAAAGTAAGTGCCCTGTTGAAAATAAAATTAGATATTTATTTTCTTTAGTTTTTAACAATCCTCATCGATTTAGCAATAATATAAAAAATTAATCGAGTTGTTCAAGACGATCGTAGTTTTCGAATAATCCAATAAATTGCGTATATTAAATTTTTCTTAATTGTACAAAATATCATGTAACTGCAAATATTACTTAAAATAATCCGAAAAATATAATGGTTTTAAAATATGCAATAAAAAAATGTATTTTATTCTATAAAAAGGTAACTTAGTTATGAGAGTGTTTATTGTTAGGTACAGCTCATTTGGATTTAAATTGCTTGGTTAATGGGTAAAAAAAATCATATTTGGCAGAATTGTTCCTTAATGTATATCCATTAAGACTGTAAATTTTTGCTTGTATTCAAATGAATTTTATATCAGTATAGCAATAAAAACCAAGAGAATAACGCAATCTTTGAATTTATATGCTGATCCCCGTAAAAATTTCCGAATTTAATCTTATTAATTAATTCCAAATAAAATGTTTGATGCATGTTCAACCTTTTTTGGTTAATTAATGCTAATGATTTTTGATTTTAATACCAAAAAGAACGGCACTACTAAATAAAATGAATAAATCCTACTGGTTTTGATTTCTTTCATATATTTTAATTAAGAAATGAAAGATAAGTTACTTATAAATTGCATTAATTAATATTTTAGAATCGATTACAAAAATTAACAAAATAGCAAATGACGAAATATAATAATTGCAACAATTTTCAGCATTTAATTATTTTGTTGTTTCAAAATATAGGGTGAAGTGATTAACCCTAAGTAGCAACATATGATAATTTTTTTCTGTTATTCTATCAGGAAACTATATTTGTTTTCGTGTTATTGCCATAAAAAAGCATTAGAATCACTTCGATATTCCATAATCCAAGACTTTTTAATGTATTCATCATTAATCGCAATATGATTATGGAAAAAAGAAATGTAGATAATGTTAGAAATGCAGAAAATATTTGATTGGTCGGAAAAAGTTCGGTATTCATAAGTGTCTGGAAATGAACTCTTTTTCAGAAGCATAAACATCTAAAACGAAGCTGTTTCTGGTGTCACAAATATTTGAATCTAGTGCCATTGCGTTAAGAGACGGTTTTCGTTTGAATTTAAAACACGTGTACACTTTCTTTTTGCTGTGTACGCATGTTAAGAATTGTACTTTTAAAAATATTTTTGGACGATTTTGCTTATATTTTTTAAAAGTTAATTTACGCTTAAAACGACCAAATTTCGAACGTATTTTTGATACGTCTTAACGACGTTTGTGTGCAATCTATACTAAATTTGGCTTTTTCCTTAGAAAAAATATAAATAATTCATTCAACAAAACTTTTGAAAAATAATTATCAATAACAAGTTGTTAGAATCTTATGTTCCCATTTATAATCCATCATTTTTTGACAGTTTACTGATCCATCAAAATTCACAAACCCATTACCTATGTATCTTATTACATGTGCAGTACACATGTTTGTGTTCCCGCCACCATAGATTATTATTTTTTAAAAGAAAAGACCAGCTTTCCCTTAAACCCCTAATATAAAAGTACGAAATATCTGCCTTCCAAAAGCCTAAAAGAAAGTCTTATGTTTGCGCTTACGATGCAATTTTGATTTGAAAAGCGTAAACTGACGTGTTAACTTTCGTAACCTTACATATAGTGATTAACTTTACACACTCGACAGTGCAATGATCTTATAATCTCTTCTAAATATTGTGGCTTTGGAATAAAATATAGAAGGTGAGGGAACCATATTCTAAAAGCAATAACTTTTTCAAAAGTTTGGTCACAATAATTACACATGCATGTAGATGTCCACTTTTGCTTTTTGATAAAAATAAATTTAATTCTTTAAAAAAATTAAGAGATTATTTGATTTTAGAGCAAACGATTGAACCTGAAATCTTTTATACATTAATTAAAATTAAGTTTTCTATCAAGCAAGTACTAACATGATGGATGCAAATAGAATGAATAGAAAATATAAGTATAAAAGATTGTTCTTAAGTACTTTATTTTAAAGTAAATAAATTTTAATATTTATAATAATGACTTTTAAGCCTTGCAAAACCTAATTTAGATATTTATTTACATTTTGAGGGGCCAAGCGATAAGTATCGTAGCTTAAAATGTAAAATTATTTACTTGTAGATACGTTTTAGTATGACATTGCCAATTTTCTACCGGGAACACGCAAGGGATATTGTCATGTTTCAACATGTTGTTTAGTTAAGATATATCTTTACCGTAGACAAATTTATAACGTAAGTTAATGGAGTTACTTTGTCATATTACATGTAAATGTTTGACTCACTTTGAAAAATACAAAGTACATTAGGATATTATTTCTAAAAATATGTTTATGTAAAATACCCACTTTATAATATCAAAAGAAGAATGTGCTAAAACTGTTTAAAACGTAGTCTGTTGAAAAAATTTATGTTTCTTTTTCAAGTCGAATCATGCATTTTTAAGAATAAAAATCGGAATGCTTTGATAAAAATGTAAACAGTTCAGTTTTTGAGCAGAAGGCAAAAAATGCGTGGATAAAGTATTCCAAATCCTATACATTTTCGACATTTTATTTCAAATGGACTGCAACATGTTGCACTTTAACTTCAAAACCCAAAATTTATTTTTCCCTCGGATGCTGAATCGTGTTTATTTTCACTTCATAAATTTTTATCTTTCTTGCAAATGCTTTTTGTATAACAAATATTTTGAGGAGGTGTTGTATTTCTCATTTCACAGTACAGATTAATTTGCAACACAATATTTGTTTACTTATGCGAGGACGGATTTAACGACTGAAACTTTTACTCATTCGTCCGCAAATAAAATGACCTTATATGAATTGAATTTTTAATCGAAAGTTTTATTATATACAGTTACATCCCAGTATCTATAGACTAAATACAAACATTTCTTTTATAAAGCTTGTATTTAAATCTAATAAGGATTTTTTTAAATATTTAATATGCAGGATAATGAAATTATCAATTATTATTATATATGAATAAGACTATTTAATGCTCATAATTTAAAAACCTTAATTTGCGAAATACATAAATTGTTTGTCAGTTTTTTAAAACAATTACAAAGATAATAAATTCTACGAAGTAAGTTATGCTATAATTCGCTTGCGAAAACCTGCAGTAAATATTGATTAGGCTTTTTATTGATGCATAATGTGGTCACAAAAAGAAATTTATATTTTCAATAAATTATTGGTTTTCTCCTTATCCAAGTTGCTTTAGCTGATAAATAATCAGAATGAGACGACTAGTATATATTAATGTTGTATTACAAAGCAATGCTATAAATCATCCTTTTTATCCGATTCAATTTAACTTGAGCTGATGTGAGTGGTAAATAAATAAGTAAAATTGTACACTGAATAGCCACAAAAAATTACATAGCAGCGGAAAAAAACACAGCAGAATTCATTGAAACTTTATATCCACAAAATCTTTTAGTTTGAACTAAGATGTTGGTAAGAAAAAACACAATCGAAGTCCCCAAAGCATTAAAAAATATAAAGGTTTGAAAACTATTTGGGGTTCATCTAATACTAAGAAGATACTGAAAAACAGTTTCAATCACTATACTGATTATAGCTATAGGTTTACTAATATTCTACTACATTTCTTTTAACTTGTATTTTTTTTCTAAATGTGTAGTATTTGTAGCTCAATATAATTCAAAAAGTATCTAAATAAGTTTAAAAAGTATTTAATATATCAGTATAATAATATTTGTGCATACAAATAAATATAATTCTTTTTCAATTTAAACGGGAACCGTATCATTTTTAGCTGTATGTATAAAAAAATAATAACATATTTTTGAAATCTTCAATTGCTTCTTCGAAATTTTCGAAATACTCCACAAATTTGTTTAATACTCATCGCATTCCGCCTACCAAACAACAATGTAAACACGACTGCATTCTAAAAATTATTCTCTTAAAATGTTTATTATAAATGAAATTCCGAGTTTTGTATGACGGAGAACCATTCGGGCAATTCTTAACAAAACTTTGAGTTGCTTTTAGGATCAAAATATTTCAAATGTAAAAAGAAAGTTTTGAATGCCAAACATTCTAACTTTTGATTAAAAACTGGGTCTGAAAAACATCCATGGAGATTGTCCATTCTTATACTCCAAATGTCTAGGTTTTTCAATTATGAAAATTTTTCTTTACGTATGCATTAATATATGTCACAAAAGGAATTAGGTATTTATATCTTTTTTAAATGTTTTTATTAGAATTTTTTCTGTAGTTTCTTTTTATGGTAATTTTTTTTAGCTAAGAATAATTCTTTTATATTTTAAAAATAAATTTTATTTCAGGTTGTTCTTTAATGAAAAATGTATATTTTGCTTTGTTGCAGCACACATTTTTAAAAAGGAAATGTCATATATGATGAGTCACTTGTAAAAATAACATAGAAAGTATTATTGTGGATATGTAAAGCAAAAAATCTTAACAATGGGTTACCAAATTCGCCAGCCGTAGCGTCGTTCTCTTATCAACCCCCCGCGCGATTTTTTCGGATGGGCGATAAATAATTTTCTCGGCAGCCTGTCTGACTTCGAGTGATGATTCGAATTCTTTGACTTCGCAACGATGACGTTTTCCGACAACCCTATCTGACCATTGTTTATAAACGCAGTATAGAGAGCGTGACGTCAAATTTCGCCAGAATGCGGACTTTTGGCGCCGACTTTTTTTAAGGACTTTTGGAAAGTTCGCCAAGGGTTACTGTGCAGTAAATCTGATCCGTTGTGCAAAGTGAGATAGCAAGTGTGGGAACTTAAGTGACGATATATTTTAAATGAATCTATGAAGGCTGAAATTCCGACGGCATTTGAATCAATTTTTTCAGAAACCCCATTAGTCCACGGAACATAGTCGTACAGAAATTTAAAAAAATCTATTTTAAAAGCAACGGGTTTATCCCTGAAATACTTTATTCTCTTGCTTCCCATGGCTGTGCATATCACTGGATTAACAGGATTGCTTCACGAAATGTGCGGACAAAAACAATGCGGTTTTATTGAGAGTTTTTCAATAGTTTAGCCTGATCAAGAAACACAATTAACGCAGTTCCACTTGGAAGCATTTTGCTGTTCTTGAAAGACTTTTTTGTGGACTTTTTCCGGAGTGTAATGTTTAAATTTACTGAATTAAACTTTTATTTTGTTTATTTTTAAACATTCTCTAAGGATTAAATAATAATAAAAAATTATTTCGATATCGTCCGAATTTTTCGTGGTTTTGTGTGGTAGGGTAGGTTGATGGTTGACATATATTTTCAGGCTTGTGTGCTTGGTCAGAGACCCGCTTATAAAGCTTCGTCAAGTAAGACAGACACAACACACACGTACACATACGCAACAGATGAAGCCATCTATCGAGCGTCACCTCCACATTTTAGACATGTCCATGAAGGGGAGGGAAATAGCTTCCAGAGACCTGGGTTCCCGTGGGAAACTGCGCAATTACAGTCCACAGGACTTCCGGACCTAACAGATTAATGAGCACGTACTCCGCATATACTCGACAGACATAAACATCCATGTCTTATCGGGATTCGAACCCGCCCCTTGAAAGTACGAAGGCTAACACCTTAACCACTGCGTAAAAAAATAGTAAGAAAAAACGCAATTTTTTTCAAATTTATTGCAATTGATCAAAAAAAATCCATTCTAAATAAATATAAACCCACTTTAAATGAGTGGTCATTGTTCTGACTCTGAGGCGGAATTTTTAGTTTTTTTTATTTCTTATAATGTTGAGTGAAAAGTTTACTAATTTACCAGAACCCTTCACTAATGTGTTTTAATAAAATTGCATATTTAGAAAATTATTCGAAATAACTTTTCTTCTTTTTACGTTTTAAAACACAAAAAATAATAATATGATAAATATTATACAGGTACGCTGATTACGTAAGAATTTCAACTCATTTCTAATCTACTTATTTATTTTGGACTTGTTCTAGCTGAAGAACAAATACAGACCGATTTTGCTAACCTACTCTTTAATGATTTTCTTTTAAAATTAAAACTTCAGAAAATTTGCATTTAGTGAAATCAAATACTTTCAAAACAATTAAACAATAAATCTGTCCAGTTTGGCATACATATTACATATACAAGTATTGATATTTTATGTTCTTTACAATGTTGTTTACAACGAAATATTTTAATAAATATCGTGAACGAATTATAAATTTAAAACAAAATAATGTTAAGTCGCCTGGGTTTGTTACTCTCATCTAGCCTGAGTTAAAATATAAAAATTATTGCACTAACTTATTTCAGTAATCAATATTTTCGATGTTCTTCACGAGAAAGAGCACGAAAGAGCACGAATCCACATACGAACAAATGCAAAAAAAATACATCAGGTTTTCAGCACTTTATCACTTTTGTTGCAAATTATAGGGTAAAGTAACGCATGTCACGCACCAAACGTTGATATACGTTTAAAAATAATAGTTACATAGCTTGTAAAGGCTAGAGTTTGATAATATTATATAATCAATACAATACGTTTCGTTAATAGAAATTGAACTTTGCGAATCAATTCGGCGAATGTTTTTTCCAATAAAAATATAAAACTATTATAAGAACTATCAACTACCCATTTTTATATTTATTGTTTTTTAAATAAAAACTATGGTCTTGCGTCTCAATATATATTCAGGTTTTTTCTTTTTTAATTATAAGTTTTCAGTAGTTTCTGAAACTTTTATGAAAAAATATTCCAAACTCCAGCACGCATCACATAAAATTGTCTCTAAACATATATTCACCTTTTGATTTGACATGTCGTGTTGTGTTCGATACCTACTCAAATTGATTTGCTTAGGTTTAAATACCGTGATATTAATTAAACACGAAAACTATTGGTCCCTGGTACACTGTAAAAAAATGTTGTTTATAGCAGTTAAAAACTGTCAATTTTGACGCCAGTTAATAACTGTTTTTTAACAGTGTAAAACTGTATTTTTTGTTGGAAAAATGTAATTTTTTACAGGAAAACTTGTAATTTTAACAGGGAGAAAGTGTTGATTTTTAGCAGAAAAAAACTGCTAAAAGTTTCTCCCTGCTAAAATAAAATACCCAATACTAGCCCTCGTGACCGAGTAATTACTTAGTCGCAGAAGGTTCAGTATTGGGCTCGCAAGCAAGAGGTTCCTGGACGAGGTAAGGACCGGGCTAGGTTTTGATCATTAACGTTTTGTGTGTTAGTCCAATACTGAACCGTCTGTGACAAATTAATTACTCTATCACAAGGATATTGGGTATTTCCGCTTAACGATTATCTTAATCACGTGACTCTAATTTAACAGTTTCTATCTGCTAAAATAACAGTTTCTCCCTGTTAAAATAACAGTTTCTCCCTGTTAAAATTATAGTTTACCTGTTAAAAAAATTACAGTTTCTCCCGGTTAAAAAAAAATTACAGTTTTCCCGGTAAAAAAAAATTACAGTTTTCCCTAGAAAAGAATTACAGTTTTAAATTGTAAAAAAAAGACAGTTATTAACTGGTGTCAAAGTTAACAGTTTTTAACTATAAAAACAGCAGGGTTTTTTTTACAGTGTAGTGCTATTTTAAACCTTGATAGTTACTCATCAATTTCTTTAACTTTTATTGAATAAAAAGCACTAACTTCGTATTTCAGTCTGAATTACTTTCCTTTAACACCCTAAAAGGCAAGTATAGGATATGTAGAGCTGAGTTTGAGGTTTAGAACTGTTTGTTTGTGCCACAAACATTAACAAACACAACCAGTTCTACACAAAAACCTCAAACTCATATCTATATCCATTTCCAACCACGTCCATCAGCATCGAATGCTCAGCTTTGTTATAAATAACCCAACTATGGGAAAAGCGGTGAGTTATCGTTTTAGACCCCACCATGTGCACGCGATCGGACGATTTGGTGACTTTTCTTTCTTTCCTTCTGCAACAACTTCGAAACAGAGACGACGGAGAAACTTTTCTGTTCCATGCGCGCGTAAGGGTTAATTAATGGAGGTAGTCAAGTCATACGTCGTCGCGATGGAACGGTGGTTTGTTACGTGTCGGATGAAATGAGACCTCGTCATGTCTTGGTACTGAAGAAAAGTAATTAAGTACGAAGTTGGTGCTTATTAATTAATTAAAGTTGAAGAAAGTTCGAGACATGTTAAATCTTTAATAATTTTGGTGTAAATTATATGCCAGATTTACAAAGCGACTGGGGTTATGCGCAAAATGACCATTGTGGCTTCCACGCGAAATCCAAATTACCGTAGCTGCACACCAAAAAACAATGTTTTATTTCATCTACTGATTTTGAAACTATCCTACTCAAAATCAGAGCCTGCTCTAGGAAAACCCGGACTATCTCTAACTTATTTTGGGGGCCCCTTTACGGAAAATGTTTTGTATGGTGCAATATTGACCTGTGTATATAATTTTGCTACGGTTTTATTGGCTGCCTTATAAATATCGATAAAAAAACTACCGATTGGCTAATTTCTCATTCATAACCAAGAAAAAAACAAAGAGAAGTATCAGAATTTTTTTAGTTTTCTGATATTTTGGGAATTTACAGCATTTACATTATTAACTGAAATTTAGGGGTCCCTAAAATTTGGGTACCCTAGGTCCGGGCCTAACAGGCCTTCTGGAAGAGCAGGCCCTGCTCACAATGATATAATCTTTTACAAGATTAGAATCGACTTTTCGATTTATTCTTCGATCTTAAACAAAGGAAACATTACAATCTACAGCACATTGATCCTACATTACATTTCTCTTCAACTTATTACAGAATCAATAACAAGACTAAAACAGACAATTTTAAGTGGAGAAGCATCCCCTTTTTTGGAGTTGTCAGCCGTCGTAAACGACCGCATTTCTCATCTTAGTATCACGCGTTCAAACAATCGCTCGAAAGCGGATTCCGTGAAAGGAATTCTTACTGTGAAGCCATTTCGTACGCTTTCTCTTTCTGCATACATTGGAAATCGATCAATTTAATAAAACATCGGACAAGAACTTTCCCATTAGGATATTCAATAAAATAACACAGCTTTATTTTGGTACTGACCGAGCTCTATAGGATATTTACTTTTGCCGGAAAATAGCAAGCGAAAGCAGTGTGAAGTTGGCAAATGATTCTCAGATTATTTTTTATTCAAATTATTTATATTTAAAATGATTTTTTAATTTATGTAGAAAAAAGAAGAATTTTACAAAAAAAAAATTTAAGATAGTTTTTTTTTGTTTTTCTATCGAAAACTATTTATGGTTTAAAAAATTAAGGGTTTTGAAAACAAGTAGAATAACCTTAATTTCATTCCAAAAAATATTCAATCATTAAATTTGTATAAAATATTGGATTAATGCAGCACTAATATTTTTAAAAAACTATTTGCTAATCAAATTACTAAACAGAAAACCTTTGTAAAAACTTGACATACTTTAAACTGTTTTTTTTTTTTACCTAAGTACTGATACTGAGACTTTTGACTGAGTACACAAACAACCTTGGATAACTAATGGTTAAAAATGTGCAGTTTAATGACAATAAATGTTTTTCAAAAAATATTTTTACAACATATGTTTAAAGTTAAACTGTTTTTGACTACAGAAAGACATCGTAATACATTATTCTTTAATAAACTTATAACTTTAATCGAGAGTAAAAGTTATTTGAAAACAATAACAAAGTAACTTTTCTTTGAAAGTAACACTCATTTTCATTGTTTTTTTCTTTTCCTATGCTTCCGTTAGCCCACGTTGTCTTAAACAGACATTGAATAACGACGTTCTTAATCAAAAATAACAGTGGCAACGGTGTGTGCCATAGAAATGTAGCAAAATATCTCTTTGTTGTCTTATTGAGTTAAAGATTTAATTTGTTTAATCACTTTGTAATGGTAATTGCCTTGTCAAGTTAAAATAGAAACTTTTTTGTTGTAGAGCTATCAATAGAGAATTAGCTCAGAATAAATACAAAAGTCGGTATTTTCGAAAATAAATTGAAATCGGCAAATTGTATTTGAAGTGACGTTACATGGTGATATATATTTCAATCCATAATCCAACACAGTTGATGGATATTTAAATATACGTGTTAATTATTTTTGGTTTTAAGAAAAAAAGCTGGTAAGTTTCATTTTTTGAGTCAGAGGAATCGTATACAAGTCAGTTTCACAAGGCTCATGCATTGGTTTTCAAATTGCAAGCTCTGCAAAATTATGTTTTGACTCTTGAGAAAATTTCATCCGGCATGAGAATCGTCATAATAATAAAATTATACTAATTTCAATGAACATTATCTTATGGCAGTTTATTAATATTTAAGTTTTTATTGCCTTCAAAATATTATAAAGCGGTCGGCACTACTTAATAAAAAAACTTTACCAGTTATTCATTTAATGACTGTATGCTATTTACCTTCAAGTTGGTTTTACGTTGATGATATATTCCCATTAATATGTGTCTAATTTAAAAGTTTTGATTACTCAAGCAAAATTTTTAAACTTTAAAATTTTAACCTTTAAAATTAAACCTTTAAAATATTTTAAAAAGTATATTCAGTCCTTTATTATGACTTTTTTAAATTCATAACTATTACTAATTCAGTTTTTAACATTGATTGTTGAATTGTAACTTGGCCTTTAAGATTAATAAAATCCTTTTAATAATTATAATGAAAATGTTTTTGAAAAAACTTATGAAGGGAAAAAAAGTAATCAATTTAGAAAAATACTTAAACGATAATTACAAATTTGTAACGACACTTTTGCTTTCAGAAAACCAGAAAATGTTTTAAGCATTTTAAAAAGAACTTCCGTTAACAACATTCAACACATTTTTTTTAGAATGTTGCATTAATTAAAATCATGTTGCCTTGCGCCAAGTTGTCAATACACTACATTTTTCTAAGGGTTATACTTTTCTCAAAGATAAATTTCAAAAGACAGTAATTTCATAAGAAAAAGTTATTTGGACATTTTCTATGTGTCATAAGATACTTAATGTGTCAACAACAATCTATAAAAAAACTACGTGTTTTGGATTAGAGTTAGCCGCTGGGTCTTATACACATGTATTATAAATGTTTCAGTGCATTTGAGTTATGGCACAAACAAGTCGTGGTATTTTTTGGGCAATAATAAATGAAAATAAAAATTTCGTCAATTTAGTTTGTCGTTTCTACTTTGTTTGTAGAAAATATTTTTAAAAATGTGGTGGTATTTCATGGATTTTTTTGGAAGTAGGTTTTCAGTATAATTATTTTTTTAATGCAATTAAATAAGATGATGCCGTTTATAAGACAATTTAAAATGTTAAATAATGTAAACACAAAAAAAAGGAATTCAAGAAACAATAAGAACTACCAAAGAAATTGCAATTCGTCTGTCTAGAAATGTCTCTTTTGCCTGTTGCAAACTTTATATAGTACACCCACATTTTTTAAACATTGCTAGAACATAATATTGTACACATTTTCCAATTTTTTTACATTTTTATGACATTTCTCATTAACTCAAAAAAAAAGTAACACCGTAAAATACTTTTGGGAATTTGTAGCACTAGGCACACATTATAGCATTAAAATAACGTGTCTAATGTAATTATAAAGCCGCCCCGGTTGGCTCAATCTTTAGGATGCTGGCCTTTGGAGCTGCTGGGGTGGGGTTCGAATGATGTTTGTGACCGTCAGTAAATGTTGTTATTTGTCTATGTGTTATTCCTTTCTTTGTGACTGTAAGAATTCTTTCTGTGTCTGTCCCACTTGTCGAAAGCTTATAAGCGGTTTTCTGAACAAGCACACAAGCTGGAATATATATGTACCATATTTAATTATACGGTACTCGGATAGCATGTAAAGATAAAAAAAAATGCGTTTTTGGAGCACCTTCTTATATAATAATTAATTATATTTTTATTAATAATTGTTAATATTTTTTTATAAAACCTCTTTTTGTATTAAGTTGGGCAAAACATTTTAGTGAATTGAGAAACTGTTTGAAGTGTATATCATGTAAATTGTTGCTGAATAATTGAATTTTAAAAGAAGGTATAAGTAATTACAGTAATTGTTTATTTTCTGTGCATGCGTGTAACCCTTTTCATCAGTTTTATTAAATTTAGCTTTAGTGCTTAAACATATGATTCATATGATCATTCTTCTACAAGGCTTACAATTAATTAGGGAATAAATATTTGATAACTAAATATGAGATTTTTTTTATCCATGCATCTTTAAAATTGAAAATGATAATAAACGAACAAAAACATATATTTGTTTGTATTTTTGGATTCAAAATTAATAAACTACACTTCATTTTTGCTATATTCATTTTTAAACAAGAAACTCTCTCCAAAAATTCAAAAATTAATAGAATCCAAAGTCACTTCAGATTTAGCAGTCCATGCAATATATCTCTGACCCAAAAGAAATTTGAAACGAGAACTTCCCATATTTGAATGTATTTTTCAATTTACTTTCGCCCCCGCTGAAAGTCGTTTCGTATTACTCTTTCAACAGAGTTTGTCAGAAAATTTTATTACTGAATTTGTATGAAATATATTTTGAAACATAGAAACAAACATATTGTGAAGATAGTAGAAACATCCATCTTTTTAGGGTACATACTATGTTTATGTCTTAGGAGCATTCCAGCGATCCGTGTGTTACATTCGGACACATTTTCAGGATATTTCTTATATTTTCGTTTTGATAGCAGTATAAAACAAATAAGAGGACAACTTATATCTTTTCTCAGATGTTTGATGATCTTATTAAGCTAATCGGAATCTTTTTAAACTAAAAAGTTACGCAGATATAACATTTTCATTTCGCGTTCCGTGTGTTTCCATTTAACAGGGTCATTTTCTTTTCTTCTTCTATTATTTGAATTATTCTGCTAATTATGCAAATACTCATGAAAATAAAAATGATCAAATCAAGTAAATAAGCTTTAAAAAATGGCGGTAGAAATCTGAATTATAAATAGTCACACTAAAATAAAATAAATAACGCCGTTCCGTGTGTTACATAGAGCATCAAGTAGGGGAGACCGGGGCACAATGGACCACTTTTTCATGTTTTGCGCTATAAGTACAAAAATATTCATCCCACTTGTTTAGAAAAAGGTGTATATATTACATATATATCCTTTTTTTAAAAATACATTACATAAAAAATATAATCTCAATTACTTTTTTCTGAATTCACTTTTTTATTACAAGTGAGAAAGTGGTCCATTGTACCCCAGGTTCGGGGTACAATGGACCATATCACGGGGTACAATGAACCATGGTATTTTTTGCTGAAAAAAAATTATCTGCACTTTTTAAAGATTAACGTACATGTAAAATAAGGATTCTATTTGAATTTTAAGTATCCAATTGCATATATTGAAACTTCTTTTAGTAAGAAAACTATCAGATATTACTGTTTGCTTTTTTCCCCTCCCCTTTGACATTTTTTGTTTATCTTCTTTGTGTGCAAGGATCAGTTAAGCTCAAATCTAACAGGTGTACGGGAGGTTTTGTAATTTTTATGTAGCACAAAAGGGCTGTTTTTTAAATGCCTTTCTCTTTGCTAACTGAACAGATAGAACGACTATCATCAATAACATGTTTTACGGCCTGTTCTATCACTACTTTTGGCACTGTTCCTTCACTAGTCTTTCTAATCCTGTTATGGGGCATTTCGAAAAAAAAAAGAGTAAAAGCATTAAATTTTATCTTCAAAATAATAAGATCACTTTACAGTTAAAACAATTTTTTATTACTATACTGAACAACACCAAAAGTGTAGAGAAAAACTGTGGATCAAAGAATCTCCGTTTTTATGCGAGATCAATTTTTAAACCTTTTTTAAGTCTTCCCTTAATCAACGTGGTTGAAAATTTTACTAACAAAATGTCAATTTTGTGCATTTTACCAATTCTGAGAAAATGTGTTTGTTACTTAATTATTTATAACCACAACAAATAGCTCACATTTTTGTTAGTAAAAAAATCAACAGTAATCAAATTCCAATTTAAAAAATTATGATTTTGTGCTTGTACTTCCGTTATGTAAATGTGTAAATTTATTTTACCACCAACTCAAATTTCTAAACTTTTTGTTTTAAATAATTACACACTTTAGTATCACATCACATTCAATTTTAAAAATACTTTTCTCATTCAAAACACTTATTGTTTGAAGTCATAATATATAAAATAAAACATCAGTTCCCTAATAATCTGTTACGTCTGGTTTTTAAAACAAGGACTATTAGTAGACGGGGGGAAAATCTATTACATTCAGAAGTGAATATTAGAATAAATATAAAACATCTTACTATTATAGCAAATTTGACATTTAATAATTAGAAAGGACTTGCATCAATATTTTTTTATTTATTTTGAAACTAAAAGTATTTCTAAAGTTGCATGGGGTACAATGGACCATGGTCCACTGTACCCCAGATTTTGTGGTCCATAGTGCCCCATATTGTACTTGAGCAAAAAACATAATTAATATATGCTGTATTTTGATTTCAGAAATTAGTTTTTAGATTATATAGAAGGACAAATATCCTGCCTTTCAACTATGCTAAGCCACTTTGTCCAATTAATGTTACTTTAATGATGAGAAGATAATTTCTAGGAGAGAGCTTTTTTACTTTCACCTGGTTAATTCACATCAAGAATAAAAAAATGGCACATCTGTGAGCTAACAACACGGTTTTTCATAATAACTAGATCAAGACTGTTATGTCATTTATTACTTATAATATAAACCAATTTGGAAATTAAACAAAATAAATAATAGGGTTTGGTCCATTGTGCCCCTAGGTTCATTGTGCCCCGGTCTCCCCTAATTCATATTTTACCGAGTAATTAAAAAAAATTGCGTTGTATAAAATATCTATCTAAGATACTCAGAAAAGATGCATTTGCAACAACATGCGTCAAAAAATTCATTTTACATGTTTTTTAGCCCTTAAAGGTTTATCATACATCTGGCAATTATTTCACTTGAAAGATCTAATTCTAAATCGGCCTAGTTTATTGCATTTTTTCACAATAAAAATTGAATTCAGATTCGAAAATCAGTATGATTTATTTGAAATATAAACCTTTAACTACATGTGACAATTTTTTCAGAATTGTATTTGCACTTTAATATTTTGGCACTCCAGGACCACTTTCCTTGGAAGCTCCCTTAGCGAAACGGAAATATATTATTATTGCAAATGTCTGTTCGTACGTCTCTAATTAAAATGAACGGTTTTTAATTAAAGTATAAAATAAATCACTTAATCATTATTTAATGTTCAGGAATATAATAGAGAAATAAATATTTTTAGCTCAAGTGTATTTTCTTAAGCAACTCTTTATATTTACCTGCCAAATACAACTTACCAAAATCAATTTACTCATAATTTTGATGAGGTTTCTAAATTATTAAGTGGAGTATTTATAAAACGAATCATTCTCATTTAATGGAACAAGAATAATTATTTTCTAAGCTTATTCACATTGTTATTCATTTAAATGTAATTAAAAAGAGATAATTAAAGCTATTTTAATTATTTTTCAAAGTCATCAAACGTTTCTTATTTTATGAAGCAAAAAAAAACTACTCATAAAGGAATTCATTTGAATATGCATATTCTTCAAAGCAATACGAAAAAAATACTACTAGTAGACTTTTTTCAAAAGATAATGATGTCAAAAACAATAACCATCTCTGTCTTTTATATGGCTACTACTTAAAATGTTTTAAACTACCGTCAGTGCGGGTAACTTTGGCCAAAATCATAGTTTTTTTCACAAAAGAAGAAAAATTTAACTTCAAAAACGATTTAAACACTTAAAAATCCTTATGCATTCTAAGTATTGTACATTTAGGAATAATTTTCAGGCATTTTTGTTACATTTTATAAATTAATAAAAAATTGCTATTAATTTAAAAAAATAAGTCACTGTTAGGAGCCGGGCGGGTAACTTTGGCCACCCAAGAAATACATAAGAAACATACTTTTTAACATCCTTAAAAGCTGTGTTAACGATTTAAATAGCAATATTAAAACTTTAAACCCAAAAATAACAAAGTTATAAGACATATAGTTATTTAAAATGGTATATAACTTAACATTACATTGCAGTGCATCTTGGAATGGCATTACACGTTGAATACTAGCATTGTTTGTCGCTTAAAAGAAAGAAAAATAAACTTCTATTTTAATAAGGAAAAAAGAACTTTTTTGAAGCAAGATTTAATAACAAATATATTTGTAAAAAGCAAACGATTTTACTATAAAAGGTGAAAAATAATATATTTATAATTAGGAATTTGAAAATGTTTACCTTTCGACATTTGCGATTTTGAGTGGAATACGTATCTTGCATTCTATCTTTATCTTTTTAATGTTTAAAATCATGAGATTAAAAAAAAATATCTAAAAAATGAGTAATCATAAAAGTAAGAATTTTTTCAAAAATAGTTAAACTTAATACACTTTTACATACATTTTTTAAAGTGTAAAGTTCCATAAAGAAATATTTACATCTATGGCCAAAGTTACCCGCATTCATCGGCAAAAGCTTCCCAATTACAAATATTTAAATACAGCATAAAAAGTAGTCAACTTAGAATAAAACAAATGGTGTAATATTCTTCCTCATTAATAAAAGAATCGAATAGAGTGTTTTATTTAAATATTTTCAATATTTTTTTAAGTGTTCCAGACAAAAGTTGGAAGAGATAGATTTTTGTCATTTTATGCTCGTAAGAATGAAAACAGCATTTGTAGTATTGCCAGATTTAGAATGAGATTTTTTTTTACATGAAATGAAAGGCGATATTTCCACCTTTCCAAAAATGTAAAACAACTTAAGATGAGATCATTTTATGAAGAGAAATTAAGAAACAAATCTTTTTCCGACGCGTGGCCAAAGTTACCCTCCGTGGCCAAAGATACCCGCTTTGACGGTAGTTAAAAGTTCCCTCACAGAAATAGCTAATAATGCTCAGGTCACGAAATCGTCATATCTGAATAGAGTCCTACCTTCCATTCATTAGCTTTTGACTCTTTTTCAGCTAAACAACTTGCAATTTCACTACAAGGGCAATTACAATTGAAGCTGGTTCCAGTGGTGTAGTAACACAAGGGTTATCTTAGCGCTGGGGGTTTCCTGCCAAATGTCTTATTTGTCGCCGAAGAATAGATAATATCGCCAAGGTGGAAAACTTTTAGCATTTTAATATTTACTTATGATTAGTTAGTATTCGTTCGATGTTTTATGTCAATTTAGTTTACATTTCAACTATCTTGCTAAAAATTTTCGATTCATGGAATGCCTGGTAGTATCATGTAATATTTAAAAGTAAGTTTTGGTATAGAATAGTATTCTGTCAAGTTACAGATTCATAAAAACTACGGGAACGAACACTTCGTAAGATTCGCATAAATTTGGAATGTCGGCAAAAATATAACTCTTTCAGAAATATCTCCAAAGTTTAGTTTTTCCACATTCTAACTTGTCAGTGAATTATAAAGGATCTGCTAACTGTTTCCTATTTATTGCGCCGTTAAATTTTAGATTTTTGACAATCGGTAGATCCTCAAATTAAAAAAAAAATGAGTTCTTTAAATGAAAAAGCCGTACTTATACGCTGTGCCCTTAGCGCATTACGGAATCAATAACGTAACACACCTTTCCTGTCCCAGAGAAGTATAACTTAGAATTTGCGTATTTCATATGTTACATTTTCAGACACAACATTTACATTTAAATGTCTTCTAATGTTCAAAAAAATTTGTATTTGGCAACTAGAATCAGAATGTTGGCGTTAAAACCCCCATATCTAGGAGTTCACCATTAAGATTTCGTTACACATTAATGGCCGTGTTAAAATGGCGAGAGGCATAGAAACTTAACCCTAATGAGATTCTTAATTATGGCCGATCCCTCGTTTCTTTCGAAAGCCAACCTTGCATGGAATTATTTTTTTAGTCGTTGGAGTCGGCACGTGACCGGAATTAACGCAAGTTATTTGCAGAAGTTCTGGATGGAAAAAGGTTTTAAATTGAGAGCTTCCATTTGCCATTTAAATTGTCTAAAAATAAAGATTGCTTTGTCAGTTGCGGATTAAATTTAAATTAATTTTGTTCGTGAAAAGTAAATCTATGTATAATTTAGCATTTAATCAACCGTTTAAAATAGGGCTTTGTTTGTGGATGGTTATTATCAAGTATATAATGTGATTCGAGTAGTAATTTGAAATAATGACAATAATTGATCATTTACAAATATAACAATACAAATTAATGTATCTATCCCTTATACTATTTTGGGGTGTGTGTTTTTTAATTATGTTTATTTTAGCATTTTGGAAAAGTTTAATGCCAAACTCAATCGGATAAAATAGTTTTCGCTAACTATGAGTAATTGAATAATAATGTTTTAATAGTTGTAGGAATAAACACTAAAATCAATATTATCAATTTAAAATGAATAACGATTTGTCGCATTACAAAGAATATAATTTTTAAATGTATAACTAATATATTTTAAATAATAACTAATAAATGTTATGAAAAATTAAACTTCAAATTCTAAGAACTGCTAAAGCAACTTGTAACAATATTAAATAACTAGAAAGAAATTAGTCATAATTTTTTATAAATTTCTAATACCCAAAATTCCTTTACAACATTTGAGACATTTTCTATGCGTGCAAACTTCGAAACTATGTTATAATTAGCACCAAATCTGTACATAATACCTCCATTCGTAGAGTTTCTCATCAAAATGTTAATGCCTTGCATTAAAGTACTACAGTCAAGATCTCCAGACTGCTCGCTGTTGCTTTGATTAAATTCCGGTCCTTAGTTTTCGATTGAAGATTAAGGCAAACTCACCAAAACAAGCACATGTATGTTTTCCCAAATGATTCTATGCTTGAAATCTTAAGAGAGTG
This sequence comes from Hylyphantes graminicola, assembly GCA_023701765.1. Taxonomy (NCBI): domain Eukaryota; kingdom Metazoa; phylum Arthropoda; class Arachnida; order Araneae; family Linyphiidae; genus Hylyphantes; species Hylyphantes graminicola. The sequence goes on along the minus strand of CM043117.1, from coordinate 42,056,633 downwards.
CATTAAATATCTTAAGTAGAGTGAAAACACTGGCATTTTAAAGCTTCTTTACATGGTACTTAACTTATCTGGTGAAGCTTTATAAAGTATTAATTTGGAGAGTTATTTGCCATAATTATTAAAGCATATAGATATAAGTAGGACCAATCATTATATCAGTGTTGAAAAATGGTAAATATCTTTAAATATCTGTTGAAATAGAATACAATTTTGACTTTCATTTTTACACTGTAACGAATTAATGTAACGTTTTACCAATTACTTTTTGCCTACCTAATTTTTAGCCTACTTTTCTTTTTTTTTAATTCGAAGAATTAAAAAAAATTAAAAAAGTAGGTATTGACATGCGGTCGATGTCCGTCCGTCTGTCTGTCTGTCCGTCTGTCCGTCCGTCTGTCCGTACCCCCTTCCAAAATCGGTTCTATCCATCCGATCTTAAAAATTCTTTTTTTATTAGAAATGTATAACCTCAGACACCCAACTTTCATACTTTTTGTCCGTCTGTCAGTACGATAGGACGGACATAAATCTACTATTTGACGACGAATTTCCCATTGAACTTGCATTAAAATTCAATTTCGAGTCATTTAAATCGCTGAATTTAACTAGAAATGCCACGGACAAGTGAGATACGTCAAAAAATTCAGCGCATCGAAATGAGAATACATTGAAAATTTCATAAAAGAATTCGAATTCTAAGTACTTCAATTATTTAAAAAACTGCAAAGTTTAATGCTCATTTAAAAAGCATAGGAAGCCATTTTTATTTGAATTAAATCACCATTGCCACAGCAACAATCGCTTGAGAAACTTTAATTCTTTTAGACAATAAATTAAAATAAATTTATTTTCGCGACATCGATCAATTTAAGATGACGTCAAATAAATATTTCACTACGAGATCTTTGTATGTTGATATAAATTGTTTTCATTCTATTTAAAAGCGAGGAATATTACATATTTATACTTTGAAATATAAATTTTTGCAAACGATTTAAGTAATAATTATTTAATTTTCGAAATAAAATAAATGAAACTAGCCAAATTTAGCAAGTAAATGTTTATTGAGGAGTAGTTTTTTGGTTTTTGTTCTACGAAATATTAAATACTTATTTATAACTGCAAATAAAGCTGTGTTTAGTGCTGTGTTTAGTGAAAGATGCTGTGTTTAGTGAAATTTATTGTAGAATTTAAGGTGAAGAAACGGTTGTTGATGTCACTTACTGTTACGAACCTAGTTTTTTCATGATAAGAATTTTAGTAAGCATTTAAGTAACAGGAAAGTAGGCTATTTTAGTTCTTTAAGAACTTCTTGTTATTAGAATTAAATCACCATTGCCATCGCAACAATCGCGCGAGAAACTTTAATTCTTTTAGACAATAAACTAAAATAAATTTATTTTTGCGACATCTATCAATTTGAAATGACGTCAAATATATTTAACTTTGAGTGTCTTTGTATTGGTATGCAATGTTTTCATTCTATTTAAAAGCGAGAACTATTACATATTTATTCTTTGAAACATAAATTTTTGCAAACGATTTAAGTAATAATTATTTAATTTTTGAAATAAAATAAATGAAACTAGCCGAATTTATAGCGGGTAAATCTATAATAATAAAAATGAAGTTTTGTATGTATGTGTGTATGTATGTGTGTATGTCTCTCCGAAACTCACAAACTAGACATTTGTTTAACTCGTAACTTGGTGGAAATACGTAGTTCATACTTGAGTTGCAAAATAAAAACTTTCAGAGCTCAAAATGTTCTATTTTTAGAGAAAATTCGAATTTTCTGGAAAAACTACACCACTTTGGCTCAAATCCGATGAACATTTTTCTTTCGCGTTGCCATTCAGCAAATAAAATTAAAATAAACTCTTTCAAAAATAGTTAAAATGTAAAAAAGAAAATACTTTATTCTTAAAAACTTAAAAATATATTATTATTTTCATTTTAAAGATTTGTCATCATATTTATCAAAGATTAACTATCATTTTAAGTAGTAAACTTTCATTTTATATCATTCTTTAATCTGTATCAATGCAATAATTTATTTTCAACTCGATATTTTAATAAATAATTATCATGGACGTCTATATAAACTGGAATGTTTCCTCCAACGACAGCGGATCTCAAAAAGTGCTACCAATTTTTGTACATAATTCCTAACGTTATTGTTGGTTTTTATAAACTTGATCGCCAAGGTCAAATAAGCTAAGCATTTTATATTTTTATCATTTACGATTAAGCTATAAATTGATATTTAACTAATTTTTATTTGAAGAATCGTTGCCGGCAATTTTACGCCAACCCTGACAAATTGGTATTATAGCAACCAAGATTGATCGCCAAGGTCGTAAGCTAAACAATTTATAATTTTATCATTTACGATGAAGCTAAAAATTGATTTTTAATTTATTTTTATTTTAAGAATCGTTGCCGGCAATTTTACGCCAACCCTGACAAATTGGTATTATAGCAACCTTTGGCGAAAATAGCAATTGCATTGGCGATTTCTAAAGGTTGATATATTTAAATCTTAAATGCATATAATTTATTTTGAAGCTTATACTGAACTATGTTGTTTTTTGAAGGCCATCGCACTACAGATGCATATTAGGGTTGTATGCATTTCTTTTTTCGCCAAATACTATGATAAACTCGCCAAATTATTAAAAAAAACGCGCCAAATGACCTTTTTTCTTTATTAGCTGGTTGGTTGCGCGATGGTCATTGCGCCAAAGCTGAAAGGGTGTGTTATTGGTAGCTATATATTTTCCTCGCCAAATTTTTCAAACATGCCAAATGAGCTAAAATGTTTTCATTCGGGAAATTACCATGACATTATCCGTTAATTTTATAGCATTTTTTAAATTTTGAATTTTTATGGTCATATAAGTAACGGGATTCTGTACTTTATAACGAACGGGAAAAGTAACATAAGTTTATTATCCAAAAAAACAGATTAAATGGTAGTATGGTACAAATACTTGGATCGATTTGGTATTTATTTTTTTCCAACCCGTGCAACACCGGGTAGTTCAGCTAGTGTTTAATATAGAATTAATGCTGTGTTTGGTGCCTTTTTACCTGTGGAAGCGGGTTAAGTGACAGATTCTGTTACAAACCTACTTGTTAATTTACATTTCCTATTTTAAGTGAATTTTGAATAGTTTTATGGTTTTTGTTCTGCGAATAATTAAATATTTATTTATAACTGCAAAAAATCATGCGGACGATAAGTTATATTTATTTTATTGGCGATAGAAAATTGATGAAAATAATTGATTGAGAAGTTGAAAATATAGCAGGATGCTGTGTTTAGTGAAATTTATTCTGATGTATGAACGTGAAATATTTAATGTAGAAACGGTTGTTGATGTCACTTACTGTAACGAACCTAGTTTTTTCAAGATAAGAATTTTAGTAAGTATTTAAGTAACAGGAAAGTAGGCTATTTTAGTTCTTTTAGAACTTCTTGTTTTATTTGATTTTTTAAAAAAATGAGTCAATTGATCTATCCGTTTATCGGTCCATCCGTATATATGCTCCTTTCGAATTTGGTGCAATCTCTACGAAATTAAAAACAATTATTTTTGTTTATTAGTTTAGTTATGAAAATATTTAAATACTTCGTTTGAAACAACTGTTTTTTATAAACGCAACATTGAATCTAAAATTATATTCTAGTGTAATTGTAACATCGGGATATGCATTTTTATTAGAAATAATTTTCAGCACATTCATTCCTATATAATTTTTATTTTTAACTTTGAAGTGCTTAAAACGCGAAGTAAATGAAACATAGAGTGTCATTGACTCAAGAGTTAACCAAAAAGTCTTTTAGAATGACACAAAAGATCACCATTCCCAAAACCTATTTCAACCTTTGGACATTATTTGAAGCTTCACTTCACACGAGATACTTTCAACAACTCTTTTGCTCTTTGCCGCAAGAAAAAAGACTTTACATCAATAATCCAGCAAATCCCGGGAAGGGGTGAACCTCCTGAAAAATGACGAACAGTCCTCTTCAAAGAAAAGACAACCTCTGCCAAGAGAACAAGAAAATAGATTCCTACCGAGAAACAACTCTTTTAAGGATCTGTTTTTGAAAACCGTTTTTTAGAGATAGTGTAGCCTTGCAACAAGTAATTTATTTTTAATATGTTAATAAATGCGAAGATTGACATCGAAGATTAGAATATCAATATATAAGAATAATAAATTAATTCAAGACAATTACAAGGAGAAGAAACTTAATTTTTTGAAGAATACATAGGTTGAAAAGGGGCCACCAGGCCCTTCCAGACAACACATATAATTATACAATTGAAATCATCAATTATATAAAATTTAAAACAACATCAGATAATATCCAAACAAAAGGGGAACAAACAAAAAAGTAACAAAACAAAAAAGTAACAAAACAAAAACTAACATAATCTGGCAAACAATCGAACACACGAGATACATAAACATATTACAGAACGATAAATATAAATAATTTATAAACTGTTTATTATATTAACTCTCAGTTTAACATGCATTTTAAACATCAACTAGTTTAGTAGTAAAATTGCTTATAAATTCTATTTGTGTGATTGATTCTATAACTTGGAGTTGATGTGGTTATGGAGATTCTTTTAAATCTGTTAGAAAGTAGCATATAGTTAGAAAGTATATTGTGCATGGCTAATCGGAGAAATATGACTTTTAGAGCCACAAAATTTAAGCTATTCGTCATTCGAAAGTCTAGCGATTATCTCTCAAGAGTAAAATGGGGAACAAAAAGAGGAAGGCTACAAACAACGTGAAATAAAATTTCATATATTCGTAAAGCGCCCATATATCAATTTTGTTATTCATATAAGTCCCATTTTGCGTTAAAAAAGTCAGGGCGTTGGTCATGACTAAAAAATACACAGAAGAAAATATTCACTTTGTTTAAAGTTTAAATTCCGTAATCCAACCAACAAACAATGTATAGATTCCATGATGTTTTCAATGTTTATTATATTACTATTAAAATAGGTACACAGTGTCGATATTTCGATGAATGGTCAAAGTAAGTTGAATGTCAACAATCACCGGTAAGGGAGTAAAAGTTCTAATTTTTCTCCATGATACTTTGAAAAATATTTCTTACATTCACTGGTAATTATCGATATTCTGCGGCATATAAATACAAACCCTCACTGTTAACAATCGATTATTAAAATGAGAGCACACTAGCATACATTTTGATAGTTTCTTTTTAAAATGTGTTCAAATTAAAGATTTAATAATATTTATTTTGAAAATATTTTTCTCACACGAAAATGGAAAAAACATGCATATTTACGCATTTGAATCAACATATTGGGGTAGACGATAATTCAAAAACAAATGGGTTTTTGAATTAACGTCTCACCAAAGCTACACGAGGGCTATTGGCGACGTATTTTAGAACCACAGTCAAGTGACGAGCCTACACCTGAATAGACGCATTTGAATCAACATATTGGGGTAGACGATAATTCAAAAACAAATGGGTTTTTGAATTAACGTCTCACCAAAGCTACGCGAGGGCTATTGGCGACGTATTTTAGAACCACAGTCAAGTGACGAGCCTACACCTGAATAGACACCCAACGCAGCCATTAAGGGCGGCTTCGTACGCAGCGTTAGGACTTTGAAAAATATTTAACGTGCACTCCCTTACACGGGATATTATTCGTCGGACATTTTTACTGCATGGACCGTTTATTGGTTGGAAGTTATTTTGGCGATGCCCGGACCCGATCCTGAGACCTTTCGCATGCTAGGCGAGTTTCTAACCGACTGGGCTCCCCATCCCCTGTAGCAAAATATTAACAGGTAAGGCACTGCTGGGTGTTTCTTTCGTCCACGTCTGCACTTCTTGTAAGAGACAGAGGATATCTCAATCAATGGGACCAGTGATAGAGAAAGGAGTAAAAATAAAGTGATGGGGAAAAGATCTATCGTGGAAACAAAAGTGAGCCGGGAGCCTCCGGGACTTTTTGTCTTGACCAATAGATCTTAACGAGAAAGGAAATGATCCAAATGAGTTGGGGAAATAACTGGTTGAGTTGGGGAAAATTGTAACTGTGAGAGGACAGAAATTGCAATATTTTCGGTCGGAAATTTGAAATTTAAGTCTGATATTTTTATTATTTTAAGAACTACTATGGCTATAAGGAATCAAAATTTGGAACTGCAAAAATAATATTTTAGCTTTTTTTTTTACTTTTTAAACACTTAAAATAAAAATGGTAAAAAATATCAAAGTTGAGTTTTTAATGCATTTTAAGACTGCCTAAAGATATAACGGGATATTTTTTTAATAAAATAATACATTCCACCATAAAAAAATTTAGATAGTTTTTATTGAAAGCTTAATAAAGATATAGGAATAATATCTAATTAATTTCTTAACCTAGTTGCAGTAGGAATATCAAAAAACTTTATTATAATAATAAAAATAGAAAAAAATAATTAAATGTAGTTAAAATTTAAAAATTAAACTATTTGGTTACAATGTTAGCAATGTTAGCTTGAATGTAAACAAATAACAACTAAGATATTTCATGTTTACAAGGCACCTTGTCTGACAGAGTTTTATGAAAGAGTATAAAAAATAAATAGTACGAACAATTAATGCAGATTTCAAAAATTAATAAGAAACTCTGTGAAAAATACGGTATTTAAATAAATGTTGCTTGATCAATGTAATGTGTTTCCTTATATACTACAACAATTTATTGTGTGTGTTTCTTTATATACCACAACACAACCACTACGAAATGCTTAAGATTATGAGAGGTTAAAGGAAAAATTTCAAGAGTTATTTTAATGGTGGAATTTCAGAATATTTTTTTTGGGGGGGAGGGGGGCCCTTGATACCTTTACTCCCCATCTATTGCTTTTTACATGTAATAGGATACACAAGGAGCCTACGAAAATATTAATTACTATAAAAAGCGTTACTCATGAAAAGTTTAACAATGAAAAAAATGTAGTAACATGCTTGTCACACTAACGTATCAAAATGCCTTGCTGTGAAAAAACCCGAAGCGAAAATTTCGCTGACTTTATGTCAGAGAGCTGATTTAAAATGTTTGATAAAATAAATTAGTGTTCGGGTCAAGAGGTATGGTACATCGAACTAAGTCTAAGATTAAAAAAAAACTAAAAAATTCAAAAGAGATTATAATGACGATTTAAATTTTAAATTGTTAAGATACAATTCTTTAAAATTATAATACGAATTAGAATAATGGGTTGAATCGGCGAATTTGTTTCAAAAATAATATAAAATATTTTTCTATGTATTTAATGATAAAGTTTTAAATTGACAATTAATTAAAAACTTTTCAAAAATCTTGAAAATGACTTGTAAGCATATATACTATGATATATACTTTGTTTTCGTTTATGGATGAGAAGCTTTCAGTTCCACTGTCTTATATTCAAAAATAAATTTTTTGATTAAAAAAATTAATTTAAACTTAACATTTAATAAAAATTTTAAGAATTAAAAAAAAACGTGAAATTATATAAATTAAAAACTATGCACAATAAATAATGTTAGGACTTAAAAAAAAGTGTACAAGTATATTTGGAATGGGAGTTATTTTCCTTTTTATGTTAAAGAATGAATCTGCCGTTTAATGTAATATTGGTGCAAAATAACTTAACTGAATCCTTTTTGTAAAAATAATCTTTGTATTTTTTTTATATTTTTTAAAAAAGTAATACACATCTATGTTGCATTCTATGATTAATTAAATTTATATGATTAGTTTTTAACTTTCCTTTTGCATTTTATAATGTATTTCTTTCGAAAAATGAAAGTTGAAAGTTTAAAAAAGAATTACTAATAACTGATTAAAATTACTTGAGCAGGAAATATGGAAATGAAATTTATATATTTAACAGGATAAATTTAATATTATTTTAATGTATTTTGCAATCTAGTTTGAAGTTTCATCAATGTATTTTGCCATTAAAAGTCAGAAATTATTACATTTTATTTTTGATTGACATTATAAAAGAGAATAATTTCTTAAAACTCTTTTACGTTTTAATTAGGGTTTGCTTTGGTAAAAACACGATTGAAACATTAATAATTAGAATGTGAAATAAATAAAACATTTGAAGTACATTTTTAAGGTATAATAAAATAAATTATTCAACAGTACATTTAGTAAATGATTATACAGCCCAATAAAATATAGAATTCTAAATTATAAAAAATTAATCTGGTATAAATAAAAAAATGTACCGTTTAATTTGTATTGTAAATTTTTTATGGTTCTGGAAACATAAACTAATATTTGACAAACTGCATGCATTCGTGTAGTTTTTGTTACAATTAGGAGATAGATATTTTGAAAAAAAATATATAAAAAATACGTAATTTAATTGTTTTTGATAAGTATGGAAGAGCTATGTCTTATAAAGCTCAAATATTTATACAGATAAACAACTATTTATGCATGTCACAAAAATGCAAAAAATATTTTTAATTAGAATAATATTCATTACTTACGTTTCGAAAATATGAAATTGTGTTAAATTATGAATGAAGCCCTAAAAATATTATGACCTTTTGTTTAAAAAATTTTATAAGAACATAATAAATTGGTATGATTATGCTTTTAAAATTTAATAATTATAAATATCCGAATTTATAGTAACGGAACTGTAAATTTTAATAAACTGAATTCCAGGGGGGTGGGGAAGGACTACTGCTCAAACGTATAAGCTCTAGCTTTCGGTTTTAACGCCTGTCGGTTCGAATCTTAATTTTGACATGGATGTTTGATACAAAACTAAAATCTTCAGTTTCAGGTTAGATTTGTCCTTCTCTGTTTAGCAAAAATAAGCTCTTCCAACAACCAAAACCGCATCATTTACTAAGGTAAAGAAATAATAGTAGTAAACGTGTCAGCTCACTAACGAAAGCAATAAGTAATCTGAACCTAATGTTGATGCACTTGCAGTTTTCCGCTTATTCTCGTCTATTACTTTTATCCAATAGATAAGTATTCGCTCAAGTTGTTATTCAGACGGAAAATAGCTTATCTCAAGAATTGATAGCCCAATTTCCTTTTCCCTTTCCGAGATTTATACTGGTATTCTTATTTAATATATAGCTAATAATAACTATTGAAAAAAGTAATAGTTAGTAGAAGTTTTTTCGTTGAAAAAAACTCTGATATATTTTTCGATTCAATTATGAGTAATAGTTAATATTAAACCAGAGCCTACAGATGCGTGAGTATGGGCAGATGTGCACATACCTGTTTCTGTAGAATTTGGACCTGTGATGCTATGCAAATTATTGTCCATGTAAAATAGCTAGTCTCAGACGAACGCCCACACTGTAAAAAAACCTGTTTTAGCAGTTAAAAGCGGTCATCTTTGACGCCAGTTAATAATTGTTTTTTACTGGTTAAAACTGTAATTTTCTTTCATTAAAATTGTAATTTTAACAGGAAAAACTGTCATTTTAGCAGTGAAAAACCGCTAATTATGGTTTTCCCACGCTAATTTAACTGTTTCTACTTGCTAAAATAAAATACACAATAGTAGATCTCGCGACCGTTAGTGTGCTAGCCTTTGGAGCTGCTGGGCTCGGGTTCGAATCCCTGTAAAGGCATGGATGTTTGTGCTTATCAATAAATGTTGGTGTTTGTCTATGTCGTGTCGTCCTTCTTTGTGTGTCTCTTGTGACTTGTCTCTTCTGGCGAGCTGGGTAATAGGCTATAAAGCCTACACTGGGTAATAGGGCGAGCTGGGTAATAGGCTATAAAGCCTACACTGGGTAATAGGGCGAGCTGGGTAATAGGCTATAAAACCTACACTGGGTAATAGGGCGAGCTGGGTAATAGGCTATAAAGCCTACACTCTCCCTTCTAGAGGGCGCAATCCTTGTCTGTCAGATCTTGCGACCGGGTAATTACGTTGTCGCAGACTGTTCAGTATTGGGCTCTCAAGCAAGAGGTTCCTGGAAGAGGTATGGACCGGTCCCGGTTTTGTTCCAAGAACATCTTGAGTGCGAGCCCAATACCGCGGCGCGAACCGTCTTCTACAAAGTAGTTACTCAGATGCGAAGGCTAGTATTGGGTATTAGTGTTGAACGATGATCTCAATCACGTGACTATTTGCACGTCTTCAAATTTCCCTGAGGAGCAAGTGCATTTGATGGATTGTGAGTGTGACGTCATGTTAACGAAGATAAAAACAGTTATAAACTGTTTAAAAAGGTTTTTAACAGTAAAAATATGTTTTTTGTACAGTGCAGTTAATTTCCTAATCAAATTTAGTTGAGAACTGAATGATCGACTCAGAAATATTGAAAGGCTGATTGGATCAATGTTGTACTTAGATTCTAAAATAATTATCTCACTCTGTTTTTATTACCAACCTAACTATTGATTCTTTTTCGGGAAAAAATAAATTTAAATTTTCTGTTGAAAGCTGAGAGCACAAAGTTTAAAACTAAATTTTTCAGATTGCCGTTTTTTTACACGGAACTAAATCACCACCAATACTTTTTTCCAAGCATTTCATCAAATAAATCACTCTTTGTAATCATTTTTTCGTTTCATTCCGTAGTATATACTTAAAAAAATTATTTGCTTTGAAACCCAGTAATCGCGTATTTCCAGACCTATGATTTCACACTTGAATTGTATCTCAAATAGAATCGATGAATTCACCTTGATGTGATTGTTTGGCACACATGTAACTGACAATGAGCAGTAACAGATGACGTAGTGCCTTAAAGGAAGTGGCGAATGGCCAGAAATATTTCGCAATATGCAGCGAAATTAGAAAAAAATATGTTACACCTCAATTTATAGATAGTCGATTCGTTGTCTTGATGCTGCAAGAACGTTACACACCACATGGATATTGGTAGATGTTTGATTTTGAATCTTGGACAAGTTCGAAATTTGAGCGCATCTAATGAATGACATCACACGTAATGCGACCAATCGGACCTTAAACATATGAAAAAATAAGACACTTTTGATACGTATAAGTAAATAAACTGTAACCCAATGAGCTGCTAAACATATGCATATTACTTTGAAGCATACAATAGTGACAAACTTTAAATGACACATCAATTTCATTTATAAAGAAATGATTACATAATCCCATTATTTGAAGCACCTTAAAATGTAGAACAGGTTTAATACCTTACAATTTTATCTGTATTCTTTTTAAAAAAATCTAATGAATTTTTAATTTCTGTTAATTTATGAGACAACTGCATTTTATTAAACTTTTGTGTCCACCTATTAGATCGCATCATTTTTTTTTATTTAAAGAGGTAGGAAACCAATTAGAATAACCAATATAAATTTAAGTTATTGTCTTTTTTTTTATTTAGAGAGTTAGGAAACCAGTTAGAATAAACGATATAAATTTAAGTTATATTAATTTTTATTTAAAGAGGTAGGAAACTATTTAAAATAACTGATCTAAATTTAAGTTATCTTCTAAAATACTTTTTGACAAGAAAAAACAAATACAATTTTGTCATACTTCTGGAGCTTCGTCTATATCATAACTCTTTCCACCCTCACAATACTAGAATCGATTTATGAATCAGGTATTTCTTCAGTACCACTTCTAAGTCTCTGATCTGCTCGTGATGACAGAGCTCCGAGTATTTCGGTTCAATTGAACGATACATTTGATGGTTAAAATGTATCTGTTCTCTAATGAAATTTGGTCTATACTTTTACTGTGTATTATAAAAATGATGCCTTATTTCTTCAGATTCTATTGATAGGTGGTAAAGGGAGAAAATTAAAAACAATTGAAATCGTTTTTAAATTTAAGCTATCTGTGTAATATGACTATTAAATATATATTGATAAAGTAAAATTGACTTTAAAGAATTTATTTCTTTAAATTTTATTGTTATGCCGACAAGACTTAAGATTAAAATAAATTGATTTTGTGAACAAAGCCTGTAATGTTTTATCATAATTTTACGAATTACGTTAAAGAATCAACAACATAAACATTAAACAAAAATGTATCGTAAAAATTATTATGGCACAGCGATAATTTTTAAGCCCCATACGTTAAGTTACTAATTGCAAAATATATACTGCTGACCCGTATCAATTTAGTGTTAAGTGATTGCAAAATAATTTGATTTGGAATATCGAAATGCACCGAAACATAACTATTCATCAATTAACCGAAACACATTTCTAATACCAATCACAAGCATTATGAATAAATCAATTTACTAAAACCCAACTAATAAATGACGCCAAATTTTATTTTCCAGTGGAGCGCTTTTTCTATTAATTTCCATCGAAACAAATAGAAATAATTTATCCACTCCTCACCAGATTACCACGTACGCTAAGTGGCCGGCGTAAAATTTACGAAATCATTTAATAAAATGCTTGGAAATACACTCACGCTGGTAATTACTTCTGTACCTCACATAATAATGGCTTTAGCTTCTGATAATGAATGCTCCATGGGCGTCAGCGCCTTTCTAGGCATAACTTTTGTCGGTTATTTCGGTTATTAGCATGCTCATTGGAATGACGAACTCGTGGTCCGAGTATATCCCAGAGGAGAGGATTTCTCTAAACACGTACGCATCAAAGCTGTAACCGTAGTGGAAATTAATATTATGGTTTCAGGTCCACCCTGCTGATCCATTTATTGAAGGTCGAGCAGAGATTGTTATTACAGCAGAAGGATGGTTGGTTGGTTGGTTGGTTGGTAGACATATATTTTCAGGCTTGTGTGCTTGGTCGCAAGGACCCGCTTATAAACCATCGTCAAGTAGGACAACACAAGACACACACATACACAAATGACAGCCATCTGTCGCCACCTCCACAATGTAGACATGTCCCTGAAGAGGAGGGAAATTTTCTCCAGGGACCTATACCCATGGGAAACTGCGCAATGACCGCCCACAGGACTTTCGGACCCAACAGATTTAACGAGCACGTACTCCGCATATACTCGACAAACACAAACATCCATGCCTCAACGGGATTCGATCCCGGACCCAGCAGCTCCAAAGGCCAATGTCTTATAACCACTAGGCCGCCGGATCGGCTACAGCAGAAGGAAAACCTCAAAACATGCAAATAAGTTGAGCTAAATTGTATAATAATCAAGAAAAGGGCTTTTTTATTCTTTAACTATAATAATTTGTATATTTTGTTAATCTAATTATCGTTAATTGCTTATAATAGTAATCAAACACTTAAGCATTTTATTGATTGATTTTAAATGCCGAAGCAGATTTGATTATCCCTTTTGATGAAGAATATCACGCATTCAAAACTACGCAGAAGTTGTGAGAAGTCTTCTTTTTGTTGATTTTGGTTTTGTTTAGCTGAGTACACTGGTGGAAAAAAGTTTAGGGACACAGGGAAAAACATTATTTCGGTGGAAATTCTGCGTAATTAATTATGTTAATAATATATACGTAAATGAAAATTAATTCAAGTACAGTTTTAATGAGTTGAGATCAAAAAAGTTTTTAAAAAGATTAAAAATATTAAACTTGTAAAATTTGTATGACTAAAAGGTTGGAAAAAAGTATAAGGACACATTTTTTTTTGACGACTTAAACTAAAATTTGCATAAGTTTCTGACGTTGTAAGACTGCTCCGTAGTTAAAGGAATCAGTTTAAGTATATAATCACTTTCCTTGGTCTTATTTGATTGACGTTTGTCAAGCTTCTGAAAATGCCAAAGTCTGCACACCTTTCGGAGTCTGAGAAGAGTAAAATATTGACTTTCAGAGAATGTGGTCTGAGTGGACGTGAAATATATGCTAGGATAAATAAGTCAAAGACCGTTGTTTACAACTTTTTGAAAAACCCGGAACAGTACGGCCAGAAGAAGCATTCAGGTAGGCCACCATCTTTAACTCCTCGTCAAACGAGAGTTGTTGTAAGAAGAGCTTGTTTGAAAAAACAAACTTCCAATCGTATTAAGGAAGAATTGCAGTTGCCATGTACCAGTCGAACCGTTCGCAACGTTTTGAGCAACGATCCAAACGTGCACTTTTCCAAACTCAAATCAAGGCCTCTTCTCTCAGAGCAACATAAAACAAACAGAGTAGATTTTGCCAAAAAAACATGTTGCTTTTGGTTCTAAATGGCAAGATGTTGTATTTTCGGATGAAAAGATGTTCAATTTAGATGGACCAAATGGTATGTGGTATTTTTGGAATGATCTTCGCCATGAACCGCAAATTTTCTCGAAACGCCAATTTGGAGGAGGAGGAGTAATGATATGGGCAGGATTTGCTGCTAACGGAACAAGTCCAATTGTGTTTTTGGACAAAAAGGTTAATTTGTCAGCTTATCAAGATGTGTTAGCCGAAAATTTACTGCCAGTTGCTCCCCTTATCACATCTGGAGACCATTTAGTTCAACAAGACAATGCTACAATTCATGTGTCTAGTGCTTCAAAATCGTGGTTTGATGCCAATTTTGTTAAGTTATTGGACTGGCCATCCAAAAGCCCCGACCTTAACCCTATGGAAAATTTGTGGGGCATTTTGTGTCGTGAAATTTACAGAGATGGCTAACAATACGACTCGAAATCCGACTTGATTTCTGCGATCAAATGCGCATGGGAAAACCTTCCAAACCAAAAACTCTTCAAACACTTTCTGAGTCCCTGATAGCACGGCTGATCAAGATAATTGAAAATAAGGGCAACTTTCTTAATTACTAATTGTTGCATGCCTTTTTTTACCTTTGTCCTTATACTTTTTTCCACAAAAGTCTGTACATAATTTTTTGAAATGTCATATTTTGAAATATTTTCCTTTTTTATTTATTATTTGCAATACACGAGTTGTTGTAGATTGCTTTTTATGTATTCAGTGTAAAAAAAACTTATTGATTAATTATAAATTTATAGAATTATTTAGTTTTATAAACTGTCCTTAAACTTTTTTCCACCAGTGTAGTGATCAGGCTTCAACGGAAACTTTGAAAATTTATTGGCATATGTACATTATTAGCAAGAACTCCTATCGACAGGTTCATCGTTTATGCTGGGAAAAACTCCAATTGTTCCATGCTTGAGTTTAAATAAATATTAAAATTTACACATTAAATTTTACTATTTTACAAAAAAATTGATTTTTTTCTGTATTTAGGTATGATTAAATACTGTTTTGGTTTGTTTAGGTGTCTGAAAAAAAGTAGCTGTAATGAAGTAGAACTTGAGACTAAAATCCAGTCTGGTGGGACGCCACAATGGTTGTAATTGAACACGGCTAAGTACACATTTTTGTATAAATGCAGACAAATTTCAATAGTTTAAAATAAATAGTTTAACATATAAAATGGTTGTTTCACGAAGGATCTTGCAACAGCACCGAGGTCTTGTTTTCATTTTTTTTAATTACTTTTGTTTGGTTGCTAGGTAAAGAAATGTTCAGGTTTGTGTGCGGACCCAGCACACTAACCAGAATATATGTCTACCAACCAACCAGCCGAAACAAAAGTAATTCGAGAAAAAAAAAAGCAAGTGTGCGAATCTGTTGCCAGATCCTCCGTGAAACAACCCATTGTAAAAAACACGTTTTTCTTATATACAAATGCAAATACAATATTCAGCTCTAAAACAAAATTACATGATTTTCTACTGTTTCCATTTAATACAACATCGTGTCAAATTCATGTCGATTTTAAACTCCCACTTTACAATCATTGGATGACTTATCTAAAGAAATGCTATTTCTGAAATGAATTCAGTTTCCTGGGAAAACACAAAGTGAATGCAAAGTGTTTTATTCGTGTGTGTTTTGTGCTTGGTGTGCATATTAAGTATCTATCTATAGTAGAGTTTGAAATGATTTAGCTAAACACAGCACTGAACCCTCGCGTAACGTAATATTTGAAGAATTTAATGGAAAAACTAACAGTCTCAAAAGTATATTTCCCAAGGTATAACCAATACATAAAGGTTTAGCAGCTAATCTAACATTTTATGATATTGTTACAGAGGACATTGATTGAGGCAATATATGGCTAAAAATTATTTACATAAGGTTTCCAAATGTTTTTTGACCAAGTTCCTCGGGAAATTTTGTTATTTCAGATGAAAAGATTTGGGTTAGGGACTGCCGTGATCAATTGGATCAAAAATTGGTTGGTCAATAGAAAACAAACACTCTTAAAACAAAAGAGTGAAATCCACACCAGTAGGAAAAGTGCATTTTCGACACTGGAAATTAGTGAATATTAACTCAGACTGAGTTAAAATCACTCGTTTGGAGTGATCCTGTCGGAGATTTAACACACAAAGGTTCCACTTCTCTAGGAGAAGTGCATTTTCCAAACTGGAGGAGTGAAAATAACTCAGACTGAGTTAAAATTGCAAGTTCGTTTTAAGAGTGAAGGGTTCACAATAATGACAAGTACTCTGAATGGAATGAAGTAGTAAGTGGAGTGCCTCGGAGACTCTGTACTAGGGCAAATCTTATTTATTATGTTTATTGAAAAGTTAGGAGTTGAAGAGCAAGATAAATATTTGCAGATGGACTTAAAAGTGACGAGTACAGTAAAGTCTGTTGAAAAAATCGAGCAATTACAATATGAGCTTACGAAAATTACTTAATGGGCTACAAGGTGGGACATGTCGCTCAATGTTACCAAATGTCAGACCTTGTTTTTGGGTTGGCACAATGAAGGTAATAAAGTTGGCAGGTAAAGAATACGTTTAATGAAGCCCTTTGGTCTGATTATTATGGCATATTGTTAATATATCATCAACATTTATATTTTGAATTAGTCTTTACTATCAATATTGTTTTATTTATTGTGACTAGCTTTGTCAGACAGAATCACGACAGAACGAAAAGTGTCGAAAAATTGCCAAAATAGATGTTTACTCGAAATTTTAAGCAAATTTTTATAACCATCAATATCTTTTTGACCAAAAGTAAACTAATTCATAAAGTATTATTCCCCTTACACGAATTTTTTTGATAATCAGGCGAAAAATATAGGGTCGAGTTACAACGCTTATATTCTGGAAAAAAACTTAGATGTAGAGTCCGACCTCTTTCTTGGTAAATTTGATCCAATTGAATTTACTAGTTTTCAAAATTCTTCAATGAACGAACCAGATCCCGTTTCTTAGTTACACTTTGAAAAATGTAAATTTTGCGTCTACACCTTTCATTTGTTGCCTAAAACTTTTATCTTGAGTTAGGCATTCTCCTATGTAATTCTTTAGAACCAATTTATTCTTACAAACTTCAAAGCAACATAGTTTCACCGACTTTAGAACAATTAAAGAATTCAAATAGTTGCAAGTGGGCTCTTTTAGCTTACTTTTCTAACTCCTCGTTACTTATTTGAACGAGATAATACCAGTATATAAATCGATGATGTGCTTGTAACCAATAATGTTCATCAATTAAACATGTGAACTTATACTTTTAGTTACATGTAACGTTTTTAATGTTCTTTCACAAACCGTAAAAAAAGAACGAGTAAAACATTGCTTGTAAATTTACTATATATGAAACAAGAGGCGTCGTACAATATTACCAACTATATCTTTGGTAAGTTGCTTATGTAAGCATCATACGTTTGTATTGTAGAGTGCTTCGCATCAATCGTAGTTTTCATTGTGACATTTTCATATTCAGACGGGATGATGCAGAAAAGTTTTTTCTAGAATATTCCACTTCAAAGAGAAGAGAAGATAAATAACTTGTCACCTATTCTGAACTCCAGTATTGTCTTTTGGGAAGAAAAGAAATATTTTCAAAATCCGAAGAAAAATTTTGGATTTTTCATTTTTTTTTTCATCGCATTTTTTAAAAATACTATAACACTGCACGTTTTGCTTTCTAGGGCCAAATCTTTTAAATGGCTAATTTCATTCGTGACAGAATGACATAAGACAACTTTCTTGGCTCTTAAAAAGTACTAAATGTTAGTTGACTGTTAAAAATTACCATGGGGTGATGCAAATAAAGGTCTTGATTATAAAAAACGCTGAAATTTTCATTCAAGAGAAAATACTTAAAATTAATTGGGGTAAAACATGCCGTGACTGATATGACAAAATTGAGACACAGATTTTGAGTGACCTTATATTATTTCCATTTGCTCTTAATTGGAATGCATTTCAAGTCTAGATTTTTTTCATTCAATATAAGATTCTGATGTGCCAATAGGAAAAAAAAAAGAAATTTGTAAATAGTAAAATATTATAATATTTATTAGCGTGACTGACATGACAAATGTGACAGTCAATACAAAGTTTTGATGTTCTATATTTAACTCAAATTTTATACTTAATGTTCGAATTTTTTACGAACTGTTTATTTTGAGGTATAAAAAGAGAAAATGAAGTGTCAAGAATTTTTTCAGAGTAGATTTTGTTTAAAATAAAAAAGTTGAAATTTAAAAAATGATGTCTATGGTGCATATTCGTGGAATCATCCAAATGTTATATTTATATACTGTATGTAACTGTCAGTATTAAATGCAAAGATAATTCTATTTATTTGGCATGAATTTTAGAGCTATGAAGTAGACAATATTTGAGTTTATAAAAAAGGCTTTAAGGGAATGAATCAAAAAATAAAAAATAAAAAATAAAAAATAGGGTGTTACTGAACTTAATTTAAACTCCACTATCATAAAAATAAGACAAATTAATAAATAAAACAAGAACATCTGAAAACAATTTTAAAATAGTAGCTCCCTCTACTGTAATGCTTCAAAGGATGTATGTGGAACAGAAGAAAGAAAAACGGAAAAAAAATTATAAGAAAGATAGGTCTTTGTTGGCGTCGAGTTAAATTTTTTTAAAAAATAAAATAACGGAATTGTGTGCATAAATTGAATGAGATGCGATAAGCCAGACACAATTGAAAATATCAATCGAAGCTAGCATACTTATGTTACATTTTAATTTTTTCGTTTAAAAAAAGCAAGAAATTGATTTGCAAAACTCTCAAGATAGAAATATTAGTACTTAGATTATGCTAAGAATAGTTCAGCTATAACTAGATACAGCAAGGCTACTGAAAAACAAAACAAAAATTAAGACAACTCTAAAGAACTTTTTTTGAATTTATACCGTTATGCAGTAGTTATTGGAAATAAAATATATAGTTATTCATAAAAATATTCTTGAGACCAACTTCGGAACTTTCCCCCCAATATTTTGAATGGAAGAAAGCACAAAGGAAAAAAAGTCGTTGTCTGATTCTTCTTTCTTAGCATCTGAGAAAGAACGTCTGAATTTTCGAATGTTCTATCGAGCTGGTTCTGGACTACGAAACTCGTAGGTCGTAAAAGTACGAACGTGACTCAGAAATGAGGGAGAAGTTCTTTGACTGCTGAATTCTCGCACACCGTGTTGAAATGGAATGAGATATCAAGAAGAAGAACTGGCATAAAATTGCTGAAATATTGATTGAATTTTGAATTTTTCCTGGAATTTTCGCAGATGGTGTGGCGAATCTTAAAAAATACATGATTTTGAGACGGTTTTAAACTGCATGTATAGTGCTTTTTAATTACGATACCCCCTCTAAGGGCATGATATGTTAAATAAGTAGGCAACAAGTCGAGATTCTGCAGATTTATAGTACAGTTTTATTTCATTTATATTACATTCGAAATACGAACAAAATGCGTATGAGTTATAGAATAAAATATGTATGATGCCGTTATAATGATTTTGATATAGTGAAAATATTTTGTTAAATGGTTTAGTTCAACAAAGATTACTCTGGTATGAGTACTTTAAGGGAAAAAAATGCCTATTTAAATTTATGATATAAAAAGATAGCTTTCAGAAAAGTGATTTTAACTAATTAGTTACATCACAGTTCGAATTCAATTTCAAATAATAAATATGCTATTAACTAAAATTATTTAAAATAGTATTATGCAATTATTATTAAAAATGAAATTTCTTACTATAACACGTTCCTTTCTTTCTAATCTAATTGTATATACTTTAAGTAGTATTAAAGAAAATTAAGACTCATTATTCTTTTTTATTCCGAAATCTTTTGGGTATTGATGTTTATCATATTCAAAAATTTATCATTCCTATTTAGTGTCAACATACTAGAAACACTTTTAACATATTTTGATGATTTCCTTATTCTTAAAAAGGTTAATCAAAAAAAAAATTAAATAATTTAAATATTAGAAATACATAATTAAAATAATAATGTGATGCAGTAAATTTTCCTACATAACATTTTTTCTTTGAAATGACAATATCGTTAATCATATTAAGAAGCTTATAGTTTCAAAAGAAAATGCTGTTATTATGTAAATTTGAAACTATAAAGTAACAACTTTTAATTTAGTGCTACCACAAAGTTTGACAGGTTGGCATACAGAAAATTTTACGAGGATTTGTTTTTTCTCATAAGCTATTGAAGTTTCCCCCAAAAAAATTTATAAATCTTTATCAGGTACAATTTGAGGCATAAGAAATAAATTGAAGTAGGAATTTAGGAATAACTTAACTGCTTTACGCTTACTGTTAAATTTATTATCTGTAGAAATTAAAAATTATGCTTTGATTTTTTTTTGGCACAATATTTTAAGATTTGTATTGGCTTTTATTGAGTAAAAATACTTTTAAAATTTTACTATGTTATTATAATTTTTTAAGAAAAAAATCAACACCTTATTTAAGGGTTTTAGCAGAATCTTAAATCCTCTAAACAAATTAATTTAAAAATCGAATTTTTCCTGCAAATAAATTTTCCTCTTTGTAAAATCATATCCTTAGAATAAGTCGAATTATTGCCATACTTTATCAAAAAGTGACGTAGTTTCATTTGCCTTAATATTAATAAACTGTAGCGAAATGATGCTCGCGTTTTTAATACGTCTCTTTTCGCTTCCATATCTTTCTCAAAATTGAAATTTTCTTCGAAAAATGAAAACCTCGAAGCGTAGAGCATACATATGACGCTGCGGCTGCTTAAATGTCGTCGAAATCTCAAAATCCACTCGAAAGGATTACGACAGTTGATGAAAATGTGTTGGAAAGGAACTTTCTATTGAATGAAATGGAGCAAATATGATAGGTTTACTTTACTATTGGATATATGCTTTTGCAGTTTGACAAACATGTTACGCATAGTTTTATCTATAATAATAAAAGAAAGAGTCTGTCTGTCGGTCTGTCTGTCTGTGTGTATGTTTGTGGATCGCAAAAGACCTACTTAGACTGTTCAAAAAAATTTGAAATTTTTAATATAGATTCCTTTTAATACCTACGTGTGCACCTGAGGCTTAGTTTTTTCATATTTGATTGTGATTTTTAATTAATATATTAGTTTCAAAAACACGTCATCCACGTGACCATAACAGGGCTTGAAAATACATGGACAGGGCCGAAACGGGGGCTTGACGCCATCCTCTATTAGTTTGAATGATTGAGTTTGGTTGAGATATGCGTTCGTCCTAAGGCTGCTTCATCCTCTATTAGTGTTTGCTTTTTTAAATGTGCATGCGCCAACTCGAATTTAATTTGGTTTTGATTTTGAGTGTATTTTCACAATTAAGCATGTCTCTAAAAGGAAGCTATGCGAAGTTAATGGGTTCCCAGTAAGGCGGGACCATACTGCTAGTCCAAAATATACAAATATAAGAATTTGCGCAGAAATATTACACATTTACAAAAAATATCATTGTGGAGAATGAAATGACGTTTTCGGTTTGAGATTCGCTATTACGTGTTAAAAAATAAAGAAAATGATTATTGGATCCCAATGGTTGCACTGTTCACTTGAAACATATGGATTACGGTTTCCGCTTAAAACACATACATCAAGATTTTTTTTAGAAAAAAAAATTCTTGGCAAACAAGACTTTAATTTTTAGGATTCGCTTTGTCAAGTTCATAATCAAAATCGAAAAGTTTCGTAAATTACGAATTAAGGCAATTTACTTGAAATTTTTACTTATTTTTCTCACCATGAAAAACGTTCTTGACTAAAGTAAGCAATATCCTAAAGTACTTTCTCCATACGTGTGTTCTTTTGACAAAAAAAGCGTTAAATTAAGTGTCGAGTTACAACACTCCCTTTTCCAATGTATAACTAAGATGTAGGGCCTACACCTTTATTAGCGATTTTGTACAATTGCAATTACTTTTATCAAAATTCCCCAATGAAAGAACGTTAATGTATATTAGTTATACTTTGAAGAATTGGTGTTAAGCAACTAGACGCTTCTGATAAGATATAATTAACACATATACATTTCTGGTAGCACATTTTTAGCCAATTAAAATAAGAAAATTATGTAGGAAACTCTTAAAGCAATTTCAAACCAATGCTGTGTGCTGTAGAAGTTTCGGAGCGGGAAAATATGTTTGGTTTTACTAAGCTATTTGGATCAGGTAAACCAACTTTAAATGATATTTTTATTCCGAAACATATATTTTTTTACATTTGAGTTTGCTTGAAAAACGACTTTGCTCGAAAAGTTGCCAAAAACTAATATTGACTTTCAAATACTAATATTCAATATTCGAATACATTTGATTTGTATATTTTTGTAATACTATATTTCGAGGGCAAATTTAATTTTTTCGTCAAAATGATAAAAAATAAATACTAAGATAGGGAGAAAAATAAATACAAAGATAAGGAGAAAAATGAAGACTTACAAAATAAGTTATAAATAATTTCGATATTTCTATTCTTACATGCATCTATATTTACAATACCGTCAAAGCGGGTATCTTTGGCCACGGAGGGTAACTTTGGCCACGCGTCGGAAAAAGATTTGTTTCTTAATTTCTCTTCATAAAATGATCTCATCTTAAATTGTTTTACATTTTTGGAAAGGTGGAAATATCGCCTTTCATTTCATGTAAAAAAATCTCATTCTAAATCTGGCAATACTACAAATGCTGTTTTCATTCTTACGAGCATAAAATGACAAAAATCTAACTCCTCCAACTTTTGTCTGGAACACTTAAAAAAATATTTAAAATATTTAAATAAAACACTCTATTCGATTCTTTTATTAATGAGGAAGAATATTACACCATTTGTTTTATTCTAAGTTGACTACTTTTTATGCTGTATTTAAATATTTGTAATTGGGAAGCTTTTGCCGATGAATGCGGGTAACTTTGGCCATAGATGTAAATATTTCTTTATGGAACTTTGCACTTTAAAAAATGTATGTAAAAGTGTATTAAGTTTAACTATTTTTGAAAAAATTCTTACTTTTATGATTGCTCATTTTTTAGATATATTTTTTTAAATCTCATGATTTTAAACATTAAAAAGATAAAGATAGAATGCAAGATACGTATTCCACTCAAAATCGCAAATGTCGAAAGGTAAACATTTTCAAATTCCTAATTATAAATATATTGTTTTTCACCTTTTATAATAAAATCGTTTGCTTTTTACAAATATATTTGTTATTAAATCTTGCTTCAAAAAAGTTCTTTTTTCCTTATTAAAATAGAAGTTTATTTTTCTTTCTTTTAAGCGACAAACAATACTAGTATTCAACGTGTAATGCCATTCCACGATGCACTGCAATGTAAATGTTAAGTTCTATACCATTTTAAATAACTATATGTCTTATAACTTTGTTATTTTAGGGTTTAAAGTTTTAATATTGCTATTTAAATCGTTAACATAGCTTTTAAGGATGTTAAAAAGTATGTTTCTTATGTATTTCTTAGGTGGCCAAAGTTACCCGCCCGGCTCCTGACAGTGTCTTATTTTTTAAAATTAATACCAATTTTTTATTAATTAATAAAATGTAACAAAAATGCCTGAAAATTATTCCTAAATGTACAATACTTAGAATGCATAAGGATTTTTAAGTGTTTAAATCGTTTTTGAAGTTAAATTTTTCTTCTTTTGTGAAAAAAACTATGATTTTGGCCAAAGTTACCCGCACTGACGGTACTTCAGAAGTTTAAATTGCAATTTATAGACGTATATGTACTTCAAATACACTGTTAAAAAAAACCTGAATTTTACGTGAATATTTTTGTGATTATTTTCGGAAATTTACGGAAAGATTGCGTTTCTTCAACAAACAGACGGTTTGTCTGAAATAAACAGCTTGTTTCCGTTTTCCTTAAACGCTTGACAAGCGAAAACGGAAAAACACCGTATTTCTGCGTGCAGAATTTCACTTTAGACCCGTATTAACGTAATTTCTCCATATAACCTCGCACCCAACAGCTTTTAGCCTCGACACATCCGCCGACCGACTCAGCCACCATATTTTTTTGTTTGTTTGTTTGTTTTGACCACATCTGAAGCAAGAAAGATAAATATACGGGTATGTTCATTTCTTTTAATAAAATAAGATTTTATTTAAAGATTATATTTTCTATCTTTCTTTTCTATATATATATAGAATCCAGTTCTTGTCTCTTTCTTATTTGTTTCTGTAATTTCTATAGTCCTATAATTGTCCGTGGGATGTTTCCTGAAATTAATAATTCCGTTTGTTTACCAACACGCTTAACTAAGTAAATTTAATTTAAAAGTTTGAAAAAGCTGTCAAATGTATGAAATAAACAATGTTCACCTACAAACAAGTGCACATTATTAAAAAAAATAATGAAATGATTTTAACTTATTACATTTAAATTCGATTGAAAAGCAATTGCCCTCGTGTAGCTCTTGAGCGACGATAATTCAAAACCTAACCTAACCTCGATTGAAAAGCACGGTTACGCTATCGCTATCAGCACAGCATGGTTTATTGTAAAAACTATGTAAGTATACATAACGTAAACTTTCTCTTTAATAAATAATACTCTTTTGTTTAATTTAACGAATTAATAAGTGATTACGGATGTATGCAGATCACATGCTTTGATTCGATTCAGATGTTACATGCACTATTGTCAATGCTCTTTGTTTTGAAAAATCTGTACTGAGAAAAAACACAATTTCAAATTAAATGCAAATTTTCTAACGAATTCAAAATTTAAGAATTGCAAGTGTCCGCAGAGCGCTATTTTAGTGTTCATTTAGATATAGCTGCTAAGTGATATCTCATTTTCGGCCCACCGTCTACAACTACAGCAATAGTTATTAGCCTTTACTAGAATACTAATTATAAGATTGTATTTTATTACGAGATACTATATAAAATTGTATTCTATTACTAAATACTATTATAAAATTGTATTTTTAATTTTGTATTGTAAGATATGGATAAATCAATTCATTAAAGGTCTCTAAGATTCATGCCTTGTCCTCCCCATCCCCCCTCTTTACAAAAAAGAGAATAATAAATATTAAATTATTACGGTGCAGATACTATGGAAGATTTGCTCGAAAAAAAGCCTAAAATTGACAAATTGTTTTTAGAAGGCTTCAGAAGATTTTGTCTGATTAACGCCTGATTACCACTTGCTTCTTTACATTAGATCTACTTATTCAGAATTGGATTTGTATATTTTAATATATTATTTTTTTAGGTGTTTGTTTATCATGAATCTCCAAAGAGGGTTGAAAGTTCAGAAAAAGAAGAAAACTAAATCTGTAGTTCCTGCACAAATTTTTTAATTAGTTGAGGATTTGAAATACCATAACAGTCTTTTTCAATTATGAAATAAAAATAAAACATGATTATACTCTGTAATTCTTTTGTTATTCACATATTTTTAAATTGTATCAGTGGTGTATCCAGGAAGGGATGGGGGGGGGTGGATAATAACTCTCGTCCCCATATACTAAAAAATTTTGTTTTTTATTTACTGTCAGTGACTATACAAATTCATGTATGTGTTGCACAAATGCATACACTTAATTTTTTTTACTACAAAGATTACTTCTTAAAGAGTCTCTCTGTTAAGGGGTGTTCAACCACTAAGACACCCGACTCATTATCCCCTACCCATGATTTTGCCCTGGATATGCTAACTGTAACACCATTTAGCCACAGAACAATACTAAATATATACATTGTAAAAAAATATGACAGAAAAATTATCAAAATTCTTAAAATTGTTCTGTCATATTAAAATTGTTTTAAATATATGAAGAGTGGTAATTTTTAAATATCAAAAATGTGGACAATGTCCTTTTTATTCAGATAATATACCAAATATGGTTAAGAATTATCAAAGGATTAGAATGCATTAGTTTTGAATAGATTTAAGGTTAAAGTATGAAGGCATTATATGCTTACGTTTTATATAACAAACATGATGCATGTTTAAACTTCCTTATGTTTAGCTTATATTTATAACACCATATATAAACGGATATATTTAGAATGATTGATGTTTAAATAGTATATAGAAACAAAATTGACAAGAAAAAAGAAAAAATGTCTTGGAATTAACTAGAAAATACTATGTAAGTTTTCTGAATTTAAGAGAGAAATGCCAATTAGAAATTAATGAAATTAGCAGGAAACAGCGAAATGGAAAATCCTGAAATTAACGGAGAAATTCCGAAATGTAAGATCCTGAAATTAACGGAGAAATTCCGAAATGGAAGATCCTGAAATTAACGGAGAAATTCCAAAATGGAAGACCCTAAAATTAACGGAAAAATTCCGAAATGGAAGTTCCTGAAAATAACGGAAAAATTCCAAAACGGAAGATTCTGAAATTAACGGAAAAATCCCGGCAACTTGCTGCCAGTAGTTTTTCCGTTAATTCAGGGATTTTTTTTTAACAGTGTAGGCATAAATGTAATAAAAAATATTGCTTAAATTAATTAATGCACAACTGTTTGTAACGGGGCTCATTGACTAAGCTCAATAACTGAAATTCTGAAATAATTATAAATGCAACAAGAAGTAGAAAATTATTGTTATAGACTTATCGTTTTATGAAAAGCAACTTCAGATGTGTACTAGTCGAAAACACTGTTTCTATTTGATTAAATAATTTCACGTACTGTTAATCATTACTTTAACTAACTTTTTAGTCGAATAAAATAAACTTTGAGAAACAATGTCCTCCTCATGACCCCAATTAACTAATTCCTGGAATGGGTACGAATCTCAGTAGAGCCTTCGTTTAATCACAACACTCTGGGCCCGTTTGTCCAATACCACTAAACGAACGAACTTAACCCCCTCCGTGTTAAACCCGCAGCTCAGTTTCCAATTCGCGGCTAATTGCAGTAAGGATGCTGCACGGATAAGTGTTTATTTTTATTTACCAGTTCTTTTACACTCTGAGGGAAACAGATGTATTAACCCGCCACGTGAACGTTAGGTTTTACAGAAACACGCATAATTTCTGAAAATTTTTGTAAATTGTTAAATTCAACATTTTTTTTTAAATTTTGAGTAGGAATAAGGAGTCATCATTTATTAAACTCATGCAGTGAAAACAAATTTACTTTTCCTCCAATTTGTTCATCACTCAGAGTGTAAAAGTAGGAAACTCAGGAAACGATTATTGAATTGTGTAGTACACATGTGAGGGCTAATCACGAGACAAGGACAGATTTGGCAAATGCATAATATCTTGTTTTTCAATTAACCAATCAGTGGTCGAAAGATCGTATGGTTACAATCAAACCTTTAAAGGTTTTCGAGTTAAGGATTTTGTTGAGAGTTATCTTGTTGAGAAGTTATATTTGGGAATAATTCAGCAAAATGAATCTTTATCTTTAACAACTGCTGCCATTTTGTGAATTTTTTATGTAACTTTTATATTTTTTAGAGAATAACCAAAAAAATTGCTTCTTAGCTAGACGCCTAACAATGGCAGCCCTTTCCATCACCAATAAAGTTTCCTTTTGTTTCCATACTTATTTGAAAAAAGGAATGAACCATTCAGATTAAAAAAAATTGCCAAAAAATAAGTGATATGAAATCTTTGGATGTAAGCACATTCAAAAACACGCAAATGTAGCTTACTACAATTTAGAAAAAGATAGTACGGGATGCATTTATTTAAATCAAAACATTTATTTTGAACAAATTAAGTTACACGTAAAAGCGAATTTCCAAAAGTTTATATCAACGTTTTTATTCATCGAGGAAATTAATAATAGAATTCACAAATGTTTCATTATAATATGTTATATTTATTACCATTCGCTTATTTTTTGAAACTCTTTGTAAATTAGATTTAAAATTCGACGCCTTACACTCTACAGTGTACCCGTTTGATGCTTACAGCTGTTCCTTTTGTAAACTAATAAAGCTTTGTGGGATGTTTCGTTAATCCTGTATTAAGTTTGACTAATTTAAACATTTATATTTGTCAAATTTATGCATTTGCCTGATTTAGCGAATATTTGACATTGGTGATTCTTCATCAACACATAGAGTTCCAAAGCCTTTGGACTTGCACTAATTAAAAACAATTTTTCCTTAACGTTACTTGCTTTATTGGAGGCAAAGCATTTGCAAACTTATCATATTCCCCAGAACTGAGAACCTTTTTGTGATACCACCCCATCGACCACCAAAACTAAATTGAATTAAAACGAATCACTGAAGGCAATTTGAGCTGCTCTCCGAAACCGTCCACCATTTTAAATCCTCCCTGAGAGCAAGTTCCCCGGAGTTTATTAGCTAAGCTGTCACTATTTCCTTCCACTCGAATAAATGAACAACGTGGTTTGAGGGTGTCTGCTTCGGACAAATGAATCTGTATAATAATAAAGTAAGTGTTGCCACACCGGAGGAGGAAATTAATGATAAGGTAGTTGTTTGCGGAGAGTGGTGGCCCCGGCAGCAGCGGCTGGTGTTGTGGACAAGAATTTAATTTTAAAGATGCAATTTTCGTTTGGGTTTGGGGTGTAATTTGTCATTCGGTTGGTATAGTTATGAGTAAATTTATTTAAAACACATTGGGTCGCGTGATTAATAATAATTATGAAATTTACAATGGTTCGGAGGTTTTATGTTTTCGAAATTATTTTTACGTTATATGTTACGTTTACGTATGACAGTTATATTTCCAATATAACTGTCATACCTTGCGAATAGCGAATTTCTATATGTATTGACGTTATTGCCTGTTAAATTAGTAGATAAAAATTTATATAGTTATAACAATCATTAGGAACTTTTTTGTTTTTATTTTGAATAAGATAAATGTCAAATCACGAAACATTAATAATTATACCTAAAAAACTATATTTTTTATTAAAGAGGGAAGCAGATGTTACAACTAATGTAGCTTATTGGAAAGTAGCGTTTGCATTGCTACATCTTGCATAATAAGACGTTGAAATAAGTCGGTGTGTTTGTATGAATACGAAATTTAGGGAATATTAGTCTTTCACGCATATTTTTAATAGTAGGTAATTAATCATTTTACTAAGTAATTTCAATTACAATGCAATTTATTAGTTCTAGTATAGAATATTCATGGCGAACATAGTTTTATTAAATTATAAAACTATCTAACTCCCCGGCTCTACAGTTGGACTATGGCCTCTCTTACAATATGACTCCAAAGCCACCTGTCTTTAGTCTTCGCTTTCCAGTTCTTAATTTTCATGATTTTTAAATCTTTTTCCACATCATCTATCCATTTTTTGCTCGGTCTACCTCTTCTTCTCTCTCCCTGACCTTGCCCCTTGAAAATTTTCTTTGTGCCTCTGTTATCGTACATTCTCTCCATATGTCCCAGCCAGTCCCAGCCATTGAATTCTCCAAGTTTTTATGATGTTAATAATGTCTTTCTCTCCAAATAGTTTAGCCACTTCAAAATTGTATCGTCTTCTCCATACATCACCTTATTTGATTGGTCCAAATATGGCTCGTAAAAATTTTCTCTCCCAAGTTATTAAAATCTTCTCTTGCTTTTGATTCAAGGTTTATTATATTATACAAAAGCTTCCTTTAGCATTAATCAGCATTACTAATATTTACTACGAAATTAACTACGAATTAATACTACGAAACACGCCCACAGAAACAAACATTTATTAGCTTTTTTAAAAACAAATCCCAAATAACACCTCAACTAAACTCCCATTTCTTGCTTAAATCCTCAATATCTGTCACGTAAAACAAATTTCAAAACCACAGCTTCGTTAAGCTCAATCATAAACAAACATTAAAATGCGAGTAAGCATCCTTACATTTCGCTAAACGCGAAAACTTCCAGTGGCTTACGCGCCTTTAGAATACATAAAACTTGCATTGCCTAATGATAAACATAATGACACACAAAGATGCGAGAAAGCTGCTAATATAAGTTCCATTATATTGTGTGATTCTCTTCCGATTTTCCACGTTCAACATCATTCTAATGGTTACTGAAGAGGCTTTGGGGTATATTAGTGTTATCTGTTGATAGTCGAAACAAGTAGAGATGAATAATATGATTAGGGTTTTAAAGGTAACAGTTGTGTACTATGTGCGTTATTTGTAAGTTAGTATATGTTTAATTTCAAGCTATTTTATTTTCCTCAATGAATCACTGATGTTGTGTTATATGATAATAAAAAATGATTTTTTACCTATTGTTTATAAAGAAACAGAACCTTTGAAAGCAATAAAATCAATATTTTAAATGTTTTTTGAATTGTGCATTATGTACTTAATATTGCAGAGCAGATACGCCTATCTAGGTCCTTATAAACCACGTAAATTAAATGTTCACCACCTATAAATTTAAATATATTTGGTAACTTATGCTGGTAAATATATGCCTGTCACACAGGACTTATTATTTATAATGGTATGATTTATATTTATACTATATTTAATATTCGTTATCGTTAATACACATAATTTATGTATGTAAACATGATTTGACATATAATACTTATTAGTATACGTTCAGTTATCAAAAACAAGCAACGTTCAGCTAATTTTTAAGGTCTTGTAAAACGGATAACTCAGTTACATTTTAGCGGGGAAAAGGTTAATTTTTCTTCTTAATATAATTTTTTCTTCTAATTAAAATTAATCTATACTGCAATTTTTAATCCCACACAGCCTGAAAACTCAACAAAAAAAATACAAACAAATTAAATACCGTTTACTAATAGTTAAAAATGAATAAAATAAACATTAGTAAAGTACACGAAAAATTCTAAAATGTCTTCTCAACTCATACTTACATAATATATGAAATATAAGGTAAAAGAAGGTATTGCTATGGAGCTGAAAATCCAAAATAGAGATTTTGTGCTTTCTACACGTTTCAGAGAATGATGCTGAACAACTATCGTTTTTAAACATTGGCCAGTCTGTATATATGTTGGCATAAAATCATTCTACAGCTCGAACTAAAAAAGTACGAAATTCAAATTTAGTACTTGAGTTCAGAGAGTAAAGAGAATGTTAATTGTTTTTAAGGGATGCCGAAAAATTAAAAAAAATTCCATAAACAATAATTGGAATACTTAGTATTTCACAACTATAGTTTTTTCGGTTCAAATAACAAGTAAATTAAAACTGGCTGTTATGTATCCATCAGTGGCAGAAACAATCCTAACGCGGTATGTTAACACGATTCGATGTTCATCAATTCGATCGCAACACCGCCATTGTGGATACAATGCACATCATTAGGCCCTGAATTAGTGGTTATTACGGCTTTGTGCTTGCCTGCATGATGGTATCGGTGGATAGATGGCTGTTTACCTATGACTCCAACGTATATGAATGGATACAAACATTCCCAATTTTAAGAATTAGAGTTCGGATAGCAGTTCCTGGTATGCATCTATGTGCAAAGAAAGTCAAAAATGAATTTCATTTTAAATCTCAGTTTTAGTAGTATGGTCAGATAAATAAATTTATGCTTCATTAGGTAAGTGATATTATTAATTTAAAAGAGTTAGATATTGCAATTGATATAGATGTATTTGCAACAAGTAATAAAACTTATATAGAAGGTCAAAAGCAAAAAGTTAGCCAACAGTACATATCGTTTCCGTTTTACTTTTCCATTTTTTTTCATGATTCACTGATATGTATTGTAAAGTAACAGTATAAATATAAATAACATTAAAGTATTCACAAAATAACATATATAGTATAGTTCTGATATTGCTATAAATATTCAAGGGTAAGGTACATATATATTCCGGCTTGTGTGCATGATCAGAGACCCACTTATAAGCCTTCGTTATGTAAGACAGACTCAGAAAGAGTTTTACTGTCACAAAGAAAGGAAAGTACACCCATGGTGAAGGCGGGAATCGAACCCGCACCCGTTACAGCTCGCAGACTGATGGCCTGCGATGCTAACCACTAGGCCATACGGGATCCCCAAAAAATATGCAAGATCATTGGGTGTTAACTTGTGTTATTAGGGAACAGTTTAATATAACAACTAAATTAAAAACCAGTTGCTTAAATGGCTGTGCTGCGCACCCCACAGGTTCGGGGCTCGAATTACTCAGTCATCCTCTCATACTTTCAGTGAGTATAGGGAATAAGGACCAACCATGTCCGGGAATTAAACACTGATTATTCCTCGTAAGGTTAACAATCTGACAGGGACGATTGCTTATCACCACACAGATCTCCCGGTTGAAACAGATAAAATGGGCACAGAAAGCTTCAGCCCACTATTGACTGTCTGACCATCAGTTTAGTAAAATTAAATACTTTTTTTTGAATAAATATAAAATAAAGTTATTGGAGTATGTAGATTAAAGTATGCAAATTAATGATTATAATGGTCAGACAACTTTTGTAATTATCATTAGCAAGTACTAACGTATTTGATTTATACTATGCTATTTATTATAAGCTTTACATTATTATAAAATTTTTAACGAAAACTATTTAGCAATTATTTAAAAAAAAATCCCGAAAATCAATATAATTCCAATATCTTCAATATTGGTAAAATATCAGAAAAGTACTGCGGCTTTTGTCAAGAAACTTTTGTAAAATCAACTCAAAGGCAAAGTTGGGTGTCCGTTTCTAAACTTAAAAATTGCTTTTTACACCATATTTTATCTTTAGTTCAAAGAAAAAGGTTTTCTGCAGTTCTTGCAGTTGACTCTTAAAAACTAAGTTTCAAAACAAATCAAAAACAGATTTTTCAATTTAAAACAATACAATTTTTAAAAGAAGAGCTAATAAAGCTAACTGCATTATTGTTCTTTTACATGTTAAACAGATTCAAAAATTACTAAATATATAAATGTTAAAATTCTTTATTGAAATTTGAAGAAAAAAACTTTATTATTTAACTACCAAAGTACTGAAATGTTACGTTTTCTAAAACGTTGTTGTAACTTACAAAAAAAATGCTCTTATAAAAATTCTGAAACAGTTTGAGGAATTTTTGCAAAGTATTTTTAACTGGCCAGTTTATAAAATACAAATTATATGCAGTTGAAAATATCAATAAGTAGTTTACAACAAGAATAGATATAAAAAATATATAAACCATTTCTAACATAATCAGTAATTTACAAAATAAAATCTATTTGAAACCTGCGAAGAATGTGGTGTAAATAAATATAAAATAACTGCTATATATAATTTCATACAATTCTTGCAGAATATCTCAATTTCCCATTTGTGCTATCGTCTTCAATATAAAGGAATTTCTTATCGTAAAAGAATCTGTTGTGTTTATTTATCTACGCTTTCATTATGCATTCGAAGTACGATATTATAAATCCAATTACTATATTGAATTTTTCCATTGCATCCAGATAAAATATTTTTGAGGAATAAATTGAGCCTCAGAATATGTATACTTCAAAAGAAAATGTAATAGGTTTTACGCGTAGAAATTTTAATATTATCAAAGAAAGCGTTGATAACAAATGAGTTTAGTTCGAATAGAATTTATTACATTATTATTTATTATTATTTATATAATAGTATATTACACTTATTTGCGATTTGTTTTGATATATAAATAAGATTAGTTTAGTTTATTGCAAAACGAAATTTCTCAAAAAAAATTATGAAATAAAATAATCTTGAAAAGAAAATAATTATTTTCTTTTCAATATAATATATCATGCTTAAAAATATTATATTGATAAAATAAAAAATATATAGTTAAATTCACATGTTTATATGAAAAGCAAATATTTACTCAGGAACAATCGTTCATATTCTAGGTTCTTCGAGATTATTTCGTTTACCATTTTCGCCAAGCCTTATATTATGGGGAGGCAATATTATTTATGGTTATTATTGTAAGTACAAAAAATTTATCACAACTCTTACTAATATATTTTGTTTATTATTATGAATTGAGGTAAATTTCTTGTGTTTTCAAGGGGTTTTTGTTGATTTTGTAGAGAATGTTTCGGACAGGTGTTTTCGACTTCCGGCCGGTCGATAAGATCATCCCGATTCACTGTATTCCCTAACATTTCTACATATCAATTTTAAAAAAATAGCAAAGAACAACTTGGCTTGTTTCCCATTCAATGGTTTTAGTGCCATTAGTCTTACTTACAATGCCGGATAATTGCAGTTGCAAGGTTAAATTAATTAGATCTTACACATGCGACGCCCAAGCGGTACAATTAATTGCGGTTTTCAATCAAGTACTGACAATACTAAACGCTGATTCAGTGACAATGAACGGTGGTATTTTTTGTGTGCACTTTTAAAATTAGCAGTACTAGATTGGAAGCTGCAGGTAAAAAAGAAAGGACGGTTTTCACCTCAGTTGCATGTGAAGGTCCAACTTACTTGAAGAGTACAAGGGAAAAACCACTTGATTTCGTAGAAGGCTTTCTTCAATAGGCCTCATTGGTTATCTCATTGGCATTGGAAACCGGTTACTCACTTTGTTTTTCGTTCGGGGCAACCCTGATTCATGCCAGAGATCAGTGGAAACGAGTAACATCTTTGTACCGAGAATGAAGAATCGAAAGAAAAACTGTTTCTTGCCGCTAATGTCCTCCAAGCAGACACATAAGGTAAGACTCCTAAAAAATCAAGTGGTTCTTCCCGTGTACTCTTCACTTACGATTTGCAAGAAAATTCGCTATGTGCAATTGAGCTTTCAGCTTAAGGTTATTTAAGCAAGCAAAATAAAGACAAAATGGAGACCATAGAACGGAAAAACTTATGTAAGACATATTAAGTGACACGAACGACGAATTTTAATAACTACAAGTTAAATTTTTTATTTGGTAAAAAGGTTGTTAAAAATATTCGAAAAGGGGTCGTTATTGCATTAACATTACAACTGCTATCATGAGGCATTATATAAGTAAGGTGGAACAAAAAAGAAACCGTTGCGCGCGAAAGAAGACAATTTTAAAAAATATAAAAGCAAGAATATTTTACATTTTTAATTTCTCAACAGTTTCCTTTGAAATTCTATTTTGCAAGTTTCCCATTGTCTATTGAGACATGTGCATTAAATAA
Source organism: Hylyphantes graminicola (assembly GCA_023701765.1). Lineage (NCBI taxonomy): Eukaryota > Metazoa > Arthropoda > Arachnida > Araneae > Linyphiidae > Hylyphantes > Hylyphantes graminicola. The sequence continues at coordinate 42,021,300 of CM043117.1, read as the reverse complement.
CCAAAACAATGATATTTTATGCTTAAAAAAGTAAGTTTTTATTACGATAAACTTAGCTTTATCTTTAACTTTTTAACTGATATTAGCCCATGTCAACACAAACCTTAACTTCGTACTTTTTGCCACTCAAAAAGAAGGATTGTATGTCAATGACGGTTTGTATTGATTAATGACATTCTGATAAATGTAGGAAAAATCTGAACGTGAGGAATTCTATGTTATTTACGAGTTTCTTTGGGTCAATGATATTTACAATTATATAAAGAACTTCTGAATAAATAAAATTTCTTAAATTTAGCGTTGTAAAATGTTTTTGTAGTTAGCCTGAAATGGGTAAGTAAATATATAAAATTTCAAATAATTATTTTTATTATTTAAAAAAATCCGTTTGAGAATTGCTATCGGGTTCCATAAGCGTTTTTGGTACTTTTTGATATTGAAAAACCAATTAGTAAACACCTGAATATTTGTAACATTTTTATATTATTATAATTTAATTTGACTTACTTATTTTTAACTTTAAAATACATCTAAACTCTCTTATAGCGTGCAACTTCAACAGTAATTAAACACATAACATATATTTGTGCCAAAAGCAGTTAATCAACCCTAATTTAAACCCTCCTTTCCATATTTCCACAATCCCCGAAATATGTAATAAAAAAACCTTTGTAAAACTTCGATAACTATGACGATCACGTCTAAGTTGAATCTTTTCCTAAACCCTATCTGCCTGGTTGAGCAGGAAAGGCCACAAACAAGTCATTTTCGTGGATTACTACCTAGAAACTACAAGTTTCTCCTCAAGACTTACTACGGTAGGTTAACATTTATGATAGTTGAGGAAACTAGCCCTTGGTTACTTCGTACGTGACACTGCGGAAAACTGACACTACCAAATATATGCTTAATTTATGAATACATTGTGATTATTATTTGATATAAGATATCTTCTTCTCAGTGCATTAATAATTTATTTAGTAATAAGTATTTTTCTCTTTTTGAGTATGGAACTTTGGGTATTGCGTATTGAAAGGTTTCCTTTTAATTAAAATATTTTTGAAAACTTTCGTGACAGAAATATGGGGCAAAATAGAAAGAAACGGTGCTTCAAAGCGTAAATATTTGTAACTTTAGTATTTGTGACACAATATTGAAAAAAAAGGCTTTTTTAGAAAAAGAAATGCAAAAAATATGTCTAATTCACAGATATTTTTTAAACTTATTTAAGATATTCACACAATGTATATCCCAAAGCGCGAATGTAATATCTAATGAGTTGAAATTAAACCTGTATGTTTTACTGTAAAAATATGAATCCTACTTTCTTATTGTGTGTAAAGTACATTAAGTTATAAAATGTGATTAATTCTTTTACACTATAGATAAAATTGTCTAACAATTTGGTTGAAACAATTTTGGTTTAAAAAAAACTTAAAACCATTTTATGTGTAATTGATTTGCAAAAAAAAAAAAAAAAAAAAAAAAAAAAAAAAAAAACGAATATGTTGCAGTCTCACAATAAGAAAGTCGTAGTTTGATGCTGAATTTAATGACGGTTACGCGGTACCCCAAAAATTAAATCCAGTATTTTTATTGCTAGCATTCAATTTACACTATTTTTCTATCAGTTACACAAGAACAGTTATGTAGCTTTATGTATAAAATTACCAAAAAAAAATAAGATTTTTTGTATATTTTCAACTTCATCATTTCTTTAAAAAAAAACTATTCACAATAAACCATGCCGACCTTTGATATACGTATATGTTTCAACACAGGAGAGAGAAAAATTGAGCTCTACATTAATTGTTAATATGACAAAAATTCTGTTAACCCTTTCAGTCCCAGTGATGCCATTTGGCATCATCACTTTCAATATTTTTTTTCAAAATGTTATATCTCGCTATGACATCCAAACACACACCATTCGATTCTTCACCCTTTGTTCTATAAGACAAAATTTTACTTTAATCTCAATAGAAGTCAGAACTACTATTTTTTTTATTTAGAAAATAGTCAACAAGCGTTTCTCCTGATTTTTAATAAGTTCACTTCAGTTCCAATTATTTAAAACACAATTTAAACTATTTCGGTTAAAATAATTACTAAATTTTTTTTTAATAATATGGTCAGATACCTTAAAATATATAACTCGAAGTGTTTTTAGGTAATATATATATTTTTTATTTTGTTGTTTTCCACAGTTAAAGAATTTTGGCATTGTTTCAAAAACCATATAAAAAAATTTAATGGATTTTTTTTTTCTTATGGAATTCGTATATTTGACCTAAAATAAGCTTATTTTGTGAATATCCGATGTTTCTGTAGAGTAATAAATTTTTGGGACTGAAAGGGTTAAAGCGTAATTGTTTTTGGATAATTTATTGCTTTTTACAAAAGCGAAACAATTACTTTTAATGACAAAAACATATGTTTTAAATGAATTCCCTAATCTTTAACTAATGCTTGTAAACTTGTCATTTCCAAACAAACGTTAACATATATAACTTTTCTTGTCGTTACTTTTATTTTCAAATAAATATTTCCTTTCTGTTGTGATTCAAGATTTTAACTCCTTAAAAGTACTATCATAAGTACAAGTTTTTATTGCGTTATTTTTTGGCAGATAAACTTACAAACGCACTTATCAAAGCAAACATTTATTTAATAGCGTACTATGGTCGTTAGAGAACTAATAAGGTAATGATCCAAAAGAGAACTTTAAAAAAAGGGTTCTTTAGTTACCTACTTAAGATTTTCATATTTATATAATTTGAGGCTCGTGTTTCTTTTAAAGAGGGTTTTTCTTCGAATTAAAAAATAGTTTTTGATTACGTACTGTTATTTCAACATTTAATAAAATATTGCTTAACTTAATTAATAAATTAAATCGAAACAAATGGTTGATGGATGTTTTGAAATTGTGTTTATTGTTTTTTTAATCAAAAATAAAAGGAAATGTCATGAATGATATTTTTTTTTTTTTTAATTTTAACCACAATAAGTCAACAGAGCAAAATATAAACACAATTTAGTTCTAGAAGTAGACGCACACACCAATAGCAATCCAACATATCTTTAACACACATTTTAAAAGGGGATAAACGATAGTTTTTTTAAACATTTTTCAATTGGACAAAATTATTTTTAAAAATCTAAGCAAATGGTTATAATTTTTAAACAAAATTGACTTATTCATTTCAATCAATATTTTTCCTAATGGGTATGGTAAATAAAAATACAAAAATTTGCAAATCTTTTATGAATTAAACCTAAACTTTTAACCAAATACTAACTGACGAAAAAAGAATTTGAACCGAAGTTCCAATGACTGATTTGTTGACATAATGAACTTTCTTGTGCAAAGCAAAAATGCCAGTTCATAATTTTATTCACGTAGAAATAACAAAGTTTTTTTTTTAAAAAAACAAAAAAAAAAATTACAAAAACACTTTTAAAGAATCTATCCAACATCGGAATTTTATCAAGCAAAAGTAATAGGTCTTAGAAACTGAATAAAAATCAAAAAGAAATTTGCAGTTTGAGTTACGCGAACAAAGCTCTTTTTTGCGTGCACCATTCAAAAGAAATGCTCTTTTTATGACTATCCGTACCAAACGTAAAGCGTTGGCTCCCGAGGTTTCTTAGCGAAAATGTCCTGGACAAACTTGGGTCCTTTCCAAAGAAAAAAAGATTTATTCCAGCTTTTGGTGACCAGAGGGAAGGAATCGCATTGCGAAGTAAACAAGAACTGTAACAAGATAGAATAGCTTTACTCCCGAATTTCTATATTTAGAAACTAAGAAACCGAAGAGTCTTTGTCATGAGTAAGTGGATTTTTAATTACTTAGATATTAAAATATTATCAAGGATTATGTGGGGCTTTGTATATTTTTTTAATTCGAATTTTTTGCTTTTATAATTTTTCTCAACTTTATAGGATATAATATTACACGATAAAATAACGGTAATGTAAAAACTTCTTAACATCTTAAAAAGTTTGGTAAAAAATCTAAATAAATTATTACATAATGGCTTCATTTTTCTTTGATAATTTTTATCATCCCTAAGAAATAATATAATGCTGTAGGGCATTTCCACGCGTGACTGACACTACATCAGAACGATTTAACCAATTTCGTTTGCATAGTTCATAATTATTTTATATTTATTTAAAAAAAATATTGTATGTCAGTATACCCCTTAGCATATAGTATTTTTAGCAATAAGTAAAATTTTTTAAAAGTTCATATTTAACTAAAAAATAATAAAAATGTCCTGATGTGACTGACACTACACGAAAGTTCGTAGATTTTTGGCTATCATAAAAATTCGAATTTCTTCTGATTGCGCAGTAATTCAGCATTCTACCACTGCTTATTTTAAGTATAAGGTTTCAGGCTAAATATATTAACTGCAAAAAAATATTGAAATACCATAGGAAATAATTTATTGGCATTTTTGTGCGTGACTGACACTACATTCAATTCGTGACTGACACTACATTGCGAATTGTATCACAGATATGGAATTTTAAGCAATAATAACACAACATATGTTAATAATTTTGAGCAGGGAAAGTTAAAAATTGCATAAATGGTAAAATTATGGTTAGAAAAAGATACACAACGTCCCCTAAAGTAGGTTTCTGATAATTTTGTTAAACACTAATTTCTTCTTCAAAATGCAGCAAATCAAACAAATCAACATTCTACCAGTGCTTATTTTAAGTATAAGGTTTAAAACTGAATAATTTAATAGCAAAAAGTATTGAAATATCATAGGAAATAATTTATTAACACTTTTGTGCGTGACTTACATTATATTCAACTTGTGACACACTACAGCATGTGAATTGTATCACATAAATAAAAGTTTTGGCAATAATAACAAAACGTATGTAAATAGTGTTGAACATGGTAAGTTAAAAATTGCGTACACGGTAAAAATACAGTTACAAAAAGTTACACAAGGTCCCCTAAAGTTGGTTTCTGGTAGTTTCTTACTTCTTTATTCAATAGCATTTTCTGAAAAACCTTGACCCTGAAGCCACGCAAAAAGACTTCCGACCATTGCAAATGTTTCAGTTTTACTGAATAAGCATCTTTACTAAACATTTGCCAACAAAATTTTTAACGATAATTTAACTATAAAAGGAAATAAAGCTCTTTTTAGAGCATCAAGTTCACTTTCAGAACTTTGTTGAGAGATATTTCTTTTTAAAACATTTAAATTTGTTTTATCCGCCATGTAGTATTTTGGGGGATTTAATGAAACATTAGAAGCTGTTTTAAGTAGGTATTTGTTGAATTTTAAAAAAACGGAGTAATTTTTGAGTTTCAGGGAATCGGAAGTATTTATCTTCTTTGATAGAGCATATATCATTTAATCTACTTATTTTGCCCTTTACACAGTTGTCAGAAATGTATAATAGTGATATGTTTGGGCAGATTCTTATTCAAAGTAAAAAAATCTTTACAAAATGTGAGTCAAATTTGATAGAAAGTGTGACTTCTTTTATCCCCTCCTCACTGTATCACGAAGTCCATCAATTGGTCCTTTACCATGACTGAAGGCAAAGATGACCATGACTTTTGGAAAAAAATTACCACCCATGGTTGCCAAATGGTTGGAGGATTGCAATGGAGGTCAATTACTTTTAATTCAAGTGTTGTCCGTAAAGTGGTTTTTGCTTTCATTTTCATAAATTTTTTGTAATTTATCCCCTCCTAAAAACTTCCCCTTTGCTCTTTTTTTTCTTTTAGCTGTTGATATAGCCATCTTAAATCAAAATTATCAAAATATAAGAAATCTACAAAGATTATAGCTAATCTAAATCATCTAGATCAAAAAGAAGTTGTGACTCACACTACACTGTGACTGACACTACAAAGCTAAAATGTGTTATAAATAGAGAAAATGCTTTTCATTTTAAAATTAAGAGGTGTGGAATTACACAGAGGTTACTAAAGTAAGAAAATATCGTAAAAAATTTGAAGTAAAGCCTTTTTTTTTTTTAAAGTTATAGAAACTTTTCTATCATTTCGTGACTGACACTACAGTCAAAAAGGAGATTCTTATCTTCCTCATTAAATATCGTTTAGTTATAAATACCAATTAATAGTGTGTTTTTAAGGTAGTTCTGATAGTGTATTTTAATAAATTTATCAAAAAATCTGATAAAATGTGCTTCGTACCTTAAAATTCATTTGTTCAAAATGATGAAAAAACACGGAACCATGCTTTCAAAACAAAGCGGATATTTTGAAGCTGCTATGTTGCCAAAGATGAAACAATAATAGTTGTTGATACAAAAATAATAAAATTCAAACCGTTCTAAAGCAAATATAAAAGTTGCAAGAGTAGAAAAAAATATTTTTTTTTTGCTGTCGTGGTCTCTTCTGGCGTGGAATTACCCTGTAATTTTTGCTTTCATATAAACAGTAAATTTAGTTAAGGTTTTATTATTTTGTGTTGTTTCTTTAATAATTTTTTGTAAGTTAAGTCTCTTTTATAACTGCTGAATGATGAAACATATTAAAATTTACTAATGTACATTGTATTTTTTTTGTTTTATGGTTATGTTATGATGTACAAAACGGTTAATGGATGTTCCCAACTCAAATTTATTTAACTATAATAAATAACAGTGTTTTGCAAAAAAAAGTTTAATTATAAGAAAATATTGGATGAATGACTCACTATAACCAGTTGGTTTTGCATTTTTCACCTAAACTATGTTTAGAGGATGAAGACTTTCATTCAAAAAAAAGCAGCAATATTCATAAAAAGTGTTAAATCCTACCTTAATCTAAACACTGAATAAAAAGAAATATCATATAATTCGTTATTTGACCTGCATAAATTATCAAATCACAACTAATATCAGGGTTGATCTAATTAAGTAACTCAGGTCAAACCTAATATCGCCTGCCTTATTTCATGATAAGCGTCAATCGAGGTCCAATCTGACCACTCCACTCGAATGGACAGGAGATTGCTTCGATTTTTATCTCTCCTTTCTCGCGAGTAAAGACCGGCAAAGAAATCCGCTGAGCCCTTTGGAAGTCAGGCTAAGATAAAAATCCTCCTGGTTCAACACCAGTGCGAATTCTAGGTTGTTAACTGAGGACTTTGATCGCAACTGATATAGGCTCAAATTAAGGGTATAGTAATTATTTAGTGGTGCATTTTATACATAATAAATAAAATTTATGTTAGGAAGAACAAGATCCATGGCCATTAGACTGATGATTAGGCTAAGTTTTAATTATTGTCGCACTAGAGCTATTCGTGTCGTAATTTAGAACCAGCGTAAAGTGACGAATCGACACCCAACGTAACTTTAAAGGGTGACATCCCCCGCTGCGTCGGAACTTCGAAGCATATTTAACGTGCGCTCCCTCTTAACGGGGTATTATTCTTCGCACTTTTTGGCTGCACAGGTCACTTACAGGCTGGAAGCTATTTTAGAAGTTCCCTGACCAAACCTGAGAGCTTTTGCATGCAAGACAAGCGCCTTACCGACTGGGCTCTTAATCTTTCTCTAGAATAATGTACTTTGTATAGGAGGTAGAAGGATATTGCAAACAAATGATTGCATCACGAACTCTTTTGTCACATTTTTATATTGTGTGTAATCATAAATCTACATTTTCCTTTTCTGGACTTTAATAACTTATTATTAAAGAGTAGATTCGTAATTATTTTAGAGAATTTACTGTGATTGAGAGAGTACGGTCAAGTTTAAGCTTATCCTTCTGAGATAGCAAAATATAACGCATTTATACTTTATTTAAACATATTACATAGTTTACACAAATGACTAAAAACCAATATTTTCTGAAGAATTAAAACATAATTAAAATTGTAGTTTACGTAGAGGGTCATTCCATATAAATGGATCTTGGGATCATAAATTTACAAATTAAGACTTAAAACATAAAAAATTGGTTAAAAATGACATTTTCATCTTTTTTACGCTATTATTGAAGTTATGTACATGTTAAGTAAATCGTTGTTGTATTTGACTCTATTAATCTATTAAGTTATATCTCTTAAGAGCTTACAAGACTGGTATGAATTTTCTAAAAAGGATTGATTTGTGCCAATATTTATTGCAATGAAAAGCTAAAAATATAAATTTTGAAACTATTGTCTGTAGCAAATTATGAGCTGTATTTAAACTGTGGTAAAATTAATGAGATGTATGGCTATAATATTATATATTAATAATAATTATTATAGTAAAATCCGTTGGAATTGATGTATACAAAAAACTGTATTAAACAATTATAACTGTTATTGAAATTTCTTAGTAGGTATTTTGTTTAAGTGTATCACATCAATTTGGTGACTTTAAGATAGCTTCGATGGTTTTTTTTTCTCGCCAAGCCATTCCTTCTTATTCTACCCTCCGTAGCTGATCCCAAATGAGTACAAGCCTTGACGTACTCTGGACATTGGACTTGATTAGTCACCATTCATTCTCATACAACCGCCAAACGTGGCTGGTATTAGCGATCGCTGGCAGCCAAATTAAGATAGTGTTGGGGAAAGGATTTCGTTTCTTTCTGCATATCTTGGGTTTTTCAGAAAAAGCCGAGTAAGTCTAATAAAGATTTTTTTCAGAGGAAAAAAAAGCGTAAGATAGTTTAGTTTGTATTGTATTATAATGTATGATAGTCTTTCATGATAGTACAAAAGATGTCTGGGAAATGGGTTTAGAGAAAACAAGTAGTTATTTGTAAACATAATATAATGGGTATAATATAATGTAAACATAATATAATGGGTTTAGAGAAAACAAGTAGTTATTTGTAAGCATAATATGTCACTTCTAACGTTTCAAACAGCATTTTGGATCAACAGTTGAAAAACGTCAAACACAGCATTTAATTCTATATATTAAACATGTAAATGGTGACAAATATAATATGTTTTATAAAATGTATCTAATTTCAATAATGTTTGTAAAAGAGCAAAATTCAAATATACATTGAAATTAAAAATGTAATTAAATTAATTGCAACGCATTTTGAATTTAGGCGTAACTATATTTGACAATTCTCGATTTAAATTTTCCCGAATTTCCAACTCGACAGGTAAACTTTATCAAGAAGCAAAGCTTATTTCAGTTAAAATTGCATTAGCTAAAACGCAACTTTAATTTATTTAGAAGACTGCTATATCAATGAATTTTATTGCAGCGAAACAAGTCAGAAAACATCAAAAACAATAAATCGTCATTCTTGAATAACTCTTATTTGGCTTCAGGAAGCAGACTTATGTCTCACGTATACCTAACCAATTTACTAGTCCACGTCAAAATGCTTGTGTACCTCGAGGCAATGGTTCGCTTCACATTTAGCGCTCTGTGTAAATTGGATTACTAAAGGTACTTTCAGAGTGGAAAATATTAGATTTAGCTTATCAATGGATTTTTCTCTGTTCAATCAAAATCTGATGGTAATCACTTTTGTAGCTTCAGATTAGTTTGGTAGCGAGAATTTAATCTGATGTTGAAACTTTCCGGATCCCTACGCTCATTGTAAGCTAACACAGTTGTTACAAATGTATGACGACCTTAATGAATTCTGAAAGTATGTGTCAATTGTATACATTTAAATTCAAAAGAAAATATATTTACTTACACTTTTATTACAGTAGGATAAGCTAACTTCGCATTGAGTACTAATATTTCCTTATTTATAACTTGTATTGCTTATTAAAACTTTTGTTTAATAATTCGGTATATATATATATTTTTAAAGTAAGATACTTATATATTTTTGTGAAATTGCAAATATTTTTTAGAATGACTGACTGCCAGTTTTGATAATAATTTGAAATGAAAAGCAATTTTGTAATTTAATCGTTTGCAGCTGTCGATTTCTAGCCTCCTTTTAAAATAAATCCATACCATCTTTTTATACTTTAAATGTGGACGGTTTATAGCTATCACCATTCTTTTTTATTTACAAATATATGTAAATAGTGCGCGTTAGTTTACTTTGGTTGAAGTCCACTAGAGCTACACAAGGGATTTGGGTCATACCGATGCATATTAAACCTGATCGTTGTAGAATTATGTCCTGGTGTGTGTCAAATTGTGTGTTCAAAAGAACTTGGGCACAAACTACAGATCGTACAAACAAAAAACTGTGCTAAAGTTCTCTTTTGTTGCTACCAATAGGCAACTTGAATCGTTACCATACATCTAGTACTGGCATTTCCAGTTCCCCCTTCTCCCGGAATGCGGACACCTTAAATTAAATTATGCAAATTTTAATGTCATCAGCTCTTGATCATGTCAACGAGTAGCAAATGAGCTACAGCCCATCGGCATCATTAAGCCAACCCACACAATACCATGCATATTAAACATACAATCCGACATATGAACACACAGTATCAGCGTGGACCACAGAATTTAGACAAACGGACTGCGGTATGCACATCGACATACATAAAAGACGGAGTGATTCTAGGTTGTTGTTGTCGTGCGCTTCCAGGCCGTAGCCAGGAAGGCAAGATTCAACTATTGGCACAAGGCTTTGAGTACCCATGGTAGTGTGGATGTCTGGCTTCTTCTCCAATTTGAGCATGTCGCTGGAGGGAAGGGGCAATTTTCTCCCGACGACCTGCACCCATGGTAAACTGCGCAATGAATGACCACATGACTTTCGGACCCACAGATTTAACGAGCACGTTATCCGCATGTACTCAGGACAACACAAATATCGATGCCTTACCCGGGATTCGAACCCGGGCCCACTCGCTTGGCAAGCGAGGTTCGTAACCACTATGCCAGCTGGGCGACCAGTGATTCTAGGTGAAAGTCAGTTTTACAAAACTCCTTCCTATAAGCATTTCAGTGAGTATCTCAATAACAGCAAAGTAGGCTGTTTCAGTTCTTTTAACAAATTTTTGTTAAAGTTAGATTGTCGGTCTATATCTTTTTATGTCGTTGGTCTGGACTCTGTCCTGTCTAAATCTGGATACTCACAATCGATGCACCCTTCAATGATTCATCTCTATCGAATATCATAATCGATTTACTAAATCTAATGCTGAATAATAGCTTCCACTGGAACCGATGAAGATAAACTTTGAGGGATTGTTCTCTTTAATCGTTGGTAAACCGACCCGCTGAATTTCAATCGATGACTCCAAAGTAAGGTATCGTATCCCAGTAATGTATCGATATTCCCGGCGCCATGATTGATTTTAAGTGTGATAATAATTCAGGATATCATGTAGTAGTTTCCATTTTTTAACCATATATCAACGTATTTTTTAAATAAATCATTATACTACCTTCTTATTTGGCGGGATTGTAAGCTAAATGTTTAAATAAATGTGCAATTAACTATTTATTCTAGTGTAGCACATTGAAACTTGGCAAAAAAAAATTAAATTCATATTCGATTGCAATATTGATTGATAAGAAAGAATTATTCTTATAAACCAGTTTTTGCAAATGAAGAATAAGTTTTAGTTTCCAGTCCTTCGTGCTCCACTCAATCTTATAATTAAGTCTTATATTGAATTAGATAACTCTGCTCCATTGAAAACCAAGTTTATTAATAGAAGCTACATAAAATAAGTTAAAGTTATAGAGTTAAAATAGTAATAAAGTTAAAATTGTTTTAAGTTATTTATTTACTTTTTTATTAACTTCTGTCAATAATTTAAGTTCGTTCCTTTCACGAGTGGATTTAACACCCTCCTCTCGTCGAAAAGATCGGGTTAAAATTTCACCCTCCTACCTTTGATAGGTATTTGTTGCTTAAAAATAAATTAATACATTCCATTCCTAAGAACACTGGAATATAAATAAGTGCTAAATAAATCTATGGCGTCAAGCGTTAAGTCGACATTACCGTAAGATATCGTTAAAAGTACAGTTTAGTGCTATCAGAGGTGGTGACCTTGTCAGTAACAAGTTTGATTAGATGCTCATGGATATATGTTTGGATTTGTGTCAATTTAAATAGGGTGTATGGTTAATGTAGTATCATTTTTTTAATAAACACATTATAATTACTTTTACACAAAACAAACGTCAATTCACTTGCCTTGCAGTATTGTCCATGTAATGTTTTTCAAATAAGAGTAAAAACTTGGTTGCATTACACATGATGAGTGATTAACTGTTCTCAGAAACTATTTCTCTTATTTTATCTGGCTATTACAGTTTCGATTAAATTTTTCTTATTACGAAGATCTACGTGTTATATTCACGTATTAAAATAATACACTAATGTTTTTTAATAATAGTTTTACACTTTTGCAGCTTTGCAGTTTTTGGTGAATTGTTTATTAATTTTGATAATTCAAAATTATTTTATTTACTTGTAGAAAAATATTTGTTGTTCAATTTTTGATTTAGATAAATATATAACTCTAGTAGTAGTCTTTTTTCCGTATTTGCTCACAAGGTATAAATCAAACAGTCTAATTATTTGAATATTAAAATATTAAGCTATGCTATATCCATAAAATGAATAAATAATACGATTTTTATTGAAATTTCATAGGTATCAAAATGTATTACAACGTAATACATTTTGATATGTTTGTTGTTATTTATGTTATTTATCTAAGCATTTGGTAAAGATATTTATTCCAAAAAGGTAACAATGACAGTTTTTTAAAAAAGATAACATTAATATTTTATGAGTATTTATTTAATAAAAACAACGCCATTAAGATTACTCTAAGGCTTAAAAGCTATTTATCTTTATCCTAATACGTATTTTTGTGGAAAAATATTTTCATACTTTCACATTAAGTTGTGAATATTTAATCTATTTTCACTGAAAATATATTTCTATATATTAAAAATTTTCAAATTACAATATTAAAATGATTTACCAAGCATTTATACAAATAAAATGCCAAATTTCAAACAAATGAATTTATAGATTCTTAAGAACAATTATTCGAAAATGCTTAAAACAATGCAATACTTTATGTTATACTTATATTTTGTGTTATACTTATATTTTGTAAGCAAATAGACACAAATATGGAACCAAATTACACAAACATTATTGTTTTAAAATTACATTATCGTATGACTTTTTTAATCCTGTTTGTAGTTTCAGATCCAAAATAGAAAAATGTGTCTTTAAAAGCATTATCTTCGTGGAAACTCATCACCTTTGGAAATTAGTATTCTTTATCAGAATTTAATCATCATTTTTCTTTATCATTTTTAAAACCCATTTCCTACGAGGTTGTGACCCCCCCCCCCCAATTCGTACGAATATATTTCCAATTATGTATAATTGTTATTTGATAAAAATAAGGAAAATTTAAAAATTCCGACTTAAAAGTTAAATCAATTTTCGATTTTCTAGCTTTAACTGTAACAGTTAAACCAGCAATATCAGTAACAAAAACGTGGTTTTTGGAAAAGTTTAATTAGGAGGATTGTTAATCAGTAGTTTAAAAAACGGAGGTTTCACCACATAATCAAGTAATGTTGTGAGGGCTAATTAGTATATTTATAAATTATTTTGCAGTTGAGTTCTAGATGCCGATTTTTCAGACCATCCCCCAATAGTGAAAAAATCTCCGTGTTTCCATTTTAGCTACTTTATGAAAATTAATGAGTGCTGAAAAAAAATAATCACTAAAGTGTTTAAGTATTTTAGGATGGACATCCTCGTTAATTCTATTGAACCCAAAGACCCAATGACGAAAATATTTAGTGTCATTTGAAATAAAGAGATAATTTAATAAAAAAATATTTATTTTTATATTGGATGAAACTCATTTCATCAATTAGAGTTTGAAACAATTTTTGTAAAATAGAGAAATGTTTAATAATTTTTCACTTTATTTCTTTAAAAATGCTGAAACTTTTTTGCCATATTTGAACATCCATTTCTGAGAGTGTAACACATTTAAATTACTTCTTTTTTAAGTTATTTATGCCAAAAAAAGGATTTTCGAAAAAAATTTAGTTTGAAAGTAGAGGTAATTTTAAGTAACTAGTGGTGTTAAGAACCCACAACCCTACGTTGGTTTAGGCTTCGATTTGCAAAAAAAAGTTTAAGCATTACTTTTAAGTTTAAGCATTATTACATTAATAGTAAATCATGTTTACTATTAATTTAGGTTTATAACATTTTCATTCGTTTCACTTTCGTTTCATTCGCTCGGCGGTCATTTACTATGAAGTGTATCTAAAATCTATGTTTTAATTACAAATATATTAAACAAATCTTATTTTGGTTAAGGACATTGAATTTCCTACAGAACAACTGTTTAAATCAAAAATAACACTTTGTTTTGAGAGACATGATAATCATATTAATTTGTTGGTATGTACTTCACTTCAGTGCTGGTGCTGTAAAAAAGTCCAAACATTTACATATAAAAAGATGCACGATAAACTCTTAAACGAATCTTCCATATTAATCCTTTTCAATTAAAATTATTTATGATTGTAATACATAATTAAAATAAAGATATGGTACATAACTGGATAAAGGGAAAGTACATTTTTTTTCCATCAACGTTAATTCAGCTGTCAAAACAATTTCAGTTCTTCGACACATTATAACGACATAACAATAAAAAAAGATGCTATGAAGAAATTAACACATAAAAAGCCTTTCAATAACTGTTTCTTCTTATCAAATGAAAAAAAAAAGAAAATGGGAATTCTCATAAAATTTTATAAGATGTGACAATTTATCCTACTGTAAATTACCGGAGAAGAGCAACACTGAGCACACGACATACTTAAAAATGCTATATTTCATGCTTAAGACTAAAAACAAATGCAATTTGCCTACTAAGTTATTACAATGCTTTCTTCATTTCGTTGGTTAAATAAATTTAGCCTTAAACAAGTCAATATGATTTGTGTCATAAACAAAGTTAATATAATAAACGTTAAGATAAATATTTATTTAAACACAAGGTAATTTATCAGTACTGGTAAAAAACAACTTTTTAATTTGCATTCATTTTCCAAAAATCGAAAAGATACAAGATAATAAGTTAAATAAGTTAATAATAATTTATTGTATCATATATGTATCTGTTAAAAAGTTTTTTAAAAATAAAACATTTTCTTTAATTCATAGATTTTTCTAATTTTCGTTTACATTAGTTAAAATTTTTAAACTGCTTTGGACCATTTCTTTATGCATTTTTTTCACTTTTTTATTGGACTATAGTAATATTATAAACCGTTTTATGCTTTTATTATATTTTCTATGAATATTCCCACAAACAGATCAAACAAAAACACCATCAGTAACCGTTGAAGTTCGATTCTTCGTTCTGCCCGTGTTCCAAATGATCATTTATTTTTCTTCCATCGGAAAAGGTCGGTTCCCATTGTAAGCCTGCTTTTGTTCAGCGGTGTTTGCGTGCGATCTGTTTTTTTCCTTCACTTAACTCTTGTTTTATTTTGTTACTTTTACTTTCTTACACATTTGTCGTCATTCTTTCGTGATTCGTTTTTTTTTTCCTCTCAAGAGTTCCCCTTTTCTCCCAGGGTACAAAACAATTTCGACTAATGACGTGTCACCTCTTTGAAATGTTAAAATGGTAACTGATACTGACGGAGTTTTTTTTTTAAACTGTGGGTTTAAATATATGCTTATTTTGAAATACAAATGGCAAATTCTTGTTTGCCTTAAGCATTTTCCCTCATTGTAACTTTAAGGCCAAAAAAAAAAAAAATGTTGGGAGAACACATTTTTTGTTGCTGATGTGTTTTGCTGACACATTTTACGATCTAGCTATATTTTACTGGTCTTAATAAGGCAAGTAGATTCATTTCAGCAAAACTTTTTTATTTTAGGTCTGCTAGGCTTGTTATTATTTTTTTTTCTAATTGTAAAATTATGTCATCAACAGAAAATCCTAGTAGTGAAGATAAATTTTCAATCACATGAAAGACTAGTTTTACGTGGTTGAGGTGTATAATCGATCGTTTTCTCATTAATAGGGTTCCTTGTCCGCAGCCATAGGAAATGTATCCTTCAATAGGCAAGGACGTCCCCGAGTACATTGAGACAGACGCACTCACTTCAACTCTAAATTCAGAAGCATTTCTTGAACCAACAACAAAAAAATACCAACAACATTTTTGTTCTTTCAACAGTTTTTTTTTTCTGTGCGTCCAATTTAAAAGCATTTTTTTTACTAAGTTCTGACTTTTTTTCTCTTTTCAGGTTAATTGGTTTTGTCTTTCGAGGAGTTTTCATGGAAGAAGTGATACTTAGTTATTTTTATAAACCTGATAGCACCATGAATTATGGCTGTCAGACAGTTTTCATTAGAGGTAATAAAGGTGGCGGAGTTCTTAATAAAGTTTTTTTTTCCTTAATTAGCTTAATAAACATCACATTGTGGTGTTAGTTGGAATTTTCAGGCCAATAATGGCTAAAAAACATTGCCAAAAATTAACAAATCAAAATAACAAAGGGACAAAACAAACGACAAAAAGAATAAAACAAGACATGAAAACCCAACAATTCTATTTTCAACGAAATGTCACAAAAAAGAGGAAGTGAAGAACAAAAATGTAGTCATGGCCCTACCCCTCCTTTTCCGATATCCGATGTCAAGATCTTCCTAATTCCGGCACTACAGCAATACTCATGCTGGAGTGCTCCATGGAGTGCTGTATAGCAATGGCACTACTCCAAGACTCTCCATGCTGAGCTCATCATAGCTCTAAAACTTTTCCTTGCAGTTGGTCAAAGCCTCTTTCACACCAGCAGGGTAAACTGAAGTAACTAGCCTCATGACTTGAACCTTTGTAACAATAAATCTATCTCTTAACAATAGGAAAAAATACTGAAAAAGACAGTTTCAGAGATATTAAGTTGTTTTAGAGAAAAATGGTCCAAATTATTGTTGTGGTTACTGCAGTTAATCTGTCCATGGTAGTACAGTGGAGAGACAGAGTGATTACCTACAACAGTTTGCCCCTGTAGTATTTAAGAAGCAGAACAAAGTACAATAGAACCTCAATTATAAAAAGCGTTTAGAAACAGTTTCCATTCAAAAAATTATATTTCGGATAAAAAGATTTTTCCAAAATGTTTATTTAACAACTGTATGTAAGTAGAAATTGTGCGAGAATAATTTCAAATAATTTTTAAAGAAAAAATATTTATTTGTATAAGAAAAACAAATTTTTTACCATTTGAAGTGTACATATAAACAATTTTGCAGAATGATATGTTGGATTTCGCATTGCTGGAGTTCGAGTAATTTTTGTTCCAGTATATCTACATAACATCAAATTCAGCCAAGAATGAAAAATTAGAAGACAGTTATTAGCAGTCAGTTTTAGTTTGGCAAAAAAAAAATAAGATAACTCTAGGTTTTTTCTAGTTTTAAAGCGAATCTAGTTTTTAATATTATAAACTTATTTAGCTAAATATTTTTGTTTAGGCTACTTCCAACTGAGGAAATTGAGTTTTAGGTAACTTAAGGTTTAGAAGGAAACAAATGCAAACATTAAACTAATCGGGCTGAAATATTCGTCTACAACTGTGTAAAAGCAACACATCATTGTGTAGAGAAAGTGTTGAAAAGGTATAATAGAAGATGTATGAAGGTTTGTTAGTTACAGGTATTATACGTACATACAATGGAGTGTCTCCTATGACTGTAATAGTTAACATGATTACAATTTATACAGCCTAACTGTATTTATCTCTAATTTTGTTTTATTTATAAATAGTTAAAAAGCATACGTCTTCCTGCAATAAGTTCGTTATTGAAGAATTACAACTTATAAAATAGTACATTATCCACTGATATATTCAACAATTTAGAAATTTTTAGTAGCGGCATATAATTTTTTTTTCGTAAGTTTCGGAGTTGAAAATTGATCAGCATCAAGCATCAAAAGTAAAAACTTTATTTCTTTAACACTATGATAAAAAAGAAACATAAATGTATTCATTAAAAATGCCCGTCAAAAACAGAGTAAAATGTAAAATAACATACTTAATAATAACATTTCCCATTACAATTTTCTATCTTTAAAAGTATTTAAACTAATTCAAACTTTCGTAAACAAATTTTTTGTACAAACTATGTTAAAAGAAAATACGACATTATATGCTACACTGTAAATATTTAAACGATATCTCTTTAAAACATGTTAACGTTCCATCAAATACAAAAAATCAAGTCTTTTTTTATCAAATTAAAATTCCTTTACTAAATGAAGAACTTCCACAAAGATTTAAAAGCCAAACTAAAAGAGGACATCTTAATTCTAATAGAATTCATGATCATCCAAGCATCGACACCAGGATTAACAATTAGATTTCAAGAAACCCCCAAGGTATTGTAACTTAAGAATGGGTGTCTTAACAAAATAATGTTTGATTTTACTTATGTCTCTTTGTCAAAAGCTACTTTTATTCAAGGTTTGTTAAGTCGACGTTTATTTGAGACAAAAGGCCCCCAGGTTCTTTAAAATGTTTTGAAGAATGGATAAAAGACCACCTTGATACATCCAGAGTCACGCTAGAGTAAACTTTTAGCTGTTAGATAATAAATTAAAAACACTGGATTGGATTTTTATCATTTGTTCTCTTTTAAAATGATCCTATATTTATAGAGATGTGAAAGAATAACACTTTATTTTTTATTATCTGTCCATTATTCTTTTAATATTGTCCTAAATAAAATAGTTATTAATTTTTCATTTGTTGAATAAAACAGTGTGTTAGTACATTTGTGTGTTATTTGTGCTGTAAATGTTTCTTCTTAAGATTTGCTTTTTTATTCGTGAATACTCCTTACCCAAATTTCAAACAATTTTGATGTTAAACACGGCTCGAGTCATAATGTATGGATTGTAAGGTTTTCCTGTCTTTTATTTTACAAAGGAATTATCTCATACAACTTTTTAGTTTTTGAAGTACAATTAAGTACAATGAATTTTAAGAAGTTACAAATTTATAATGTTTTTAGTATACAATAAAGAACATATTTTTAGAATATACAATAAACAATAACAAAATATTTTTTTTTAAACTTCATTTAAAGGAACACTAAATTCACAAAATCACCTACAAAGACGTTTGAGCCAAATGCAGTATCTAATCTAGAAACAGAAAAGAGATTTGGGGTGCATCATGGATTTTTGAATTTTTCTAGTGACCATCAAAGGATTATGAATTAAGTATAATACTTATGTAATAAAAGAAGAAACGACTGTTCCTACATCACGCAGATTTGAAATTCTTAAGTAAACCAAATTCAATAATTCATTAACCAATGAATAATCCCCCCTAATAAGAAACTTCAGTACAATTTACAGTTACGGTAATCGTTCAAATTTTTTGTACGCACATGTTTGAAATTCGCAAGTAAACATTTTTTTTAAATCATAAATTCAATCTTACACAAAAACATAACCTAAAGGGCGACTGTTCAATTTAACAGTTACGGTTATCGATTCTTTTTGTAATCTAATAACGAACATATTTAAACTTGTATTTAAAGGTTCCTTACGATAAGTACCTTTCTATTTTATGGTTTCAAAATTAATTGGTCAAAAACAGATTTTAAACCAAATACAACCATTACTAAAATGTAACCCAGGGGTCTCATTCTTGCATCCTTTCTTCTCTTGAAGACTCTCACCAAACTGACGGCCCTTGAGTTAATTGGATGCGATCTTGCGTTGTTAGATACTCTACTTGGCGATTTAGATAATAGTTTCGGTCACACGCGGGGCTCAATTGATAGGTTGTAAACTGTAAATTAGTTTTTGAGTCTCGGGCTTGTTTTAAATTAAGGAGTAATCAGAGAATGGATTCAAATGCTCGAACAAGAGTTGATGGTTTTTAATATTACTCTTTCGGAATTTGAGACAAAGTAAGGCCAATGTGCAGTGCTGGGATAAGTACATAGGTTTGTTTTCTATTCGTTAAAGTATTTGTTATTAAGGTTTTATGGTTTCTTGTGGAATTATGGGGTTGTAAACCAAAGTCGGTGAAATTAAAAAGTATTTCGACTGTTAAATCGGAATGAATTCTGACAAATCGTGCAAATACTTTCTGTTGATTAAAAATAAATTGGTTGTAAAATGAATATACTTTTTTAAATTTATACTTCGAAATAAGAATAATAACAGTTTGTTCATTTTAGCAAAGAGTGAGCAATCAATTATAATTGTTTTTGACACAAAGTTTTTAGAATACGCATTTGTAATAAAATATATATTTTGTTCGAGAAATTATATTAATATTTTATTAAATTATTTTTTTAAGTTGTTTTAGATAAAGTAGAAAAATAAGTTAACTATTTGACTGCTTTGCTTGAAACTATAAATAAATAGTGAGTGTCACATATTATTTTTACAATTTATGCTTCATTTAAAAAAAATTAATTTGAATTCAATTATAAAAGGATTAGGTTAGGTTAAGTTGGAATTATCGTTGCACTAGAGCTACACGGGGCTATTATAGTATTAATTCTTGACTTTTTAGAACAGTAAGCTTCCGCCTTTCGTTTATAGCAGCGTAAAAAATGAAATTTTCGGGTATGTCTTTATGTGCAATGTTTCTTTCAAAAATAAACTATCAAGTTCACAGCCAAACGTAATACTTATAATTCGAATCTTATAGAAATGAAGTTTTTTTTTACTTTAAACTTTACAGGAATAGAAAAATACTTATATAGCATATTTCATTTGAAATAAAAATATTACTTTTTAACTAATAAAAATTAAAGCTTTCGTTTTATTTCACTACTTATGGTAATTTTTTTAACTAGAAAATAAAAAATACAAATGTTGTCAGAGAATTTTGACTTTATTTAAAGGTATACTTTTAAACACTCATGTAAGAAAAGCAAATGATTAATATAAAATAAAATATCCAATCAAGTACATAAATAAACTTTAAGTTCCTGATTAAACTCTCTAGTTCCTGACTTTCAATCAATATGTTGTACAGTTCGTTTTGTGTGCCACCTTACACCTTGTATGTTGTTGTTTGTGACATTTATAAAAAATAAAATTTCTAATCAAGTATATAAACAAACAATGCAGCACTAAATAATAGTTTCTGACCTTCAATTCAATAACTTATAATGTTCGTTGTTTGTGCCACCATGTGCCTTGTTTTTGTTGTCTTAGTGTTTTAACGTTATGATCAATATGTTATTGTTTTTTAAATTGTTTTTACGGGTTTAAGCCTCTTGGCGATCAATAAAATTGTCCAAATAGAGTTTCTTTACTCTCTCTTGTAGGCAACGAGTGCTAAAAGACGGGGGGTTTTTTTAAGGAAGGGAATAAAAAAAAATCATGAATAGTTATACAGTATTTTTTTATAATTTTGTGCAAGCACGTATTTCTTAGATTAGCACTGGAAATTAACCAGACTAAAAGTAAGTTCGAATTTGAAACAAAAAAATACACTTTAATAATAATCGTGCAGAACGTATTTCTTAGACTAGCACTGGAAATTAACAAGGCAAAAAGTAAGTTCTAATTTGAAACAAAAAAATACACTTTAATAACGTTCAATTTAAGGAATTTACCACTAATCAGATGATATATTTAGGTTTGTCGCACTAGTGCGGGAAAGTAACTTTTAAACACCGCTTAATTTAAACCATTACTTTTGCTTCAATTATAAATTCGAAATTATTTTAAACCATATTGTAAAAGAAAAAAAAATTATTTTTGATTCTTCAAATCGCAACAATATAAAGAAAAGAATTTTAAACGTTAACTGAGTTTGATTGTTAGTTCATTAAATTATAAAATTTTACCCACGCAATGTCCTAATTATTGTAAATCATCTTAGGAATAAGCAAATTGGATTAAGAACGAACTTTCTTTTTTCACTGCATGAGATTAATATGAAAATTTTCAACCGAAATTTTATTTTTTAAATTTTTTTAAATTTATATTTCTGTAGCAGATGCTTTTGAAAGGGCTTATTCATGCTTTAAATTTCAAATTTTTATAAAACTATTATATTTAAATAATGGGAAAAAATTATGTGTGTTGCTGGAAAAACAAAGTTGAGTTAATACGTCTGTACCTCTCAGAGGGTTAATATTTATCTTCGAAGAGTTATTTGTGTCGACTATGTTTTAGGACAACTTTTAATTTAAATATTGAAAGATTGCGGAATGGCTAATACTTTCCATACCAGCTTAGTGATGTGTCGGAAGTTTCTGTATTTTTAAGCGTTTTAAATTGCATGCACTCATTGGAATACACTCCTTAACACGTTGCGTGCCACTGACTCCTTAGGGAGTCGCGTGGTTCCGATTCATCGATAACAGCACATTCTAATGAAATTCATAGTGCAATTTTGCCAACAGTTCTTATGAGTCCAAGTTAGTTTAAAAACTTGATAAGCATGATGGTCTAGTGGTTGCACAAACTACGTGATGTAGCTCTGTCATCGACCCTTTTGTGTGATATTTAATTGACACCTAGTAATGCGGGCCTCTGACCAAGCACACAAGCCTGAACATATTTATGTCCTACAAACCAACCGCCTAGTAATCCCAGATGTGACTGATGAATTTCCATGCATATATTTTAATGTTCATGCAGTTTTTGTGTTATTGCGAAGGGTAATCTTTCGCCAGGAACACTTCCTCGTATTTTTAGGACTAGCTGTCGTGTAGCTTTAGTTAGCAACGTTAATTCAACCTAACCTTGCAATTTTATGACATCGAACTAGGATTTGTACTTGTTCGAAAATGAAGAATAGTTAATTCATTTCCATTGTAACGAACATGTTTTAAAAAACAGGATGTTCTTCTACTTCATCAGCCTCTATCGATGAAGCCTCTATCGATGATATAGTGGCAGCGAATGTGTTAAGAACCAAAAAGAGGTTATTCATCTGGTTCTAAAAAATCAGATGAGTAAAAGTAAGTATCGCTTAAAAAACACTTACAAGGTTAAAATTATTTTGAAAAATATCGTCATACACATTACTTGGCACTATTTTAAATTTTAAAATGCTAAAACTAGATAAATTAAATAATTTTAATTCGTAAACATTGGATTAACAGTCTTTATCATTTGTTAGATTTATTTTGAGTAAGGAATAACCATAGGATTAACCGTAGGAAATCGTTCGTTCTTCATATGGAAGAAAATCTTTTTTACCACTTACTGCTGATTTTTTAAGTTTTAAACAATATTTTGAAAGAAAAACAACTATAGTTTTAAAAAAATATCAACTGTTCTATAAAAGATATTGAATTAAAGTCAGAAAATCTCACAAAAAATAAAATATGGAAAAAAAATTAATTTACTAATTGTAAGAAAGACCTCATTATACATTAATGAACGATTTTACGAATTTTTAAAATGATGTATGTTTTTATAACAAAATAAATTAAAATAACATCCACGTTTTTATTCTTAATGAATACATTTCTTGTGGTTAATGCTTTACAAGTCCAATTAAGGAATATAAAATAAATTTAATTGCTCTTTAATTAGATATTAACTTTCTTATTTTTTAATGCTTACCATACTTTTTGTTAGCATCTTTAGATTCTAACAAAATTAGAATCTAACAATCGCAGTTGTACGTGCCATTTGTGGTTTGGAATGTAAAAATGTGTATGTAGATGTGGGTGACTAACTGCATACAGACGACACAGAAATTATTATGCCTTACATTTTATCCATTTAAGTTAATTAAATTATAATTTTCTAGCAAAATCCAAATATGAAAGCTCAACCAACCAAAAAGTTTTAAATATTACTAGATTTTTTCCCCTTTAGATTAAGTGAGGTTTATATTTATTTTTAATTTCATTTTCTATTTAGTGTATACCTATTTAACCAGTGAAATTCGATTCATATTTATCTTATTATTATTCAATTTAAAATATGAATTTTGTTAATAATTATGTAGTTTCGTTCATTTGTCTTTTTTTTTCGCATGCACCTAATACTTTTGTTATTTAAAAGAAGTTTGTTACAACGTTATTGAAAAAGTAACTTCGATTAAAACAATCAATCGTCTTGAGTTCCATACCAGATGACACAAAAGTACACAAATACTAAAATTTAATTAATATTTGAATTACTACAACTTCAATACTTTTGAAAGTGTTGTCTATGACCAGGTTTAAATGCTAACAACTAGAAATATAAAATTTTGGATTTTTTTGCTATTTATATAAAATTTTGTTAGCTAGTTCAGATATTCAGGAATCGAAACTTTGGGGAATGTATCAAACACAGCCGAAAGAAATCAAAATATTTCAAGACGATAAGTTTATTATTCAGAAACAATGCGAGACAGCCGTAGTAGTAAACAAAATAACCACAATTTAACTCCTGTTCAAGACTCACAAACACCAGACCCTCAAATCTCATTGTTTTTTAATTCAAGTTTTTGTTATGATTAATGTAACTAATTAAATAAATGCAGGTAGATTATTACATTATGAAAGCTAATTAATTTTCGGAGAACTATGCACATAGTTGTCTCATAATTATTCTTACCGTTCTGAATTTATGTGTCTAAGGAACTTAAAAACGTAACCCAATTTGCGAGTACGTGTTAAGGTTGGACAAAAAAATGCAACCGAGGTTTCAAAATGATTATATCATTATTTTGTTTTTATTTTTAATGAAAGGTAAAGAATATTGATTTTTAAACTTTTTGCAATTGCTCTAAAGTACAGAAGCTTTATCTTAATCACTCATACTTTATTTTATTATCAACCTTAGTATGAACGGGTATTTTGAATTTTTAATGGTATACAGTAATATGATAGCTGTAAGATGTAACTGCAATTTTTTACAAACATTTGCATTATGGTTTTAATCCTAAAAAATTTATCATTGTATGTTTTGCTCCAAATGAAACTTTTAAGCCGAATGCTTAAGCTTTTTTTTTTAATAATATGGTAAAGTATAATATAACAGTGACAAAACCATTTTTAATATACGAATTTCTTCTATTTATTAAAAGATGCTTATTTCTGTATTTTAAAATTAAATTATTATCAAATTACTGCTTTAAACTTCAACGTAATTTATAAAAGTGTATATATAACTACATATACCTAAATATAAAAAAATAATTCTTTTATTTATTCTGTTATTTCGAATACAAAATTTTCCAAGAAATAAATTACTGTGTATGAGTGCAGAGTTCATATGGAAACTTAAAGTTTTTAAAAGTAGATATAAAAAGTTTAAAATTAAAAAAAGACTTACATGGAAAAATCCTTGTTCACTTCTCCAATTTCACAATCACTAATTTATCAATTCGAAGCCGATGAAACAAAAAAGTCTCACTTTAATAACTCATGTTCCAAGAGATTAGCGAGGACGATCTTCTCAACGTTGCCAAACTCCGAAGAGAAATGATTTAGGGAAGAGCGGTCGGAAATTCCCGAAAGAAAGAGCACTCAACGAGTAGTTGGGAGTTTGGAAACAGGGGCGCTACCTCGCGGCTAAACTTGGAATCTATTCCTTCACAATAGACTGGATTCTTCTTTGACTATTTTTCGATTAGCCGAACTTCTTCTATGCGGGCAGATTTGATATATCTTCGCTTTTCAAAAATAGGTTTTCATATTTGGACTAAAAGGGAGAAGATTAGTATTTATTTTTATTTTTTCTCAACCAACTTCAAATAGTTTAAATTTTTAAACATCGCAATGCGAAATTTTAATTTTCCATAGAGGTAATATTTTGTTGTTAATTTAGTCACACAAATGTTAAATTGCTATTCTGTTAAGTTTTAGAATAAAGCAATTTGATCCGTAAAATTTGAGCCTAAAAAACTTATTAGCTCCATTTTTTTTTATTTTACGTCTCCTATGTTCAAAAAAGGCTTAAAATATTTTTTTGTTAATAAAAACAATAAACAATGCGTTAAATTAAAATAAAAACAACAAATTGGCTGAATCACCTATCACCAAAGATCCACAATCACCATATCTAAATTTATTTACTTGTTTCATCAAAAACAATTTACTTGTTTTCAACTAATAAAAAAATCCATTTTTTGACTCTCAATTATGACATTTATATAATTAATAATGAAAATTTTTTTATATCAATTGCTTAAGAAATAGGAAATTACCATTATTTTCTAAAATTTCATAAAAACACTCCTACTTTACATTTAATAATAAATGTTTATTTTTAAACATTGAACATTTTTGAATCAAATGAAATATGGGATTATTTTAGCTAAATCACTTATTCATTCCGAAATTAGGTTGAAAGGTATTTTATTATAATTGAATTTCAGGTACTCCACACAACTATCTGTGTTTATATTTAATTATAGAAGGATTTCTTTATTCTCTCCGAATTCTTTCTGAGGTGAGTTCCTAATTAAATTATAAGGGAGTACCATTCTTCAAAAAGAAACCTAAATTCGAATAAAAAAGTCGTATTTTTTGTTAAATTTATCTTAGTAAAAATTAAAGTTAGAATTAGGAATTGAAAAAAAAAAGATTAATTTTGTTCACTAATTTAAAACAATGTATTGGGATTTTAGATAGCAAAACCTAAATTAATGCATGAGTTTAGGATAAAAATTGATTTTTTTTTACTGTTCCCCTTTTAGGTACACTCTCATTCTTCCTGCAATTAACGAAGATTTTACTGTCGGAATATTTCCGTTATTTGATTTTTTTAAGGAACCGCAATTGTGCATGTATATTACTCAGAAAAGAAAAAATATATACCGATTCCCGGATATACTCTAACATCAAAATTATCAGTACAATGTCCGTTAATTGAAGAACTATTTTTTGAGTTTTTACTGTTATTGTAAGCAATTAATAAAATTTATTTTTAATTCATATTTAAATTTTGATATATTAATTTTGCTCACTAATTTAAAACAATTTATTGGGCTTTTAGATAGAAAAACCTAAATTAATGTGTGAGTTAAGGATAAAAATTTATTGATTTTTTTTACTCTTTTTTTTTAGGTACACTTTCATTCTTCCTGCAATTAACGAAGATTTTACTGTCGGAATATTCCCATTCTGTGTATATTACACAGAAACAAAAAATATATACCGATTCCCGGATAAACTCTAACATCAAAATTATCAGTACAATGTCCGCTAATTGAAGAACGATTTTTTAAGTTTTTACTGTTATTGTAGGCAATTAATAAAATTTATTGTTGTTTCATATTTAACTTTTGTTCGGGCCCTTCAGATATTAAAGAAAATATTATTTTAGTTACCTTAATCAATCTAATTTATATTTTTGCTTTCCATTTTCCTTTTTTTTTTATTAAAGGAAACTTCTAAAGATTTTTTCGGGTGATTTTTCAATCAAAGCTGAGTATTTCAAACGTTTTAATGCAATGGAAACATATGCTTTAATATCATTGTTCTTTTAATTTTCGAATTTATAGCATTTTCGTTTAAGGGGGTTCAGTACCCCAAAATCGGTGAAAATATCAAAATCGAAATTATTGGCTTAAAATACTATTAATAATGGCACAAAGTATCAAGACGATTGGAAAAATATTTTTGACCTTAAAAGCCATTTTATTTAACCCTTTCCTTTCTGAAACGGCCCAGAACAAAAACTTTAAACGCGTTTTTCGCAGAACTTGATTTTTTGAACTTCGATGTACCTTTTCTCAAAAACTATGCTATGTTTTCTCGTAATTTTTTTATATGATGTAATACATAGTATAGATTAATCGGAGGTTATACATTTTAATAAAACTGAAGTGAAAAAAATATGGGGCAAAAAAGTGAAAAAATTCATGATTTTTTGGGTACTTTAAAACTTATTTTATTTAAAAAAAATCTTACATGATTTTTAAAAAAAACTTTTAAAATCAGATTAATATATAAAGGGTTGGTAAAACACACACAGAAAATTTTAAGATGATCTGATTGGTAGTTATTGTGAAAAGGTACATTGCAATTGGCCAATTTAACATTACCGATATACAACATACTGAACCCCCTTAACTTATTAACTTAGGTCTTCTTCTAAACGACCTGTTTAATTGTAAATTTAAAAAAAAATTGTATGTATTTTCAAGTTATATACCTTAATATGTTTGTTTCATTATGATTTTAACAGTTTATTTTTAGATTGTAAAGAATATTTTTTTATAAATCAGCCTTTGATATAATGACTCAAGTACAAATTCGTTTGAAATTTTAACATAAACCTTATTTTTGAAGAAAAAATTTACCTAATGTGTGTAATTGGTAGTTAAATAAATAAGCATGATTCTTGGCCAGTAATTAGTAAAAATTAAGGATTAAAAGTTCGTTAGTTGAATATTGGACGGCTGTTTACGAAACATGCCAGGTGTTACCAACTTCGATAGGAAATTGGGGGAAAACTTTCAAAGGGAAGTCGGGGATTGTAAAAGGCGACTTTCCTAGGCTATTTCTATATCGGATCAAATCGACTTTTGTAGAAATAGTAGTAACTCAACCCAGAATTCTAAAGTTAGAGGAAGCCCTTGACGTTAAATATTCTATGAAAATCAACGGGCGGTAAGACGCTTTGTGTAAAAAGTTGGAAAAATTGTAAACATGTTATTATGGTTCCAGGAGTCGGAAGGGTAGTTTGACCCCAGAAAGGATGCCGCTGAACCAATGGCGAAGATTTGCGTCACTGGTCGAAATCCCCCCTTGGGCAAATTAAAGTAAAGGGAAAGGAATGGGGAGTAATACTTGGTCCAGGATTGGATATTAAAAACCGGAAGGGGTTTGAATTTAAAACCGGAAGGGTGGACCTTAAAAATATCTGACAGGGGTCGGTGCAAAAACGAGGAGCAAGAAGCAGATCCTATTTTTAGATTGACAAGAGCATAAGCTCCCCCATTATGACGCTCCTCAGAGAGCCAGTTAGATTTACTAAGAGCACAAGCTTTTACAATTAATAAAATCTTAATCGAATGCTTCGCACATGATGTACTGGAACAAGTAAGTCCATTCCTTTATCCCTTCAACGCGACGCGCGGACTCCGATCGTAATTCTATATTAAAATGATTATTAGTGTATTGATCATGGAATTGTAATGTGTTGTGAAGTAGTAATAAATGTTATAGCCAACTTCCTGTCCTCATCATTTAGGATTATTGCGGTGAAGTAGTTAGATATTTCTAGGATTCAGGATAGAGTTAATTATTATTAGCAAATGACAGTTAATTTCTGAATTATTATCATAACGATTGTACTAAATTGTAAATTCTATACGATCAATCTTAAGGAACGATATTCTCTAGCAACTATAACATTTTAATTATTCATTAACTTCAATTTAACTCATGCACCATTACGAGTTTAATATTAAATTGTGGCCCAAGATTGGTGTCCATATTGGAACTACCAGTTCAAGAATATTGAAGTATCACTTCAAGAATGATAAACTATGTCCGGAAAGCAGAATTATTTTATATCTATAAACTACCTTAATAAATTGATAATTTTTCAGTTTTCAGTTTTTTTTAATTTATATAAATTACATAATTAAATCACAAAACCAAAACAATGTTTTTAATATAAACTGAAGCATGTAATATTCTGAAAATATTATCACACAATAATATATTCTAATCTACGATACATTAACACAAACCTTAGAACCATTTATAAAATTCCTTTACTCCTAAATCCCAGAAATGACTCTCCTACATATTTCGGCTGCAGCTTTAATCTCTGGTGGGATATTTAAGGAAAATGAAATATTAGAATTGTGGGGAATCTGAGTAAGTGCCTCTGCCTTAATACGGACACTTCATTAAAACCACGCCAACGCAGCTTTGTGAATCTGAAATGGTATGTAATAAATTAGTAAAATTGCAAATATTTTAGGTGTAACGTTTAAACTGATTTATTAATACTCCGAAGGACTTTATTAAAATCTAGAAAGGGTTTTTGGACTTCAGTTTTTTGAACGATTTCAAATTATAAAAGTAAAATGTATCAAAAAGATAAATTATTAATATTTTTATTGTTTCAAAAATTGAATTTGAAAAAAAGTATGTGAAATACAAAGAAAAATATTTGAAATTATTGTAAATTAAGTAAAACCGTGACATCCGAATCTTTAAAGTTGGGCATTTAAAATATGCTGCGTAATTTAAACGATGTTCTTTAATTAATATTCAGTTGTGTAACTGCTGTAAGCAAGATTGTTTACTTAAAATATTGAAAATATGCTTTTTGTTAGTTAAATTGCAAATTTTTACGAAATAGTATTCATTGAAAAATATTTGAACTGTAAGATAAGGGCGAATTTATTTGAAATCTCTACGTCTGAAAGCGCATATTAGGTTTCAAATTATTTAGTTAAATTTTCAAGAATTAATTTTACTAAGCTGTCCTTTTAAGTTGCAACAAGACTTTACAGTATGGTATTAGAATGTTTTGAAATGCATTTGTCTTTCGAAACCAAAATGAATTTTATCTAACACAGGATATTCATAGACAGTTAACATTTACCGACAGTTTACGATAGAAATTAAGCAATTTCCCTCACATTCCGGTATTTATCTTAATCAGAGTATTTGTTTAGGAGACAATTTCCTAATAAGTAAGTTGGTTGCAAATGGCAATTTCTATTATTTGTGCCTGTTTATTTTTATTGAACCTTATCCGCCAAGTTCTGAAAACAGGGGTACCAAATTTTGGAAGTCTGTAGTTTTTTACGTTTTTTTAGCAAACTTTTATAAAACAAAACGCTATATGACAGGTACCCTTTACGCATGCGAGACTTGAAAATTTTATAACAAGGTTAGATCAGAACTAGGAACTTGTTTGCAATATTTGAATCTGGTAGCTCTTTCTGTTCGAGCTGTAGAGTGGTTTGAAACAGACAGAATAATGCTGAAAAGCCACTGTTTTTTTAGAATCAGCACCCTCCAAAGCTAGTCGTAAACACAAAATACACATTTCTTATTTTCGAACTGATCGCAATGCTTTCATTAACTTGTATTTTATATTTATAAAAGGCAAGTGAAAAAGTCATACATCAAAAATATTTTTATTATTAATGTGTTTTCTAAAATAATGAAATATATTATGTTTGTACTTGCATATACTTAACATATAAAACTGTTTGGACATAACTGGAAACGAAAAGTAAAATTTTTATACTTAAGTATTAAAATTTAGTTAATTTTGTTAATTAATAGCTTTTCAGACCGAAATCCAATAAAAATGTTAAATTCGCTTTCTTAATACTACAAGCAAACGTAATAAAGGACAAATTTTTTGACGGTTTTACTTGGTTGAGAAGGGTAATGTATAGAATATGAAAAAACTGTTATTCTTTGGAAAACTAATGCATACAAACAACAATTAATTTTACAGCTTTTAATTGTTGACAAATATTTCGGCAAACTTAGATCATTAAGGTCGAAAATCTGAAAAATTTCAGGCTTAACTCCTAATAACCTTTTAAGGTACTTTGTTTTTCTTTAGTTTAAAAGCTGATCTTACATAATATGTAAACAATGTTTTAAATTGACTTTTTGTGCACTCAATCCTCAGGGGAAATTAAAAGAATATTTCTTAGATTGTGCATGAAATTTACATAATTATTTTTTAAGTCCACGCGGTATAAATCATTAATTCAGGGGGAAATATAACATTTTTTGTGTGAACAGATTTCATACTTCAGATATAGTGTTAAAAGGGAAGTGTTTAAATGCATGCGTTGATATTGTAACATAAACATCAAATTTATTGAATTTTTTAAATATATGTATGGTTTCAAGAAGTCTTTCGTATAATCACAATCTTATCCGAAAATATTTTAAACTGATAGTTACTTAAGTCACATTCTGCTAATGTGAACTATTTGTTATTATTTAAAATAGTATTTTCATTGAATTATAAATTGATTCGATTGTATATTAAATAATAAGTATTCGGTTTTCAAAGATAATAGAACGTATTTTCTTTTACTGTATTTTTGTGGAAAATTGAGTAAAAGAGAAATAACTAATTGTACAAATATAAGGCAATATACCCATTGCGGATACTAAGAACCATTAATAAGGTAAACTCATGTAAAAAAAATTCAAATAGTTCATCCTCTCTTTACTGCCTGGTCTCTTACTAAATTTTTACAGTTTTATTATAGAGAAAAATAATTTTGAAACAACAGTATTGTAGTGTCTTTATTAGAATACTTCTTTTTTGAATGACGCATTTAATGTTGCAAATTTAAATATTTATATTTCCTTTACATTCTTTGCATTAAATATTACTTTTGGGTTACAATAAGAGATATAAATTCAAATATTTAAGTTCCTCATTTTTTTTTTACATTTATGAAAATAAATGCTTGCCAATAAATGCCTTTGCCAATAAATTTATTTTGCGAAATTCTTCAATATACCTCGATGGAGTATAGGGGAAGGTGGGTTCCCTTGGACCTATTTTGACTTTTCAATTTTTAATTTCTTAATTACTTGCAAAAAGTGAATAAAAATATTTTTACTAAATACTTTATGTTGTTATATACAACATATATTTATTTTAACATGTTATTTAAATGATTTCAACTATTAAAAAAATAAATGCAGAACAATGTAATTAGGACCAAGGTACACCACCGGCGGTGTACCTTGGTCCAACCGGTAGTGTACCTTGGACCAATTATTAACAGGTAGAGAGACTCGATTTACAGTCCGAAAACCAATATTTTTTAGCCACATAAAATTCAAAAATACATTTTACAAAATACTCTTATTTCTAGCCAAGATTGTAGTAATTGGTTATGTTAGGTCAATTGGCTTAGTAAGGGGTTTTATTGCCTTAGGTATTTTTAGTGCCCTTTTGGCTTTTTCAGCTGTAAAGCTATCTTTCTCAGGAGTACCCGTTAAAATGCAGCATAAAATTAAACTGTCATTTCATGCCATAGAAAAACATTTGGCTATCTTTCTGTAATAAATTTGAAAAAGCAACTCAAATATTTTCCCCTATGTTTATACAACTAGGCCTAAACGTAAAAAGGATGTTCTGCTTAGATATTTATTATGAAAAACATATTTTTAGATGTGCATGCAATAATTATTTTCTATATTATATCAATCTGGTTAAAATTTCATGGGCCTATTATAAATCTAAATAATTAACTACAGAAAAATTATTTATCACACCATAGAAAAATTTCTTACAAATTTTCATTCTACATAATTTTACAAATTAGGGTTGCATATTAATAGCTTAAAATACTTAATTTTTCAAAGGAAAAAATTTACTTGAATTTTATAAAGGGTTTTCAACAATCTGAAGCACATAAGACCTATAATAGTGTACCTTGGACCAGTCCAAGGTACACCACTTGCATTAGGTTCGAGGTACACCACTTGGATATTAAAAACAAAATAGTTAATTACCATGTTAAGGTTACACTTAACTTAATTTCAAGCGCACTGTTTTATAGCTAAAACTTTGCTTTATATTGCATAACCATCGTTTCTGAATAAACACTACATCTTTGAGTATAAAAATACACTAAAGTATCTAACAAAAATTTACTTTTGAACTGTGAATTAAGTTTTTTGAAACCTCTTTAATAAATTGACCTTTTAAACAAACAGATAGAACTTCACTGAGACCCCTGGTAGCAAATACTTTAACTGTATGTGGTGTGGTTTCAATATCTAAGCAAATCGAGCTCAAATCAGCATAGGTTCGAGGTACACATATGTCCAAGGTACACCACTTACCCCTATGCTTTCTTTTTGATTAGCGATTTTTTTTAACTTTTCTAGTTAAAGTAGTGATACTTTAAAGACATATCCAGGTTTAATTGCCTTAGACATTTTTTGTCATATTAATATCTATACTATATTGATAAATTTCAATTTTAACGTTTCTGGTTACACAATAAAAAGGATAGTTCATTTTAAATACTTTCGTTATGCATTAATCAGGTTTTGAAATTTTCAATTAAATAGCTTCATTTACGAATTTTAATTATTGTGTAATTAAACTATTCAAAAAGCATAATCAAAATATAGTTTTATAAA
The DNA here is from genome assembly GCA_023701765.1 of Hylyphantes graminicola. Taxonomy (NCBI): domain Eukaryota; kingdom Metazoa; phylum Arthropoda; class Arachnida; order Araneae; family Linyphiidae; genus Hylyphantes; species Hylyphantes graminicola. The sequence continues at coordinate 41,987,292 of CM043117.1, read as the reverse complement.
AAAAATATCTTAACCATTTTATCAAATAATTATGATTTAAATTGTATGGAAATTAATTTAATAACGCAATATTAAACTAACGCGAATAAATTTGATAGTCAACTGTTTATAAAATACACTTTTGTGTGGCCTTGTTTATACAAACGATATAATACGTGAAATAATTAAGAACAACGTTTTATTTGCATTTAATTTTGAAGTTTATAGAATAACATCATTGCATTGATTAAAATTTATCAATTTAAGTTTTGTACATAGGTAATGAAGATTACCAACTATTAGTTCATTAAACAAATTAATTCTTATAAAACTTATCTACAATGCAGCTAAATAATGTTTATTGTATTGAAAACAAAATCTCCTTCCCGATATAAAATTAAATTTAATTTATTATATTCTAATAAATTGTATTTTTTTAATATTAGAAGTCTATGACAATTTTTAGATATGATATTTCTTAATCAGAATATTGATCTTAATTTACTTTAATTAACTGCATCACAGAATTTCGAAAGACATAAAAAATATGTTATCATACATCAATTTATCAACCTTATTTACCGTAAAAATTGAAAAAATCAGCGACGTAGTTATTAGAATTACTTTGATATTAACTACTCTCTGAAAAATGGAGGAAGAGTGAATGGAAAAAATGCAACATTTTTTAAGTAAAATCGCGAGTTACAAGCTGTTACATGGTTTTAAATACTTTATTTTTTGCATTTTTAATTTTGTAACTGCTGCTCATAAAGAATGTCTGGCATTAAAGAGCAAAGCGATTAAGTTTTTAGTTAGTTTGTTCCGTTATTTTTCTAAGTAATAGCTATAAATATTCCTGCTAATATTTTTTAAAGATATAAATTTATTTACCTATAAAAATATCAACGATAATTTATCTGAAAATGTGCAACTATAAAAATGTGCATTTGGTTTTTAGATAATATTTTTTCAGACAGGTGCGGTTAACAGCAAAGAAAATTTTTCTTATTATTATTATAATTAAGATCATTTAATTATTGATAAAATCTTTCTATAAATTTCTAGAGAGATGCTTTAAAAAATAATCATACACCAAAATATAACTAGAATTTCAAAATTAGCATTTTAAGTTATTAAAGAAGAGTAAATAGTTGAGTTATTAAAGGAGCTAATTAACTCAATTAATAACTGTTTTTTTTAATTAAATTTTCAAGAAATGATTTTCAATTTCAGAGAGGAATGTTTTTCATCAAAGCATTTTTCAGTTTTGTAAGTTTTGACTTGACTTTTGATGGTTATAAAACCATTTTGTTAGTAAATTTAAATGTTAAAATGTTATAATATTATATATATTTGGAATTGTAGGACATAACTGCCGATGCGAGAGAAAAAGCCGGATCGAGGAAAAAAGATAATTTTTCTGGAAACATGCTATACAAACAGATTGTATTCTGACTTACGGTTTACATGCTTTTCGTTAGTATATATACTAAGAACATAAATCACATGACAAAGAAATTTTTTGTCATTGTTTTAACCTGGCTGTTATTTTGGCAATTCGAGCCTTTTTAGACTCGGTCTCCCCAGAACTCTGAGTTATTTTTTGCAGAACCATCTAGACGTCTATTGCTACCAAATTTGGTGCCCATATTGCAATGGAAATGGGCTTTCTATGAGAGTTTTAAAAGACGTAGATAGTATGTTTAAGAACGAGAGAACTTACCCAAAGAAAAATACATAAGAAACTATGCGTTTATTATTTATATCGAATCAAAATAATGGATTAATTTTACCAAACTAATTTGCTAAGTTTAATTATTTTAAATTTTTAATTCAAATTTAATCTCCACAAATTAATATCTAATGAGGTTTTTAAAACAAAAAAACTTAAAAACTGCAATTATGAAACTAAACATAAATGCTCAACATTCCTTGTAAATCTTGAACTTGGATTTGAAAACTATCCAAAAGAGGTATAAAAAAATTCAAGCATCAATTTATAAAGCATTACAAATAAAAGAAAGACATAGGTAACAACTCAAAATGCATTACTCTTGTTCCATATTTTTACCCCTAAAGTACCTTAATCAAAAGTATAAAGTACTTTTGTAAATCTTGACGTAATATTAAATTATTTTCAGCTCAAAATCGCAGCAAATATGGTTCTTTTCGGTGTAACGTGTGCAGAAAAATTATCACTACTTAAGTATTTATGCCCTGAAGTTAATATCTTTTTTATTAGAATATATACCTCGCCAAAGCACATAAAACTTATTCCGAATCCGAATTTTATTCCAGGTCTGAATGTCTCTGTTGGGACGAGAGTCATTTCGAATTCTAATGCTTGATAGAAGCACACAAAAAATACAGTAAAATAAAATACGTTATTCATTCATTCACGCAAAACCGTACTTTTTCTTGGACTATGAGAATTGGCAGTGTTCTCTGCCATTTTTTCATTATTTTACCGTCCATTACAAAGAAAGGTGAAAATTGTCTAAATGGTAAATGAGTTTCCTTCATTTAACAAGGTTTCACGATCTCGAGTAAAGCGAATAAAGGTCAGATCGATATTTTCTTTAGTTTCGTTAGCAATAAGTATTGTAAGACTCATACCATGCGAAAAAAATTGCGTTCTAAAAGTGTTTTAAACTTTTTCTTTGTTCTAGAAGAGAAAAGTACAAAATATAAAAAAATGCATATGAAATATTATAATCTTAAAAAATCATAGAATTTCAATATACCATGATAAGATATAAAAAAAATTTCTAGTTCAATTTATCTAAATCATATTATTTTTTATAAAATGTAATGCAAATAGTTCATGAGCTTTATTTTCTGCCATAAGCAACTACTGTTTTGTCTTAAGCAACTACTAATACATATTCTAATACTGAAAATTAAATAAAATATTCAATTTTTTTAAAATATAATCCTTTCTCGATCAATTAACGCATTTAAGGTCAAACAATCTTTTGAATTCCCGAAAGCTCCGGCTAAAACTATGTGATTCGTCGGCATTAAAATACGTTACACCACATTACACTCATTATACTCAGTATTGAAAACTTTAATGATGCCACTGGTTTGCTTAAGGTCCGCCCAGGTGTCGACCTTGCCACTTGACCAGTCTTCCTACTTATTGATCGTAATTGGCTGTGCTAAAGGTCCAGAGAGGATAGAAATAGATGGCTAGATACCATATAACCCAACCTAACGTTATTATTTTTTAAACTTCACCTACCTCTCTAGTTTAACTTATCCATTAATAAAAGTTTTTATTATTTGAAATTGTTAATGATATATTAAAACTTTCAATTTCTCTTTTGTAAACGATTTATGAGTATAGAAAAATGTATTTGAATTATATTATGTAACAAATAAAGCAAAACAATTCTACCATTTTTTTTAATATACCATTATAATTGACACCACACAATTTAATTTAATTAATTTCGCATGAGACAGAATAAGGAAAATAAAGCTGACGCGAACAATTTGATAAACCGATCCATCAATGAAGAATCTGTGGTATTCATATTCACTGATTCGTCTAGAAATATCCTGCTGGAATGAATAAAAGGCATTCATTGCGAAAAATCCACCTTGAGTTAAGGATAGATACTGAGACTATTTGGGTTTTATCGGTACTTTTTGCAATAATCGAGCAAGTTTTTTTATTCATTTTTTACAGCCTGAAACGACCAATTTTATGCAAGTTTGACCGTTTCTTATGATCAGGTAGCATTTAAATGGACATTTTTGAAAGGGAAAGTGTAGTAGTTACTTTTTTTTAAAAGTACTTTTTCGTCATTTTTAAAAACTTGGGAGAAAACTTTTTTTTATGAATAAATTTTCATAAAAAACGTATATCGACTGAAGAATGTTAAAGTGATTCGGTATGTATCTTCTTTAATATATGATTTTAAAATTCCAACTTCTTTTTTTAATTTAACTTAACTTATAGTGTAATAAGTTAAATACCTGGAATATGTGGTTTGATTAAAAGTTTTATTTGAAAAATTTACTTTATTTACTTACTTCGTCCACTTATTCTCTCAATTTAACACATAAAAATGCCATGCCTTTGAAAATGATTGACAGAAAAATAAGTAATTTTTTTCATATGAAATCGGCGAGAATTTGACTCATTCTTAAAGCTGTGAGTTGATATTTGGAGGCAATATAAAAATTTAAATAAAACACTTTATAATAATTTATACAGCAAAAAATCTTAAAAAGTTTGTGTTTAATTGTGAGAATAGATTCGTAAAATATCACTTAATAATAATATCCTTGTTTGTAAACATTTCGTATAAACTATGTTTGAAGTAAATTTCATATTAATCTCAAACTTGAGACTTGTGTACCAAGCTGTTTTAAATTTGCAAACTACTGACTTTCGCAAACATTTTCTAAAATGCATTCCTACCGTGCATTTTAAAACACTTCTACATCTTAAAACCAACACAAACATAAATAATCAACCCCAAACTTAACTGACAACAAACCTTACACATCAGAAACTAAATATCTCTACATCTGAACGGAAATATGTAAACGCCCTCATCTTTATAATCCAATATAATGGAAACTACCCTTGGCACAAGCTATTCCAGAACCGGGAAACCTTTTAAAAAATTGGTTTTCGGTTATGTGGCATCTCCGGCTGTAACCTTCCAGGAAACATCCATTGGCAGTTCGTATCCTCATGTTTGTATGCATGTTCCTATTCACTTGTAAAGCGGGTTTCTTTCACGGCGATAGACTCCGCTACACAACACAGAGGAAGATGTCATTTTGTTGTTGGTGGGACGTGAAAAACATGTTAGTATGTTATTTTCAACCGGTGAATAAACCCTTTCGATCGAAGTTCAATCCGAGTTTTTATAAGCCTACAATATTAACATAAACTTAGCTTTTATTTCAGGACATTAAAAAATACTACACAATTGAAAAAATGACTTGTTTATGTGTAATTTGTTTATATCACCATATTTATAAATTTTCAACCCTTCACTTAACCCGAAGAGCACAGTAACTTCGGCGTCTTCTTTCAAATTAATGGTCTTAGATCTAGACATACACAGAGGTACATAACACGTGAATCGTAGATTAGCATTTCCACTCTACCTCCAAAATGTTACCGAAAACATTTTCACTCTCAGTGTTTGATCACTGAAGAGTGAAAATGCTTTTGGTAACGTCTTCCAGGAAGAGTGGAGATGTTATGGTAATGGTTCACATGTCTTGCCCCAAATCATGTCCTAAAGTTTATACCTATTATAAAAGTCAATGAATCAAACACGTTGAAGTAACTATACCTATGTCTATTATAAGTAACTATACCTATTGTCTATTTATTAGGCAAGCTTCGAAAACACTTCATTCCCCCATCCTCTCGCTTGGTTTTCTAGGAAATTTGGGGGAGCGTCGTTTCTCTAAACCACGCGCTTGAGGTTCTGCTGTGACTTTGACAGGTCAAACTTAAATAGGGTGGGGGAAAAACAAGCTCACGCCGTTTCGAAGAAAACCACATGCGGGGTGGGGGAGGAAAAGGCTTTCGAAGCTTACATTCAGGATAGACCTAAGTAACTATACCTATTAACCTAAGTAACTATACCTATTAACCTAACTATACCTATAGACCTAAGTAACTATACCTATTGTCTATTTATTAGGCAAGCTTCGAAAACACTTCATTCCCCCATCCTCTCGCTTGGTTTTCTAGGAAATTTGGGGGAGCGTCGTTTCTCTAAACCACGCGCTTGAGGTTCTGCTGTGACTTTGACAGGTCAAACTTAAATAGGGTGGGGGAAAAACAAGCTCACGCCGTTTCGAAGAAAACCACATGCGGGGTGGGGGAGGAAAAGGCTTTCGAAGCTTACATTCAGGATAGACGGGGTTTAACACCAGGTTCAATGAGGTCATACGGAATGCACGATCTTGAGGCTCAGATGTCTGTAGCTTTATTGATTGTGATGCAGCATTACGAGTTAAGGCATAGCGGACCAAGAAATCCTCTGAATCAAATGATAATCTATAAATGTGAAAACCTGTTTAGCCAATTGACGCATATCATTTTGCTTTGTTCGTTTTTTTTTATCTTTCCATGTTTGCTGTACCCCTTTTTACTAGTTATTCACCAATGTCACCAATTAAGAAAATATATTCATTAAAAAACAAAAATCTTACTTCCGTTTCTTTTCAGGAAATTTATGTTCGGATATAAATATTAATCATTAAGATAGCTAAAAAAAATAACCGATTAAGGGAACAGATATTCTTTAAAAAAGAATCGTCATTTTATTTTCCATTGTACACCGATTCACGTGCTGTTCTTTCGTTCTAGATCTCGTTCTGCTAAACATAATGGCGGCTCATTGACATAACTGTTTTTGTTAGGCCACTGCAGTTAAGGCTTCTTAAGGGAGAGTTTATGGCTCTGATATAAATATTATTGCAGTAAGAAAGATGTACGGTTCGGGATAAAGAAACATAAAATGTATGGCCCCTATAAAACATTCTTTGTAACCTTAAAAATGCCATATCCATTCATTAATTATTGATTTTACAGTTCGAGATCTTTATTTGGTTCCCGGATCCTATAAATCTACGAAGTAAGTATCTTCAGATAGATACTTATTAAGTGTTAAATGATCTATTAGAAATTTAACTTCCCAAGAAGTTATGGTTAATAAACCCACACTACATTGTGTTTTTTGTTAGTCATTAAATGTTTGGATTTCTTTTGCATTAATACCAGATACATTTTATTGTATTACTGTTAGAATAGATTCCTAACTAGTCAAAAGGACTTTTTAACTTTTATATCCAACATAAAAATATTTTGTAATTTCATCAACAGACGGTATTAATTTATGTGTATTTACCGAGGTAAAAATGTATTTTATGTTTAAAGAATGGGTAAATATATCCGACAAAATTTTACACATGATGCATCAGCATCATATTATCAGGAAATGTTCAATGCACGGAATATTTAATATAATAATTTTGTAATTTGATTATTAATTCATTTTGTAATTTTACAATCTTTTGCAACCAATCTATTTTAAGTGCAGAACCATTAGCATAAAACATTATATATTCCTCCCAGTTTATGCATTCATTTGAAATGAACAAAGCACTGTTATTTAAAGAAAAAAGACAACCATGAATAACACTTTGAAAACCTTAATATCCCCAAATACAATGCATCCTTGCACATTCGAAAATACAGAACTTTATTCAAAGAATAATAACTTCCCTTTACCTACCTGCGTAGGCTTGTCCAATGGTCTCAATAAGAAACATTATTCAAAGAATAATAACTTCTCTTTACCGACCTGCGTAGGCTTGTCCAATGGTCTCAATAAGAACTATAATTACGTCCGCTAAAAATAATGTAAAAGTGTTGTTTTGAATGAAAAAACGAGATTTGAATGCCTAAACAGACCCCTAATTCAACTTCTGAATAGGTTTTCACTACTCCTAACTTGATGAGTTCTTCGCACGTGAGCTCAGGAAATCCATCGTTTGTTTGACGCGGTCTTTGGTCAAACAATGGCACCTTGTGATAAGAATAGGAATAAGAAAGTTAAAATAATGAATTGTTCTATATCAAAAATATCAGAGATTACCAAGTTTAAAAAAGGCTTTGTATGTAATCGGTAGTTTCAGGGATTTGGTTAATGTATTATTGCGTCATAGATATTTGTAATGATATTTTTAATTGTAAACCATTGTCAAATAATATGAGCAGAGTTAAGTGAAACACAACACAATAGTATTTAAGATATGAAGCTCAGAAAAAAATTGTTTAAACATCACAAGCGGAATTAAAGTATTGTACAACAAAGCAACATTTAAATATTGTGTAGTTTCAATACAAGATTTTTGTTGATTATTGAACACAAACTTGTGTTGTTCCAACACAAACTAACTATTGTTAGAATATATTATTTTTATATCTCTTTACTATCTGAATAAAAGAATTAGGGTACTTAATTTTACATTATTAAAATACTAACTCTACTTTCTTTTACACAACTTTATTTAGCTTACTTATTACCTAAATGAATAAATGAAAAATCTACCTCAAATATGCACTGAGTCCTCGAAAGTAAGAAGCAAACAAAACATTGTTTGGAAAAACAGTCAAAATACCACTTTAAACTTGTTCTGTATTGATTTCAAACTTTATGACGACGCTAGAATTTTAATGGAATGATTTTTTCTTTAAAAGCCAATAATGGTAAATAAAGGAAAACAAGAAATTTATTTCACTTTGATACTGCTTATTCACTTAGCAGTTTTTGCACTTTTTGAGTTTTATTCATTTGAAATTCTAAATGGCTACTTTAAATTGAAAGAATTTTGTCGTATGAAAAAAGTTAAGCTAAAAAGCATAAGCTTTTCAGTAGTACTTATTGATATATTTGCTCCTTTTATGTTAAGAATACATTTGAAACTGTAGTATGGTCCTTCAAAAAAGATTAAATTGAAAAGAAATGTCATTTGAATGAGGGCGTGAAATAAAAACAAAATCCAATTTTCGTACGTCGAGACGACTAATTCTCCCTAAATGACTTTTGTGTTATATTAAGATCAAATAAACTTGAATAAATCAAAGAAAAATTTCATATTACATTCCTTCAACAGAAATACTCATGTTTATTAAGCTTCACTAATTGCCTGCAACGTCGATAAAACTGAGATAAAGTATTTTACATGGGAATAAAATGTATATGTGTTAGGAAAGCAAACAAAAATATTTTCGATAAACTTTTTTTAGCAAAAACAGTTGCACTCTCAAACGAAGACAAACTGAAACCCATTAAGGATATTCAGAAATATCTAGTTTTTTCTGATACGAGAAAATATATGAATATTTATTCTAAAATTTGAATAAAAAATATTTTCTTTTTTATAACGTTGATAGAAAGTACACAAGTGCGTATTTTGATCTCACAAAACTTCAAACTAAATTATTATATCGCCGGAAGCCGTACGAAGAACAGAGAGAAATTTATCAAAAATGCATTTTTCAAATAACGAGAAACAGTAAAGGGAAGGGCAAAATACTGCTATAAAATTCTAAAGATGTATTAAATTCGATGTCTATGCAACTACAACTAAAGGTCAGCAAAATAATGCCTAAGACATTCAAATCATCATATTAATAACAAATTTCAAAAAATATTCATTTTATTTAATACTTATAATATATTTTATACCTATATTAAATTACATTTTATATAACTTATACATTAAAAATATATATTAATCACCATTTTAAAATCCATTTTTTTGTTTCATGTGAGGTTCAATCACTTTTACAACCAGATTTTTCTTGTTTAAGCTTTTGAACACAATTTTAATTTTTAATTATAGTGCCAGAAACTTCGAAAAAACAGATTTGTTGTAAATCAGCACATATAAAAAAATTTAGAATGTTAATGTTACGTACTATCATTCAATAATAATCGGGCAATATCTATATTAGCATATCTAAAGACCTAAATTTATAGAAAGAAAATAAAAAAAATCGTTCAATTATTTTTCAAAGTTTCAAATTACAAGTTTTCAGTTTGAATTGTAGGAAAATAATAAGTAGGGTTATTTTGGGATGTATAAATTTACTTTTAAAAGCTTTATGGAACATTTTTAATCTAAAATGTAACATAAAACTACTCTGCAAAAGATTATTTAATATCCGCGCATTACCTTTCAACTTCTTAATCCAGAAAAATGAATTATTTCACAAATTGTATCTTGCATTTTACAAAAAAAAATCATGTACATTGAAGATATTAAAAAAAAAGTTAATATAAATAATTCAAATTTTTAGTCAGATATAAACTTTTTCTTTTTCAAAAGTTATTTCGAATCCACAAGAAGAAAAATATTAAAGTGACTACGTATTGTAGATCTTTATTTTGTTCATTTTTTTAAATTTCTAATAAATTAGTCATGCCAAGCATATTTAATAAATACTTTCATTCCATATGCTGTATTTGGGGAATTTTTATAGTTATTGTGTGGAAGCCGAGCTAGGCGACAATTACTGTTGCAAACCAATTTTTAAATGCGAATTTAATTGTGAAAGTAATCAGAAAGGGTAGGCTAGTTTAGTTTGTTTTAAAATTTCCTGTGTTTAGTCAAGTTCAGTAATGTCCGTGTTCTTTTTTTCCCACGCATAAAATTCAAACATATTATCACATTAAACACTACAGCTTATTAAATAAAGATTATAAAGTATCCTCTAGCAACTAATTATAGAATTACCGGTATCTCTGTACTAACCTCTAATTATATCATTACTGCCATTAGCTATAACTAGAGAAATTAAGCCACGTCAAATCTAACGAAGGCATTGAACTTCACTCCGAACAATAAATGAACTTTCAGGGCGAGCAAATACGTCCAGTTTCGGCATCACAAATTATGTGTTAGGTGCGAAAAGATCTTTGGAAATGCGAGAAATCAATTAGCAGAATATCATATCGCGTTGCGACCGAGCAACATCATCATTCATCAAAACAGTAGTATTTTTGGCATCATGGAACGCCCATCTTTTTTCATCACTAGTAATGGGTTTTAGTCACTACCTGGCCGCCCCGGTGGCGCAAGCGTTAGGATGCTAGCCTTTGGAGCTGCTGGGGTCGGGTGCGAATCCAGGTCAGGAATGGATGTTTGTGACCATCAATAAATGTTGTTATTTGTCTATGTGTCTGTGTTGTCCTTTCTTTCCTTTCTTTATGTGTCTCTTGTGCTTGTAAAAACTCTTTCTGTGTGTCCCACTTGACGAAAGCTTATAAGCGGTTCTCTGAACAAGCATACAAGCTGGAATATATATATGTACCTACCATATCATACCATACCATAGTCACTACCTGTTTATATATATTAGAAACCCAGTGACCATATAAGTTAAAGGCGTTGACGTAGTGGTTAGACTAACCTATCTTGAGCGTCTGCTAGCTATCCAATACACGGATTTCAGCTAATAATAAACAAGTAAGCTTGTAACAGAATATGTCACTTAGCCCGCTTACACATAACATTTGAAGAGTACACGGGAATAACCGATTGAGTTATTAGGCGGACGCAATTGTCTGCTTGGCGGCAGAAAACTTGTTTCTATCTTTCTTCTTCGCTTGGTCCAAGCGTTGGGAACGCCAATCGCCTTAATCTTGGTAGCTAGGAACCATATAGATAGTAGTTAAAGTATTAGCGTGGCATATCTCGTGACCTACAACATAGACTTCATTAGGGCTCTTCTGGGAGCTCCTTGCGCGTCCCGTCGTTAGCATTGGAGGTCACGTGATCTGCCACTCTATTACTTTAACTATGATATCTGTGGTAGGAACTGGTTTCCTCTCACAAGTTTAGGCGATCACTCGCTATCATCGCCAAAATGGCCTGCTAAGGAAACTTCTCTGCAAAATGAATCGGTTTTTCCCGTGTACTCTTCATTTGCGTTCAACAGAAAAAATTAGACAAACAAAGTACTAATGCTGTATTAAACATTTACACGCTAAATTTAGCTAAATTTATTTATTTTCTTTCAAAAATTCAACAATTATTTGCTAAACTAGGCTACATTTCGAAGAATAAATGTGTAATATTTATCGCTTTTAAATAGAAGCAAAACATTTCGCATCAACATACAATCAAAGAATCTTTTTGTGAAAAATATTTGACGTCATTTCAAACTGGTTGATGTCGCAAAAATAAATTTATTTTAATTTATTGTCAAAAAGAATTTAAGTTTCTTGATCGATTGTTGTTAATGCCAGTGATTTAATTTTAATAAAAATGGTGCCTTATTGGCTTGATCAAAATTTGTTGTCGTCGTTGCATTTGGGCTATAAAAAAGAGGGTGTCACACGACGGACTGACCAATTATAACACCTTCACCATTTTTTTTACGTTTTAAACGTAGTGTGGAGGCTAAAATACATAGGCAATTAATTCGTGGGGGATTCGGAGAACAGTGGGACATGTATGTAGTCGTTAAATCTGAAAGCAATAGCGAACGATTCTAATCGAAGTTCCATTGGCTGTCGACCTTAGGTGATGACTTCGTCCCTAGAACACTGTTCAAAATTTCAAAGCGTACTTGATTGTGTTAAAGTTTGAAATTTTGAAAGTCAGAATAAAGTTTGCAAGTCAGAATATAGGTGACTATGAGATTGTTTGATGGATCGTACAAATTTTAGAAGGAAACACAAGGCTCTTTTTTCAATGCAGACGCAGCTTTTCATATTCATTTAAATACGTTAATGAAAAACGACATTTTAATACTAGTTAATCAATTATTCAAGGTTTCTTCTTTGCTTTTTGAAAATCTTGTTTAAAATTATTTCATTTGGTTATGTTTTGAAGGTATTAGATCGATTATAGAGTTCTATGATAATGCTGCAATTTTTATTTCCTTATGCTACATTATAATTTGCTACACCATCATTTGTGCAAAGCTACATAATAATTTGTTGGAAATACAGATATTTTTAGCAAACGATAAGTAACAATGTTTGAATTTTTCACATTTTTTGTTTAATTTTGACGTTTAAAAGTTTAATACAGAATTAAATACTGTTGTTGGTACTTATTTTAAATGCATGGTGGAGCATTTCGTGTGAAAGCGGTTCTAGGTGATAGTTTTTTTTTACAAGCCAACTTGTTTATTCGTTTTAGTCTCTCAAAATCCAATTTCGCCCACACAAGTGTTTCGAAGAAAAAAATGGATTGTGTCATTAAATAAAGATTACGAAGTGATTCGGGATGATTGAATCTGAACCCGCAGAATTTATTAGATAACAGACTGGAATTAAATAAAATATAGGAAGAACAAAAGATTGCTTTACGGGTGGCTTGGCACTTATTTCGGGTTTAATGTGAGAGGGTGGGGATATTATTAAAATAGAAGTGTCAGTGTGAAAATCAATAAGTAATAAAATATGACCTGTTTATGTCCTTTGCCTTTATTTTCAGTTATTTTAAGGAGAAATATTAAAAATTCAATTGAAAATAGATTGGAGGTGAAAAATAGTACAGTTTTGTTACAATGTTTTTAAAATTGAAATAAGATATTTTGTAGATATCATAATGAAGTTTAAAGTAGTTGAAGTATATTTGGTTTGACAAATGCGTCACCTGGAGGTTTCTAAATGATTTCATACAGAGCTTAAATGACGAGGGGTAATTGAACACATGAAGGCTGTAAATAAACAGCCGAAAAACGTACAACTTACTTACCGACGGGGTCAGTGTCTATCTTACTCATAGAGGTAGAAAGTAGAATAGAGAGGCCCTTGTAGATGTGCACTATCGCACAAATTAAGCTGGCTAGAGCGGTACATCATGGGATACCTGAGTGGCAGTATGTTATGCGCAGTAGCTCGAAAAACCTGACAGCCCTGCTTCAAATCATCTCCACTGGAGGACCCCTCGAGCATATGCCGGAATATATATGTATCTACCCTACTTACCGACAAATAGTAGCTGATTATTGTAGTTGGCAAATTGTCAAGGATAGATCGTAAAACGAAGTTTGTCATATTTTGCTAAATAATTATAAATCAGTAGTTAAAAAAAAGGTTATTGAAATAACTTTAGCTTCAATAAGATTTTTTTGTATATCAAAAAACGTTTTTTTTTTGCAAAAAGGGATATCATAAAATGCATATATAAAGATCCACAACAAAGAGATTTTTTTCTCCATACTTCTTGAAAGATAACTCTCTTAAAATATAATGAAACGAAGTAAAACAAGTTTGATATTTTTAAGTTATGTTATAATCCCCTACAGCAAGAATAATACATAGATATATTCTTTTATAAAGAAAAATAATACATAGATATATTCTTTTTTTAATGTGTCTGCAAAAAAAAAAAAAACTACATCCATTTTTACAACTGAAGAAAAATTCTCAAACACAATCAACTTCATATTTCAAAATGAAAGCAAATAAAACCATAAATCAACCCTTCTACCGCTTGAAAAACATTTAGTTCCTTCTGTAGCAATGCATTGTATTATCCGCTGAAAGCTGAAAAAGTATATTTTCTTTTATACATAAAGTTGAAAAACATTCATCACACAATGAAAAAGCAGAGGGCCTGAAGGGTTGGAAATGCTATCAGAAAATGAGCTGCATTGGGTTGGAAAAATACTAACTGTCTTACTTTTTTTTTTGCAAATGCGAATCAATTAACCTATAACATGCCCTTCCAAATGTTCAACAACCTTTTTCTCAATAGCTTACGATGCCGCTCAAAGTCTAGTTGGATGCCAGCTCACACGCTTAAAACGAACGAGCGATTTTAACTCAGCCTGATTAATTTTCACTCCTCCAGTCTGGAAAATGCAATTCTCCTTTTGGAGTGGATCCTTTGTATGTTAAACCTCCGACAGGATCACTCCAAACGAGTGATTTTAACTCAGTCTGAGTTAATATTCATTCCTTTCCAGTGTCGAAAATGCACTTCTCCAATTGGAGTGGATTTCACTCCTCTGTTTTAAGAGTGCAGGTCTCGGTTCTAAATGAGGCGTAGTGTGAAAGTATTTGGGTCATGGTCATAGAAATATGGCGGATACATGGCCCCATGTACAAGACTGCAAATTAGAAAATATATTTCATTATAAAACTAAATACGAAAAAAAAATAAACTAGCGAATGATTTGATACATGAACTTGCAAGCTATTATTTAGTAAAATTCCCCCAATTAAAAATATTAAACTTTCCTTTTTAAAAGAAAAAAGATGTTGAAAATTTTACTTACTTTACTTTTGCTTATACAAGTAACAACGTTTAGAACAAAAAAATATTTTTATTTTATTTATGAATCACACTTCTTTGCTCAGTTGAAAAGCCGCGATTAATATCTCTAAAAGAGGACATGTAAAACTCGTGTTCGACCTATAGTGTCAGTTACAACTTTTTTAACCCATTATATCTGTATACACGGTGATAAACAGCATGGACGAATGATGCTGATAGGGGTTCGCAATAGGAGTGTGTGTTGTATTGATTCCTTCTGTTTTCGGGTGGTGATCAAATCTCACGTATTTCTTCTATTCTTGGACGTGGGGGGAATGGGAAGTCAAGCATTATCAACGGTGATTAATCGATGATAAACCCTCTTTAGAAAATGTTTTTATATTATGAGCTAAACAAGGATGAACTAATGTTAAAAAGTAATTGTTATTAATTGTAAAGCTGTGCCGTAGTGGTATAGCGGTCAGCATGCAAGACTTTCAAATTGTCGACTCGAATTCATGTACACGTCATGTGTTGTCAGCCATGCTAAAGGGGTCTATAAATGAGTACAACACAAGCTTGGATTGAAATTTAAATGGAGGTTCATGCTTAAACTAGCCACCTTGCTTGGACAATAGCTAATACTAACAACTCAGTCCTAATAGCTATATACTGTAGAAAAGTATCTTGTTTTTACAGAAAAATACTTGGAACTATTATTAAACGTGGTGAAACTAGCTGGAGAGAGAGAGAGAGAGAGAGATGCCAGAAAAATAACATATAATTTCAAAAGAAAACCTGAAAATAATTATAAAGATTAATAATTTGTAATATTTGCGCAAAAACTATTTTCCGACAAAATGAATAGTAAATGGAAAAGATAAACGAACGTTCCCTTAAAAAAAACCAGCCTCAGTTTCTCAAGTGACAAGCTACAAGCGCAATGAAACTTAGGATTAATATTCTGTCGAACTTGGTGTCTGAAAAAACGAACGCTTTCTACTTAATAGAGCTATGTATTTGGGAAAAGTTTCAAAATACTGTTAAAATTGATGTTTGCTTGCTATCAAAGTACTGTTGTGGTTAAAAACCGAAAACACTTTTTTTTTATTTAAGCAGCATATTTTTACTGAACGAAACTATTCAAAGAAAATATTTGTATATTTGTCTAAAAGATAGTTTTACAGTGTAAAAATGGAGATGGGCACCACCTCAACTAGACTCTGTCAAAACTTAACAATGGTCAAGTATTGTTAAGGTTTTAAGTCATGGAGGTCTCTTCCTTGAATCTAAAGCAAAGTTATAAGAATCTATAAGTATTATGTATATTCTTAGTTAATAACAGAGAAAATTGTCAGTTTTAAAAAAATATATATTCTGTGGTTTGAGAAAATGTTGAAGGCTTGGAATATTTAAAGCTTACCTGTTATTCGATTTCTAACGTAGTAACGTTTCTTTATAATTAAGCATTTATAGAAAACAGCATTGTAGATGTTATATAATAGTGTTAAGAATTGTAAAACAAATAATAAGATATCTCAATTTTCTCTAACGAAACACATGTAGAGATGTTATTGTACTGAAACATGATATAATTTCGGCTTTAAAAATGCGTTGTTTAACTAGAAAATAAGTTACGTGGAATTATAAATATTTTTTTTTATTTCTCCATAAAAACAGATTGGAATTAGCTGAGCAATTCAAGCTTTATCATACCAAATAATATATACTTTTTACTCTGTATAAGAGAAATTGTCGAAGGCTTGGAATGTTAAGTTGTACTAATATTATTTTACTATGTTTATTTAAAATTCAGCATTTAGGGGAAAAACATTGTAGTTATGGTATAACATTGCGATAGAATATGTTTAGGCATTCAAAATAAATAAGAAAATTCTCTCAATTTGTTTAAAATTGAACAATTCAGCAAAGATTTTGAGATGGTTAAAAGTAAAGTGTAAACGTATATTTCGGTCACATTATTTTTGAGCTTGTCAAATATGGAATTTTCTAAACACTTCGCCACATTTTGGATTAGTTTACTAGTTGTGTTTGTTACTTAGACGAACAAAATCTGTATAGTTGTGATATAATAGTGTTTAGGAATGTGAAATAAATAATAAGAATTATTCTCAATTTGTTCTTAAAAATTATAAAAAGTTATGGGGGCATTGCAACAAGGACTGTGATGTGGTAAAGCATTCATTAGTATATCCCCAGAGTATTGCTTTTTGAGCTCGTCAACCTATGGATTTTTTTAACACTTTAAAAGTTGTTTGTTTATTGAATGTGTTTGTGATTTGAAATGCAAAATCTTTATAGTTGGTATAATAGTGTTTAGGAATGTGAAATTAGGAAGAATTTTTAAATTGTTCTACAATTTAAAAGAAAAGTTATTGAACAATGCTACAATGTTTTTTAAGACGTTAAAAATAAATAATAAATATATAATTTGGTTAAATTTATTTTCGTAATCGTTAACAATGTTTTTTTTTGTTAAATGGCCAATATAATGGTCGGCTTATTAGTTGTATTTGATAATTAGTCATGCAAATCCAAGATGCTTTTAACGCATTAGATTAAATGTTTACATTTTAAAAACAATAAACCCTTATAAACAACTTTTCCTCCATAACTTTTTTAAAGTAAAGTTTTCATTATCATTCGTTATCCTTAATATAAAATTAGATTATCCTTAGAGACATCATCCAAATTCACTACTTAAAAGAAATCAACCCCAACTTAGAGTATGTCCGAGCTAAAAGTCCCTCTAACATATTTTGAATTACAGAACTAATTTCATAAACTGCAAGTTGAGAATGCTATTATACAGCAATCACCACGAGTTCTTCAAAGAATAAAAGCAGTGTGTTCACCCAATTTCTGTGGTGCCGTAGCTGAATTAAGGAAAGACTCTCAGCATATGGATCTTAAAGAAATATAAATATAAATGTAATTACATGTTATAATAGCCTAAATAACTATGAGTTCTTGATTTCTTAAAATATTGGTCGTCTGTGAGTTGTAACTGATAAGTGATATAAAATATTTTAGCTATCATTATCAGTCACTACATGGATAGCGGTAGACGTTTATAAGTATCGGTTACTAATTAGACTGTACAAAGAAGCTACACATTTGCTCCATGCGATCTGCATGCCTACTGTTTCATAAATAGGCCGGTTCAAGATTTCATCGTTCAAAAATTTAGATCTGGCTGTAATGGATTTTTATAATTAGTATGATAATCTAAATATAAACAAGATGGTTTTTTACAGAATCTGTCACTTACAACGCTTCCACACAACATTTACGCACAACAGGAAACACGATAACAACACCTCAGAAACAAATCCGCCAAGCAGGGCCTTAAACTAGTTCTAATTCATACTTTTATAAGTCAAAATTAATAATTTTCTCGAATCTTCTTCTGCAGATATGATAATTAATCTTTATCGTTTGCTAATTTTGTTCGAAGGATAATGATATATTTATAAATAACTACTTTTTTGCAGCCACAAGTTTACATTTCGAGAAATAAATTTGTGAAATTTTTGCTTTGAAATAAAAGCGAAACTTTGCATATTTTTACGCAAATTTAGAATTTTTTATGCATCTTTCTTCATTCATATATAATGAACCTTCAAAATAACTTTATTGTGCAATTAAAACAATCCAAATTGAATTATATCACAAAAATAAATATTTTTTCAAGAATTTATTCTTATTTTTAATAAAGTTTCTAGGACGTTTGATGTCATGGCAACAGTGAAAATATTGAATAAAAATGGAATTCGCTTGATATTTCAATGTATATTAAATGTTTAGTTATTTAAATTTTAAATAAACTTATACTTAAAATTTTTTATTGAAATTGTTGCCCCCCGTTGGTGTTACCATCTTGTCGCGATGGTGGGGCTTGCGTGTGTCAACGATCTGCTGAGCTATGCCGGCGGTAGCTTTGCTACTGGTAGGGTTTCCCAAGCCGGACAGGTCAGTAGTGAGGCACCAGACTAAGAGTAACACCCTGGTCCTCCAGGTTGGGGGTTGGGCGAAGGGCTGACAACCCCTCCCCGGAAAAAACACCTTGTTCCGAAATCCAAAGAAGAAAATACCGGACCGCCTTTACGGAATTCGACCAGGAAACGAAAACAGGACATGAGAATTGGATACTGGAATATACGTACTCTATATCAGAGCAAAAATCTGCAAATGGTGATTGAGCAGATGGAGTCTTATGCACTGGACTTATTAGCTATCCAGGAAATAAGATGGACTGGTAGTGCGGTTTTGAAGAAGAAAAACCACACCTTGTTCTATAGCTGTCATGAAACAAAGCATATATATGGAACTGGATTCATCCTGAGCAAAAGGATAGGCCACCTTGTTATGGACTTTCGGGCCGTTTCGCCCAGACTATGTGCTATACGCCTAAGAGGAAAGTATGCTAACTACTCTATGATTAATGTGTATGCTCCAACCGAGGAAAAGGATGATGATGAAAAAGACTCTTTTTATGATGATCTTGACCAGCTCTTGGGATCATGTCCAAAATACGATGTAAAAATCGTAATGGGCGATTTTAACGCCAAAGTTGGAAAGGAGAAACAATTTAGACCAGTAATAGGAAAGCACAGCCTACATACTGACTCTAATGATAATGGTAATCGACTTATAAGTTTTGCTGCCTCTCGCAATATGGTAGTTGGCAGCACAATGTTTCAGCATAGAGATATTCATAAAGCAACCTGGAGATCCCCCGATGGACTTTATAACAATCAGATTGATCATATAGTGATTGACTCTAGACATTTTTCAAACCTTCTGGATGTAAGAACTTATAGAGGAGCCAATGTAGATTCTGATCACTACCTTGTGATTTGTAAAATTAGGGCAAAGATCTCATTGGCCAGGAAGGCAAAAAAGGTTGTCTCTGAGAAATTTAACTGTGAGAAGCTAAAAGACCCTAAAACTCGTACAGAATATCAAAAACAGTTGTCGAATGAACTCAAAGAGAAAGTAACAGATAATGAAGCAAATGAAAAATGGCAACTTGTTAAGAAGTCAATTGTATCAACGGCTAACACGCTGATAGGCAAAGCCGAAAAATCAAGAAGACCTGATTGGTTCGATGATGAGTGTAGAAGAGCCAATGAATATAAAAATAAAGCCTATAAAAATATGCTCAATAAAAGAGCTACAAGAAGAGCAGTTGATGAATACAAAAATGCCCGTAAAGAAGAAAAGAAAATACATAAAAGAAAGAAAAAAATTTACAGAGAGAATCAACTTAAAGAAGTCGAACTCCTTAGGTCTAACCATGAAAGCAGAGCTTTCTTCAAGGCCATTAATGAGGGACGTAGAGACTTTAAACCCAGGATAACTCTCTGTAAAAACAGAGATGGAACGATAGTTAATGAAAGAGACAAAATTCTGGATAGATGGGTTGAGCACTTCAACGACTTGCTTAACTCGGATGTATCAGGCAATCCAGAGATACCAGAAGGGGAAACTCAAAATCAATTAGTTGACCTTCCAACTGTTGAAGAAACCCAGTTTGCAATTGATAAACTCAAAAATAACAAAGCAGCTGGACCAGACGCCATACCTGCTGAACTAATAAAATGTGGTGGAAAAGACCTGACAAATATTATCTGGGAAATTATAATATTGATTTGGGAGAATGAAATCCTACCATTGGACTGGCAATTAAGTATCCTCTGCCCAATTCACAAAAAAGGGGATGTATTGAACTGTGAGAATTATAGAGGAATAAGTTTACTTCCTGTTGCTTATAAAGTGTTTTCAAATATTTTATTTAGTCGTTTGTCTCCTATCATTGATACTGTTGTTGGCGAGTATCAATGTGGCTTTAGAAAAGGAAGATCCACCACTGACCAAATCTTCACTTTGAGACAAACTTTGGAGAAATGTAAAGAATATGGAATTGACACCCATCATCTATTTGTAGACTTCAAAGCAGCTTATGACAGTATCGATAGAGCTGAGCTACTAAATGCACTTTTTGAATTTAAAGTTCCTACAAAGCTAATTAGGCTCATAAAGCTCACTCTCACAAGAACTTATTCTGCGGTACGAGTCCAGGGAGAAATATCTACTCCCTTTGAGGTCTACAATGGAGTTAGGCAAGGGGATTCATTGGCTTGCCTCCTTTTTAATATAGCTCTTGAGAAAGTGATAAAAGATGCTGGCATTAATACAAGAGGCACTATATTCAATAAATCGGTACAAATTTTAGCATATGCCGATGACATTGACATAATTTCAAGATCTGAAACTGACCTGAGGGCAGCTTTTTTGGCATTAGAAGAAGCAGCTAGGAAGATGAAGCTCAGGGTAAACATGGAAAAAAACAAAACATATGTTTTGTGGTAAAAAAGAACACCAGTCTGAAACTTTTGAGATCGGAACATTTCAATTTCAGTCGGTGAAGAACTTCAGCTATTTGGGCTCAGAGATTGACCACCAAAATGACATCAATCCTGAAATCAGAAGGAGGATCATTGCTGCAAATCGCTGTTTCTTTGGATTAAGACCTCTTCTGAAATCCCACCTAATCAAGAGAAGGACAAAGATTATGTTATACAAAACATTAATTAAACCAGTTTTAACATACGCCTCAGAGACATGGACCTTGACAATGAAGGAAGAGAGGACATTAGCAATTTTTGAGAGAAAGGTCCTGAGAGCTATTTTTGGTGCTGTACTGGAAAATAATACATGGCGAAAAAGATATAACTTTGAACTGTACAAAATTTATAGAGAGGACGACATTATTAAATCGATAAAACTGTCTAGAATGAGATGGGCAGGCCACCTTCTGAGAATGAATGCAGAGAGAACACCTCTTAAGGTTTTCAACACCACTCCCTTTGGAAGTAGACCAAGAGGAAGACCAAAAAAGAGATGGAAAGACTGCCTGGAGGAAGACTTCGGTGTACTTAAAGTCAGGAACTGGAGGTCGATTTCTAAAAAGAGGGCGGAATGGCAGAGTCTTCTGAAGAAGGCCAAGGCCCACAATGGGCTGTCGTGCCAATGCTGATGATGATGAGGACGTTTGATGTCATGGCAACAGTGAAAATATTGAATAAAAATGGAATTCGCTTGATATTTCAATGTATATTAAATGTTTAGTTATTTAAATTTTAAATAAACTTATACTTAAAATTTTTTATTGAAATTTGGAATGTAGCCTAAACTGTTTTTTTTTTCTTCAAAATGACGCATTCCACTTGTTTGTGAGACTTGTGGTTCGTTCTGTGAAAGTTTGTGACAGATGGATGAGCAGACAGACGGACTGAACGATTATAATCCTTCCACTTTTTACGTTAAAAACGTATTGTGGAAGCTAAAAATGCATAATATATAACAATATATCCACACAATGGATTATCCAAACATTGTACAAGAATCAAAATATCTATAAATTATTGTTACACAAATTACATTTTTTAACATTGTTAACAGTTTAACTATATTTTTATTAAAAATTAATCTTTAAGAAATATATCGTTTTCTGCCTCCCACAACAAATTTTTAGTTATTTTAAGAATCATCCAAAATAATATAAATAAAATTATTTAGTTAAATTAAAATATTTGACAATTATCGCATGTATTTCTTGCACATTTTAATTAAAGATTATTTTGCTTATATTTGAAAATTTATATGAAATTTTACTTTAACTACAGTGCATTCAAGCTTCTAATAGTGCTTACATATCATGTAAATATCACTTTAAATAGCTGTTTTTACAAAATAACGTATATTCCTCTCCAAAATCCACTCCAGTTTCAGTTTCAACGTGCCTTTCATTCCGCAGAGAGATTCCGAGAAAATCCAATTAGTGGTTTATTCTTCACTTTAACATCATTCTTTATTCCCTGGTTTTATCAGAGATGGTTTTCTCTACGTGGGTTTTATTTAAGGAGAAAGTGCATTATATGAAGAAGCAAAAAAGTAAAACCACTTTGAAAATTTAATTTAGTGTGACGGCTATCTGGTATGTTGTTTATTCAAATATCTTTATTTATAGCTTTATTGTTGTTGTTTTTTTCAAGAAATTGATTACTATCTAAAAGAAGCTTTAAATTGGTGTGGATATAAATTACTCATTAAAAATGATTTTTGCATATGGCAGTACTCTTTGTTTTTTTCTCAGAAGATTTTCAGGAAGTGAATGCTTTTAAATGTATAATGTATTGATAAGAAAATGTTAAAAATGAAGCCGTCAATGTCGTTGAAAAAAGAAATAATGTATTTTATTGAAGAATGTGGGTATGTATTGCACATATGGAGATCCATTCAAGGGTGCATAATGTTGTCAGTCTCTGCTTTAGTGAAAAACAAAAATTGAAGTTAAAAAAAAAATTAACATCCATTTTCAGTTTTAACTATTTTTCATCCGACACTACAACACTAGTTTTATAAAAGAAGACAGTGGTGACCAAATTAAAGGAGCCAGAATTATGGCCGAGAATTGATCTATAAAATTGTTTTATTTTACCAAAATTATTGTTTTTTTTTAATTAAATTTGTTTTGAGACTGCATGGTGTAGGGGAAAACTGACAAAAATGACATTTTGTGTCATAAAATTATCTCGATTATCTTATATTTACAGCTATTTTCCCTTGGAAAAACCTGGTTTCATCATAGAAATACATTGAAGAATAAATATTACTCATTTTACTATTTACTGATATTAATCACTAGTTGATATACACACTCTTGACTTACAGTGATGACTATATGATGAAATTTCTAACTAACTTATGGAAAAATATTTTCATCATTAAAATAGCTACACTACAAATAAAAGCTACTATTAAATTTGAGTAAGTGTACGTTAATATCTATTTATGCGTGTTTACTATAAAGGTATTCAAGCGAAAGTTTTTGATTACGTTGAAGTGTAGCTAGTTATTAGTTCTAATAAATAAAAAAGACACTGCTGGTAAAGACAATTTATTTACAATTTTAATTATTAAATCAATAAAAATAACAAGACATTTATTTTAATTTTTCTGTAAATGTATGGTATAAATTACAAAGCGATTGTAATAACTAATAGCAAAATTAAATGAAAACTGAGATTAAAAAGAAAAATTATTTTTGCAAAATTGCACTTTTATATTAAACTTTATATCTCACTTTAACCGACATTCACTTCATTGAATTCCAAATTTAATTTTGCAGTTTTATTTAATACGAATATTGTTCTATTATAAAGTAGAATGTCTGAGCTTTCCAAATAAATTTATACCAAATCAACTTATTTATTATTTGCAGTCCTAAATTGAGAGATAAAGATTTGTCAGGAGAAAACCTATAAATAATTTTTGATTAAAATATGTTACAATCGACTATTAATAACAAAAAACTAACGTTGGTTGTTTGTTTCTTCATAACACATAAAAAATAGCATTTCTAACACTCAAAACCTCAAATTCCTAGTAGTTGTTTTCATAAATTGTTGAACACTATTTCTTTAAAAAAAATACTGGCAAAACATGTTTCTATATAAATAAATGTTTGGAAAATATGCTCATATCAAGAACATATGTGTGTGATTTTTTTCGTTAGTGAAGAGGTAAAGATACTCAAGCAAGAAGAAAAAGATAGCTTGAGTAACTTTTAATTACCGAAGTCATTCATCAACATGTTTATTAAGATAATAATAATCAACAAAAAGAAAAACAGAATTTATTACCAAAAAACTGTTATTTGCTTTGGCATGCGTAAACAAGTTTACGAAATACTCGTGTATTAAAGAGACTCAATAGAGATCAAAGGAATTTTTAATTACATTTATTATTGCAAAAGTTATTTTTATCATGTCATTCATTATTCAATATTAAATAAAGTGCCATTTCTTATAAGCATAAAATGTGCAACAACGTACTTTAAACTACGTTAGACTGATTATCTGAGTATAAAAAAACATTTGGACATTTTTATTTATAATTTGTTAAAATATGTATGTATAACAAATGCAGTTTTTAGAAATTATTTTTATTTAATAAGTTTCTTATTAAAATATGTATTGGAAAATGAGTCTTGTATTTTTTCCCCCAAAAACAAAATGTGTAGACTAATTTTATAAAAAAAATAGAAGAAAACAGCTTCTTTTTAGGAAATAGTATTTTAATAAAGTTAAATATTTATTTATATTGCTTGGCTATTAAAAGTCTGGCTTGTTTTTTAAGTTTAACGTGATTAAAATTTTTTTCATTGATGGTCAATGTGTGCTTTTTTCAATATTACATAGATTTTTAATCAATAACACCACCGAATACAGTTTATTGTATAATTATTTCATTTTTTCTTCGGTATTTAACTTACATTCGTAAACATCAAATATTTCATTGTAATTTACACCATATTTTTTTTAAATGTAACATTTCTACGCATAAAAATATTGTCGATAAGTAAAACAAAAGCAACTGGAATTTCATTTCAATTTAAGTGTTACAAAATACAATGAAAATTTAACTTAAAATTTCAAATAAAATGTTTAACAAAAAAAGTATGTAGCTATTTTGTGATATAAAAATCCTTTCATCAGTGCTTTAACTCTCGTAATAAAAGGCTTGAAGAAGGTTTTTGGTTTCAAGTCGACAAATAGCCTATACTTTTAAGAACTCTATGAACTTCAAAATGCTCTAATAACCTTGGTTTTACTATTACATCTCAACACAAAGGGTCTGCTATTTCTTAGATATACTACCTTATTGTTCACTACAGCTTAAATACCAGCATGAAAATGTTAGATTCATAAAGTTCACAGATTCATAATAAATGCAGTGGGAAATATGCAAATTAGGTTTACGAAGTTAGGAAGTTACCATCTAAAAGTTACACTGAGAAAATATGGGGGGAAATACACTTCACTTACATATTTACCTTTACAATGATAGGGTTACAATTTGAAAGTTCAGTCATTTCTCGAAGGACGTATGTGTAGATTACTAGAGGATATTTAACCTTTGACTTTGTTATTCCTAACAATATTTACCAATGTATCAGTAGTATAATTACAAATCTGAAGGAAACAACAAATGTACACTTCACACCAGAACCAAATTCAATCTGTACACTTCACTTTTACAGTCTACGATCATCATGGAGGTAAAATAAGCTGAAGACGCTTAAGGCAGAAAATTCAAAATTCGTAATACCAAGTGAAGCCAGGACCGTTTTATTTATGCACCCTACTAACATACTTGGCGACTACTCTGCCTAATTTGGCGCTACGTTGTCTCTAAATTTTTTTCACTTGAGTGGAATATTTGAAATCTTGTAAATAATAGAATACATATTACTTCAGAATAAAGCAAATCAAAGTTCATTATTCGAGATTCTTAATATTTAAATTATTAATTTTACGACACTCACTGCATATGTTGCACGAGCATACTTTTTTCTATCGCCAAGTTTATTTATCTTATTCAATCCCCATGACGGTAAAATGAAAGAAACGTAACACAATTAATGAAAATTATTTGTCCCCACTGACTGAAGCCTTTAGGGTAAGTTGCACGTAGACAAATACTTCTCATCGATAATGTAAGTAGAGTACAGATCCGATTTTTCCTCAAATGCAGGGGTCTCGCTTATCGTGGCCTTCGGGTAACCTGTCTAAGAAAATGACATAGTATCAAGGTATAAATAATTATATATGTTATTATCGCTCTGAGAAATGAAAATATCTTATTTGAAGTGTACATATTTTTGTCAGACATAATAAAAATCATTAAATACATTTTGGAAATGGGTTTGTGTGTATTAGATATTATTTTTGGTAAATACTTCGTATAGTAACGTCACACTAATTGAATCGTTTCTTTACTTTTCAATCAGATTTATTTTAATTTCCAGAAGACAATTTAACGTTTATGTAAGTTACCTCAAAAATATTATTAATATCAATTATAATTCAATTGATATAAAACCAGCATAACTTTTCGTTTGGTAGTACGAGTCTCAATATTGAACCTATACTTACTATCTTGAATGTAAAATATACCGGTACTTTCAAGTAATATTTTGCATATTTATATTTAATCAAAACATTAAATGTCATAAATTAACAAAAATGAAAACTACAAAAAGCAATGTAAAATATGTTTCCTTAATATTTGGTAAGAGATACAATTCTTACTCAGTTATTCATTTATCTTAAAGTTACCGAAATAAAAACGTTAAATAAAACATAAGGTGCACTAAACATTAAAAAAAAAAACTTCAAGCGTTTAAATATCAAAAAGCTAAAAAAAAAAACGCCAAAAATGATATCTTTAACACTTCGAGATGCCACTTCAAATATGAGGTTTAATTAAGCACAAACAAATAAAAAAAATTGATTAGTAAAATGATAGATACATACATACTTATATATATTATCTTCAATTTTAATTCCAAGAAAAGTTTTATTTGATGGAATTTTCAATTTTATGCTTGTCTTAAATTAGTTGAAAAGTATAAAGAATTAGTAAAATAGATTATATACATTTTTTTTTGATTATGTATCAGCAGCAACAAAAAATATTAAAAATGTATAAATTGACAAACATTACAAAGTTAAAACTATCAACAATCACCTATATAATTCTTGCTGCTAGAAACACGCTTGGAAAAACTTTTCTTAAGTTGAAGCTGTTTTGGTATTTCCTTACCTAAAAGAACATCAAACATTGTTATTTTTATGACACTATTTAATTTTATAAGCATTTACGAACACATTAAAAAAATTTAATAAAAACTATATAATTAACAGCGTATTTATAAAGTAAATTGTAAAAAAGTTGTTAACTTTGCAATTAATACCCTCTCTTAAAATTTTTTTACTATATATCAATGAAATAAGTAAATAGAAATGTCGATATAGAAATATATTACTGCTAACCAAAGATACGCTCTCAGTAAAGTACAAGGTTGCATTTAAAACATGTGTTGCAAAGTGGTTTTCATTTTCAGATCAATGACTCAATCAATTAATTTAATAGAAAACAGTGTTTCACAACACTATAAATTTCAAACAGAGATTTGTTACTAAAAATATCCTAAACGAATAAGATTTAAAATTTGATTGTAAGCAATTAAATAAATGTTTAACCATGATAAAAGCACTTAAATCAAGTACTTGGTTCGAAAACATTTACGGGTTGATACATAACGATATTTTTAGTGTAAGTACCAATTCTTTGAGAAGTCCCTAAACTCAATTAAAAACATTCTTACAGTTTTCTACCAAATTGTTTCATCAACTGTGAAAGAAACTAATAATGTAAATAATTTAAAACTGTTCTTACCAACAGTTGGTTTTCATACCTTTGTTATTACCTTTAATAATATTTAAATTAACGATTTTGTTTGAAACAGTGATACATATTTAATATTCTTAAGACTAAATTTTAAACCTCGGGTTTGCAGAGTTCTTAAAAATTAAAATAAAGACCTGTTTCAACAAGGTAATTTAATAAATGTATAATAAAATTCAAAGGATTTATACGCAACTATTTTTTTTTTTTTTTTGCAATTTACTTCAAAAACATGGACTTATATTTGCATATTTAGAGGATTGTATCATATCCTAGAAAAATTTTGTGTTTTATGTTGAACAAAACTCATTATCGCTGAATATCAGTTTAAAAGCCTTCATTATTCAATTTTAACAGAAATAATTATTGAAAAATGTACAAATATGCATCTTTTTCAGTCTTTAAGCTCTTTGGGGTTTTTTCTAACAATGGTTCTAAAATTTGGACACCTTTTCTAGATTTTTTCTCCCGTACAAAAAATCAAAATATCAGATGTATGTAGGATTTATAAATATACTGTAAAATGTTGCAAAAAATCATGCATCAAGAAACTAAACATAAAGCCAAATTTGGTGTTAAGAGTGCTAAAGTTTTAACTGTGACTTATCTGTAACTTAAAATTGTTCAAAAAATAAAATTATAAGGCCAACTAATTTAGTTATTTAGGAACATAAATAATACTTTTCAACCATTTAATAGTACTCAAAGAATCCGATTGTTTATGAATTAACTTTTAAATTTTTCGTCGTCTCTTGGATGTGAAGTAGTGCGTGCCTGCCTCATAAGCCTAAAATTGCGGGCTCGAGGGCCTACTGAGTCGTCGGATTTTCTGGTTTGAAAAATCACCGGCATTCATATTAATTTGTTTGTGGCATGCAACACATCCCTTGAGTAAATATTTGGCCTGGGTTCTCTCATCAAAATTAAATTTCTGCATGCATTTGCATGTACAGAGAGCTCAAATGTATTCTAATCTAACCGTCAGTCTTGGTAGCGACAGACGCTTACGTGGTGTACCACAAGAAAATTACTCTCAGTGTTGTCGAATATACCAAGTCTGAGCCAATCCGGCGGCCTAGTGGTTAAGACATTGGCCTTTGGAGCTGCTGGGTCCGGGTTCGAATCCCGTTGAGGCATGGATGTTTGTGTTTGTCTAGTATATGCGGAGTACGTGCTCGTTAAATCTGCTGGGTTCGAAAGTTCTGTGGGCGGTCATTGCGCAGTTTCCCATGAGTACAGGTCCCTGGAGAAAACTTCCCTCCCCTTCAGGGACATGTCTAAATTGTGGAGGTGGCGACAGATGGCAGCATCTGTCATTTGTGTATGTGTGTGTCTTGTGTTGTCCTACTTGGCGATGGTTTATAAGCGGGTCCTTGCGACCAAGCACACAAGCCTGAAAATATATATCCACTAACCAACCAACCAAGTCTAAAGGTTTTGTTGCAAAAAAAGCAACCCCTTTCAAACAGTAATTATTTTTAATTTTTAAACTAAACTAACGCATTTTTTTACATTACTAAAGCAAAATGTTTACGTCATTTTTAATAAAGCTATCCCGAGTATATAACTGTATTCTGGCCATAATGCCAGTTACAAGTTTTCCTAAGCTAATAACATCGATTTTCGTAGGAGACGTGGAATGCTTGTGGCATTATAACGAAGTATTAACAGCGAGTTCCGTTCTCTTAAAAGGTTTACCCGGGAAACGAAAAGGAATTCGTATCTGCGCGAATCCGTTGTAATGGACGCCAGAGATTAAATTAGAATTCCGATATTATGTTCTAGTTGACATGGTTCAAAATATTTTCGCATGTTTTAGGCTTGAATAAAAGCAGTTTTATATGGATTGAAACTATGAAATGCATGGAATATTATTTTTTAGGTTACTTGAGCATTTTTATTTAGTAGAAAATTGACTTTTACTTTAAGATGTTTGTTTTTGTTAACAAGAAAAGAATCTGAACCTAATGGTGATTCTTTTTGGTATATCATATTTGCAAGCTTTCGATTTTGTTTAAACACTGATTTTTTCTGAATTTCTTTGGGTAGATGCAAATATTAAAAGTAGTTTATGTTTTTCAAATGAAGAGAGTTTTATTTCCCTTTATTAGTTTTCATACTTCTAAAATTTATTTCTCTTTTTTTTTCATTCAAATACTTAACCCTCAGAGGGATACATAAAAGCAAAATACGTCCCCTAAATGTCAGGTTTTCTAGCAATACGAATGATTTTTAAAATATTTTTAAATGTTTAATTTAACTAAATTTAACAATAATAGTATGAACTACCTATTTCTTATAGCATAAATAAAATTCCATAAAAATAATTTTTAAAAATTAGAACACGTTTTAGTTTTAAACATATGTGTAGTGAAAAGAATTTTACTCTTCATCCAATTTGCTTATCCCTCAGAGTATTAATTGCATACAATAGAAACCAATTACAAAAAATAAATTATTTCTAAGCATATTAACTGAACTTAAGTGAAAGTAAACACAATCTCCAAACATATCAATTAAATTTCCATACGGACATTTTTTACATCGATTCCTTTTAACCGATACATTGTTTCAACTGTGTAGTTACTTTCAATTACTAAATAGCAAACTACTGACAAGCTTAATTTTTTATATGTAAAAATATCAATTATATTTTAATACGAACATTTTTTACACCGTTTACATTTAACCGATATATTGTTTTAATTATTTGTTACATCCAGTTATTAAATAGTAAACAGTTAATAAATACAGACATCACTTCTTTAATGTCTAAGCATATAACTTCAATTTTCATACGAACATTTTTTGCACCCAGGTCCTCCTCGCAACTTTGACCAAGCCGTGGCTCCGACTAAGATGAATAAGCTGCACAGCGCGACTCCAATCAAGAGTCCGGGGCCGATCCATGAGATACCGGGGCCGGATTCATCTTGGTGCATGCCAGAAGCATTTTTTTCTTTGAAGACTGAAATAGACAGTTTAAAATGAAATACTGAAATGGCAAAATGGTTTAATATGCCACCTGATGTTTAATTTTTTTTAATTTAAAATTTGTTCTGTGAAATTTTTCTTCTCAAGGTTAAAAATAAGCATTAGTATATTTAGTAAATATAATGTTTATATTTTTAACCTTTACTTAAATTAATTGTACACAACATAGATTTAGTAAAAAGCATTGATATTTATCTTTTTGCAAGAGATGATTTTTTTTAGCCTACTTCCTTTTTCAGTTTTAAAGAATTAAAAAAAACCGGGAAATTAGATATTAACATCGTGAGAATTTCAGTCCCCAACTGTCTGTACTCCCCTTTCGATTTTCGATTATCAAGGACCTTTGGATTATACTTTTTCTTTGTTCGCTACGTCCGTGTGGATTTATGTACACTTGTGCGTCATCGGTATATTTCATTGTTTTCTCTTCCCCGACCAATTTTTTAAAAAATATTTTTGTTTGAAATTTGAAAGATTTGAGAACTATCTAAGTTTTAGTACCTAAGATGCAACATCTACCTTTTCATGGTATGAGTCTACCTTAAACTTATTGGTATGTCCAGACGGTCATCTGTGAATCTGTCTGGCGACGGTCTGCTTCAACTTCCGTTCTAACCGTCTGAGTTTAAAAATAAAAATATATTTTTTTGATTGAAAGGCATAATCTATTGTTTGTACTTCTCTACTGTCTATCCGTAGCCAAAAAATATCTTTGAGCTTTTAAGTAAAGTAAGCTATTTTGGTTCATTTATAACTTCTTGTTATTATTGAAGAAAAGTTCAAAGTGTTTATTGGTCTTAAAGATTGAGGAACAGTTAGACTTTACTTGTTAATCTGGGTGCTTATGTAGCCCTTATTATGGAATTCGCCTGCGCTCAAGGTCGTCATTTCTTAAACTGTTAATTAGTACATATTCATATTACATAGATTTTCTACACAGTTATAAATAAAAATAACACAGAAGGTGAGAAAAAGCATAATTTTTTAAACCATTCTGTTGATAATTTGTAACGATAAACGCTATTTTTCAAAACTCAATTCATAAAAAGTATAAAAAATGTTTCAATTTCGTTTTAAAATAGGTACAATACTAACCACTATAACTTCTGTGTACCAGCACTTAAGGGATACAAAGGGAGACAAATATCGATATTCGAAATACAATGCTCGTAAAATAGGGCTTATCTTTACAATTGTTGCTAATAAAATATCTTTACAATCGGATAAATAGCTACAAATAAGCTTTTTATTGTAACTCTCAAATCCTGGTTCAGAGAATGTCAAACAGTTCTAAAAACGTTTTACTAAAAGGGTTTTAAGATATATTCAACTTTTAGAGAAATTGTGTTTTACAAAAAAAGAGAGAAAAGGAAAGATTACATTTCTTAAGAAATGTCTTATTATGTATACAAAGAACAGTATTAACCCTCCAATATAGTATGTTACATACTTTTTAAATTCCTTATGTTTAGGTTTAACACTATTTTGTTTTCGGTTAGCTTTTGGGGCAAAACATGTATTTTAACACGAGTGAAAATAAGTATAAGTACAAAATATAACGTAATTTTTATAAAGTCAAGATCATATTTAAGCATCACATGTTATCTCCTGTTAACTTAAGGTTTCAGAGTTTTAATGTTGTTGGTTTAAATTATCCGTTTATTTTTACAGAAAATATGCGTTAAAAATGAAGGACTTAGTTTCAAAAATCAGATTCTTCAAAGTATAACTAAGATCTGATTTGTTTATTGGCGACTACGTTCAATGGAATTTACATTCTTTGTTATAGTTTGGAAAATGAGAGTTTTGAAACTACACCCTTCACATGGAAACTACAAACTGCAATAAACAAGCAACTATTAGGGGAGGGTGGGAGCTATTGGGACAAATTTTTTTCAACCTCTGTATTTCAGCAAAAATAAAAGATTTTTAATTTCTTTTTTTTTTTCAAGCTCATAAACTGAACATTCATTTACTTAAAAAGTCATTCGAAAAAAGTTAAAACATTACCATATTTTGGTTGCTGAGCATTTTAAACAAACATGTAAAGGTCCCATTAGCCCCCATATGTGGGGGCTAATTGGACAGGGTGCAGGGCTAATGGGACATGCTAAATGTTGCCTTAACAAAATAATAAAAAAGGCAAAATTAATGAGAAAATGACCAGAAAATAAAATTTTAAAGCAAATAAGATCTACATAATGTATACATAACGAAATTTTATTTTTTAAAACAATTATTTCCCATTTAAAGATGAAGTATCAAAGTTAAAACTCAAAATCGAAGATGCTCCCATAATTACTGTTTAATCACTGGAAAGGATAGTTTTATAACTAAAACTTTAGTTTTAAAGCTAAATCTTCTAAAATAGATCACGGTACAAGGATCTAAAAGATCGTCTTTATCTTCAAATAGCTTACCATCATTCGCCTTTTTCAGATCCTTCTAACGAACATTGTCACAGTTCATCGCCTTCTTTTTCAGAAATCAATCCAACGAATATAAAATAGCTTGCTTCCAAGCAAAATTTACCAACAATTTATTTATCTTCACCAAGCTCTGTCCAGATGTAATTAATGAAATTGCAGGTGGAAATATGTCACCAATTAAATTACTTGAACTTTCACTTATTATACGATGAAATAAGTTCAAAGAGTTTTAAATTAAAGTTCAAAAAAGTTTTTGGCAACTTGACTGAATAAGATATTAGAGATTTATATAGATTCTTAGAGAGAAGCATACAAAGCTAGGTTTATTCGTGTCCCATTAGACCCCACTGTTTCTGTCCCATTAGACCCCACAGTGTTGTTTTTTATAAATGACCCAACACAGAAGCACTTGTACTTCACCACAGTATTTGACATATACTATCTTAATCTTGGATATTTCATCTATCTAAAACTGTAGCTTAATTCATAGACAGTTTTTATTCAATATTTCAAAAGTGAATACAAGGTGCACTTTTACTTAACTTTCAATTCTCCAAAACAACAATTCTTCTCTCCACTTCAGCATATGCGTTTAATGGCTTATCTTTGGTTTTTTAAATGTGAAGTCTAACTGTTACAATGATGTAGTGCAGAAAAAATTTGTAAAAAAGTATATTTTCCCCAGCTTTAGGGCCTTTGTCCCATTAGCCCTGCGTCCAAATAGCCAACACTCTCCCTTATACGAAGGATATGTCGTTGCAAAACTCACATTCTCTAAACTCGGATCCGGTGCTTTTATTGTCTCTTTCGTTCAAATGATTTTAAATTCTTCGGAAATCGCCAACCGTGCCTTAGGCGGGTAGGAACATATATATTCCTGCTTGTGTGCTTGATAAGAGATCCGCTTATAAATAAGCCTTAGAAGGGCGTGTCTTACATCTTAGTTATACTATACTGCCGTGGGCAGGTAAACTGCAGTAATCGCAACAATGAGTTGTACCATTTTCGATCTGAAATAAGAAAACATTCCAGGGTGTTTTCTTAATTGTTAGACTAAATCAGTGCTTGCAAAAATGGTCCAAGTCATTATGGAAGTTACTGCAGTTTACCTGTCCACGGCAGTATAGAGAATGGGAGTTTTTCAACTTCACTCTTCATGTGAAATGCAAGACTACCCTAAACAAGTTGCTCCATTACATCATACCTCTTTCATCCATCGGAGTCTTCAGCGTCCACACTCTGACCACAACAGGCGAGCTCTTGCCATTTTGATTGACGGCGTACACCACAAACAGAAACTCTGTTGCGGATTTCAGATCGCCAACCACGAAGTACGGTGTAGTGCTGCTCGTCTGGTACACCATCTCGTGGGAGTGGTACATGTACATCTCGAGGTTGTACTTGAGGTCTGGGTCCTGCCGCGGTCCTCGCACACAGACTATGGTCACAGAAGTCATGGTCACGTTGGCCGAAGTGCAGTTCTGGAGAGTCTCAGGGGGACCTGGTATGAGAGATGGAATGTAAATATAAGTTATTAAATACATTTTTACCATTATTTTATACATTTTCCTCTGCCTTCTCGATACATTTATAATAAAAATGCATGTGCGTAGAATAAATTGGTAAAAATTGACTTACAATCAAGAAGCATGGATTTATAATTACAGATTATAAAGATTCAAACACTGGAAACTTAGAATTTCGATTTTTTTTTTAATTTTTGTAATTTGAATACCGATAGCAGAAGCACTTAATTACAATTTATGTCATAAATATTAATGAAAATTGTAAAGTATAACTTCACAACAATACCCTTTTAAACCTTCTGAAAATTACTATGTAAAATATTTACTGTTACATTACACATGTATTTTAGAAACTTAGATGGCTTTTCAAGTTTCCGTTGCTTTTTAATAAGTTCCGAGTTTTCCCCAGAGACATAATAAAAATAATTGAACGATCATCGATTTGAACTAATCAATGTAATGCATTTTACTGAACAAACAATCATGATCTTGACACGTGACGCACAGTCATTTAATTGATATAAGGATTTGGTCTGAAGTAATGAGATCGATTCCAAGATATTATTGAGAAATAAATGGAAAGAATAGTGGCACCATCCAGGGTTGGACTTTTCATACTATGTCTCACAAATTCTCTTAGACTATGGAAAAACATATGGGTTAACTTTTTTTTTTTTACATTTTCAAGGAAGTTACTGCCACTTATGTGGGATTTTTCTAAATGTTGGGGTTACTGTTATATTCTAGAAACAGTTCGGATTAAAATTAAGTCAAATAAATGCCTAAAATTTTCCAGGAACGTTAATTTAACGGTCGTTTTATAGTAAATTAAATGCAATTTAAGTGCAGAATTATCATTACAGTTTGATGACTTCCTCAGCTCCCACATCCACTATTTTTTTTCTCTAGATCAATACTTTACAGTAAAATGTGTAATAATGCATCACAGTTAATAATTAATTAAATATATTGTCATAGTTAAAACAAAGGGGTTGTTGTATGCACCGTAATAAGAAATTTAGCAATAGTTATCAGCCACAACTAACCCATAGGTATGATGGTGAATATACACGGCATCTGTTGTTCTCCGACGGAATTCTTTCCCCAGCAGTACAGGGTACCATAGTCCCTGGCCGAGCGTGGTGTGTAGGTGGCTACGCTCCTCAATCCAGCACTGGTGAAGGAAACGTTGTAATGTCTGTCCGCAGTATTGCTAAACGAAGAGAAAAGTATTGAAAATGTTATATGTTTTATAACAATAATTATTTTATTTGAATTATTATTTTTTAAATGATATTTTCAGTCATGTGAATTAAGTGTATGTGAATTTTTAAGTCATTATTTCCCTTTTTTAACACATATTTTTACTTAATAGTTTGAAGATTACAATTTTCTTGTTTCAGGTGAGTAGCTCCTTCCACATTTGAAGAGTGCACGGGAAGAACCGATTGATTTTGTAGAGAAGTTTCCTTAGCAGGCCACTTTGGCGATGATAGAGAGAGATCGCCTAAACTTGTTTAAGGAAACCAGTTCCTACCACAGAGATCATAGCTAAAGTAATCGAGTGGCAGATCACGTGACCTCCAATGCTACGGGACGCGCAAGGAGCTCCCAGAAGAGCCACAATAAAGCCGGTGTTGTAGTTTACGTGATCTTCCACTCTAATACTTTAACTACTATATCTGTGGTTCCTAGCTACCAAGATTCAGGCGATTGACGATCCCGACGCTTGGACCAAGCGAAGAAGAAAGTGAGAAACCGGCTTTCGGCCGCCAATGTTCGCCAAGCAGAAAATTGCGGGCGTCCGCCAAATAAATCAATCGGTTCTTCCCGTGTACTCTTCATTTCTTTCCAGCACTCCATTTGATCGGTGCTCTTATAGGAGCTCTGTTCCCAAGTGACATGGATTTTCCGCGAGAAATTATTTCCACTCATCTTTTTTGTCGCTACTCAAGGCTTGAAACATGTCCATCTGGATTTCATGCACTGTCAGAAATTTATTATAAATATCGAGAGATCTCAAGAACTACATCTAAAATATCTCAAGTCGTCTCTATCTTCTTCGTTTAAGAATGATTGTCGGTCAAATAGATCTAAAGAATTAGTTTTGGAATCACAATTTCTTTAGAAGTAAAGCTTTGCCATGTTAGCTCTTTTTGTCCAGGTGTGGAAATCAGCATAACATCGAAATGAAACAAATTTGAAACGAAAATGTGATCTACTTGTTTAATTGTGTATTTTTGATGTTTTCAAATGCCAAAAATATACTGCGGATGGCGACACTATTTAAAAGCTTTATCCATTAATAATTAAATAACCGAATGTAATTTTCTTTTTCATTTTGATTTAAATTGATTTTATAATGATTCTCATACCTAATGTAAAAGGGATAACATGGCGAATCAATTCTTTTGCAAAATTTGTGATTTCAAAACTAATGCATTAGCCCTATGGGGCACATAATTCCGTATTCTCCATGGACCATGTCATCCGACATAAGACATTAGCTCCCTGAGGGAAGCAGAGTTACAAATAAGAAACCTGTCAGACATGCTTTCTAGCCACATTTATTTGTCAATTATAAACGTAAAAATTTTACTACAATTTCATGCACGAGTCATTAGAAGAAATTGTCAATCAAGTTAATTAACTGTTATCGATTGAACAATTATCATGACGGAGTCATTTATAAGTTTAAACAATTAAAAGAAAAGATATATTATTAAAAGTTTAAATTTAACTGTATAAGCAACAGAAACAATTAGTAGTGAAAAAAAAGTTTACACTCGTCAGTCGATTTGCATATTTATTTAGAGGGTTCGATTTTGACACTTGCAAAGACTTATCACACAAAGAATTGAAGGTTATTGATTTTAGACGCAAAATTGTCTAGACTTTGAGACGTACACGTGTCCTACGACTCAAGAAACGCTTTATAAATAGTCGAATACAAACCATCTCAAAACTAATTATATTTTATGTCATGCAAAGATCAAAATATCGATAATATAAATTTTTAATGTATTTTGCATGCGATAATTGCCAAAACACTCAATGGCTGTTATAAGGATTATTAAAAAAAATTTTATAACTTACTGCAGCCTACACTGCTTGCACACTGACAAGCTTCAATTCCCATTCAATATTGATTTTTATTCACAGTTAATTTAACACATTGTCATTGATGATTTTAGCAATGACAAAGTAATAAAAATGTAGAATATTTTTGTTAAGTTCATCTTGAATTATAATGCCCAAAAGTCAAATAAATTTATACAATCCCTATTAAACGTATTAGGGAAAATTCGAACTTACTTTTCACTTATAACAATCTTCATCATTTTTCTGTATAAAAAATTTCCCTATCCTAGCACCTAACTACGGATCATTCAACCACGAATAATTTTATACTTCCTTATAATCGTATTTTAAAAATTTTAACCCGTGTCACCTGAAACTCCACTTGAAGTCCACTTTGGCCGGATCAGCGTCCACTTGGCATTCAATGCGCTCTAAGTCGTCAGCTGATACTGCATAGGTTTTCTGCAGACCGTTGCGACAAACGGGGGCAACTGTAGGGAAAGAATTGCTTTTAGAGTTATCTCAACATTTGGCTTAGAAGCGTGAGATATTGCGTGAACGCTTCATAAGCCCAAGATTGACGCCCGGCTAAGTCGGCAGACTCTCAGGATGGAAAAAGTATCGACACACATGTCATATGGTTATGTGGTATTTAAAAGTTCTCTTTAATACTAGTTCGGATTGTATTCTCTGCACTCTTAAAACAAACGAGTGAAATCCACTCCAGTAGGAGAAGTGCATTCCCGACGCTGGAAAGGAGTGAATATTAACTCAGGCTGAGTTAAAAACACTTGTTTGGAGTGATCCTGTCGGAGGTTTAACGCACAAAGGATTCACTCCTATAGGGAAAGTGAATTTTCGACACCGCAGGAGTGAAAATTAACTCAGACCGATATAAAATCGCTCGCTTTTTTTAAGAGTGTGTGCAAAATTTAATCTTACTCCTACTCTCTCCTCGGCGCAACAGCCCATTAATGAGCCAAGGCGTGCCCCGCCCATTTCAAATTTCGTGACCTAGGGCTCTGGGGTGCTAGGCATATGTCCCGGTAAGGTGGTCAGCCTCACGCGGAACTCCCACTGTTTAGTTCCTAAGCATGCTTGCTACCCATTGTATCGACCCACTTAAAGGATGGAATTATGGGTCAACCTCGCCCGATCCGGGATAAATTTAATCTTGGTATACATCAAAATCTACAGAGAGATCAGATTTATTGTAATTTGATCGCTACAATAGTAACGAGAGACGTACAGATGGTGCACAAAAATGGCTCTCTCTGGGCAATATGCTGAGCCACTAGAAGCTTAATCCCCAAAAAAAACACAAAGCTAGGATATTTTACTTTCTTCCTAATTATTATAATAACCCAAACAACAATAGTTGTATCATCAATAAGCATCTAAATAGAAAATCAATAACGTAATCCTTTCCTTAAGTTTTTCAGCTAAAATGAGCAACTGAAGCTGTACAATTATATTATAAATCATATACTAAATCTCGATACAAGCAAAAAACCCAATCCACAGTTGTTTGTAGTTCTTTTTTATTACAACATGTTACTCAAATCTCTATATAAACCTTAAGTAATAACTTCAGGTGGGAAAAAGTCCACCTCCTGAAGTCCTCACCAAAGGTATTTTTTCAGTCCGATCATTTTCTTTTTTTTTTCTCTGTCAAT
Source organism: Hylyphantes graminicola (assembly GCA_023701765.1). Taxonomy (NCBI): domain Eukaryota; kingdom Metazoa; phylum Arthropoda; class Arachnida; order Araneae; family Linyphiidae; genus Hylyphantes; species Hylyphantes graminicola. Next base: position 41,947,494 of record CM043117.1, on the reverse strand, counting down.
CCCAGAAGATTAATGTCCGAACATCGAATGCAATACGCTTTTTTACACCGTGTGATCCTTCGAACTTAATGGTAGGGATGTTACGAAAGATTTCAAATTATTATTTTATATCTGCTTTTTAAGATGCTAAAGCACATGTAACGTGTTTATTTCATGCCTATTTAGGTGGAAATCAGAATTTTGTTTGTTAGAAGTGTTGTACTGTATAGTATACTTTAAGTTCAATTTCACATGGCAACCTTTTATTTGTTATTAGTGTTATAAATTATAACTCTGGATCACATTAACTGTATGCACTAACCTTTTTAATTTTAGATATAAAATGTCTGTGTTTTAAAAAGGGGTGCGTTTCTCTCTCAGATTCAGTAACTAGACATGGCTTAGGCAACTGTCATGCCTTTATATTTAATTTTCATTTTTTTATCATGACTTACCTGTTATAAATAAACTTGTTAAATTATAAAGAGTTTCTCGACTTTATCTGATTTAATCCACATACTTCACTGCCAAAGGTCTGACAAGAAGAAGAGAAATTTAATGGGATATCTCATCACGAAGATGTAGATACATTAAAACAATCAAATGCATCATTTTAATCTTGTTAGCAATGAGCAATTTAAAAAAAAATTGGGTACTCGTGGTAACTACAATTTAACAAGTTCATCTTACATTTTTAGACTTTATGCATAAAAAATCAAATTGGAAATAGTTATTTTGTCTCCCTAACCTTTAATTGGTTCGAAATATGTTATATGACTTTTGTCTGAACTTAAATCTCCTTTGAACAGGATAATTTACATTCTTAAAACAAAGTAGTGAAATCCACTCCAGTAGCTTTTCGATGTGCATTTTTGACACTGGAAAGGAGTGAATTAACTCAGACTCAGTTAAAATCACTCATTTGGAGTGATCCTGTCGGAAGTTTAACGCACAAAGGATCCACTCCTCTCGGAGAAGTGCATTTTCCAGACTGAAGGAGTGAAATTAACTCAAACTAAGTTAAAATCGCTCGTTCGTTTTAAGAGTGTAGATACTTTTACATCCATCCTCTTCAGATCGAAAAAGTATGAAGTTTCTAAAAAAAGAAGAAGGTAGTATATGTTTTAAAAGGTTCAGTTCATTAATTTTTTGAATAAAACTGGAAAACAAGCAAACATTTAGGCTGTATAAAGTTATTAAATTTTGGAAACCATGGTTCTCCATTAGTTAGGAATAATATTTCGAGTTCAAATCTGGCAAATTCCAGTTTTGGGCAACTGATAAGTAGATAATTGAGATCTTTACAATACGGCAAGTTACATAACACTTAACAACAGGTTCTAAAGTAATAACGTTAAAACCCTGAAATCTTAATGGGCGATTCCGAGATTTCTTACAGTCTTTTGCCGAGAAATATAACTTCTGGTATTGTCAGGATTTTGAATTCTGGTTCCAGAGGGTGTTCCACTGAGAACACATGTTCCATCCACCTTTCGAACATTCCGTTTTATATCCACTGTTTTAACGGCAGGAATTTTATTTTATTTCCTCCCAGCATTTCTGGGATTCGAAACGAAATTCGATTTCAGAAGGTTTCTGTCAGCTCCTCGAAGTTTTTTTCTCTTTATACTGCTTGTTGATGTTATTGCCGTTAAAAATTTAAGTAAGGGGGATGTCTTGAATTTGCGCCGTTTGGTTGTTGTTGTTTTAGACTTTTTAGAGTAAAACGGAATGTGACTGAGGATTGGGACGTAGCATTCTGACCTTATCTGGATGTTTCTTTGGAGTCTTTCTAGAATAGAAGTATAAGTCCATATAAAGAAATTCATAACACACGTGAACCTATAAATATTGACACCATTGCATGATTTATTTTAATTAATGATATTTTAACTACAAATGGTAAAAAATTGGCTTGAAATTGAGGTTAAGTTGAATAAAATATTTAATAATAATTATTTATTTAGTCAATGCTTGAAAAAACTTCTCTATAGTTTACTAAATATCAGTCAAGGCCATTTAATAACTGCTAACTTAATAATGCATGGTAGAGGAAAAATTCTTTGAATCGGTTTTAAAATACAAACATTTTAAGGAAATGGTCATATGTTAAAACTATACATAATACATGTTTTTAAATCTGTAAATCGGGCTATTATTAAAAAATAATTTAATGCAAAAAGCTACTAAGATATAGTTGCATCATTTTTAGAATATTAGTTTATTTTACAGCAACTTATTATTTTTAAAATATTATGCATGTAGTAATTATTCATGTAGTAAAACTTAAATATCCATTAAGAAAGTCACATAAGAATGTAAAATACTTTTCTCATCAAAACAACTTAGTGTTAATATCTCAAGTTAAAAGTTCTCGTTCTCTCGATTTTTCTTGCATTAAAAAACAATCTCCAAAGTTTACCAAAGCTCGGGCTGCTATTAACAAGCGAAAATGGGCGTTTTCTGCATCGCGTGAATAAGACAGCAATTCAGGCTCCATTAATAATGACGCAATTTAAAAGAAACTCTCAAGCTAAAAAAATGAGGTGTCTATGAAAAGAATCCTTTCTTAAACTTTGTCCAGTTTTCGAAAACACGAACGCGGTTCCCAAGCTGCCCTTACTCCTTGCTTGGACCGGTTTGACATCGTTGCAACTACACTGGTATGGTGGTACATATATATTCCAGCTTGTGTGCTTGTTCAGAGAACCGCTTATAAGCTTTCGTCAAGTGGGACAGACACGGAAAGAATTTTTACAGCCGCAAAGAAATGAATAACACATAGACAAATAACAATATTTATTGACGGTCACAAACATCCATGCCTGACCGGGATTCGAGCCCGACCCCAGCAGCTCCAAAGGCTAGAGTCCTAGCGATTGCGCCACCGGGGCGGCAACTACACTTCTTTGACAAAGTGTTTAACCAAGCCCCTTCTACACTGAAGAGTCGAAATAACTTGTATAGGCATGCATCTGCGAATAAAGTTGTATAAAATCAATCGAAGTCGGTCGCTATGTTCAGCAGCGTCGCTGCTATCATGACAGGTTATGAAAAATGAAGGGATTATGAAAATATCGTGGGTTGAGGAATGGAATTCCATATACATGCATCTCCGACGTGGAAATGACTTTAGGATTTTCACATACGACAATTTCAAGAGTGTGCCATGAATATCGATAACCCAGTAAAACATTAAAACTACGACACAACTGTAGCCTAAAAAAGATCATGCGAATACCGATCATCGACGACAGACGAAAATCATTAAACATGATATATTGCGGATACGTGCTATACATACGGCTCCAGAAACAAATATCGATGAATATATTCATTACATGGTTAACAAGTCGACACTTGTACGACATAGAATCGACATAGACGTTTATCACATTTAATGATCAGTTGTCTATGGACCCGGCTTTGCACGATGTTTTTAAGTTGAAAGCTATGTCGTAGTGCATTTGATGTTTTACTGGATTATCGACATTCATGGTATTCGTGAGATTGTCGTAAGTGAAAATCCAAAGTTCATCTCCACTTCGGAGATGCATGGATATGGAATTCCATTTCTAAACCCATGATACTTTCAAAATCCCTTCAAATTTCATAACCTGTCATGATAGCAATACATAGACGCTTCTGAACAAAGCGACGAACTTCGATAAAAAAACCGTTTGTAAAATATTTATTGCCGCCGGAATACTATTTCCTAATTAATTAATTTTTACATTAAATTAACACAGAGAAAAGACTTCCTGATACCGCTTTCATTCCCCCTTAACATTGAATTACAACTATACATAATGACAGGTTATTAATGACAGTTTAGGAATACTCAAACACTTTTCCCTTAACATTGTATTTAAAATAAAGATCAAGCATGCTTGGAAAAAATCCCTGGGAGTTCCGTCTGAGAATGGCCATTTAAACTTGATATATTCTTAGCAATAGAGAGCACTTGGTCATGAGAGCTGGAATAGGCATAACAAACCTCGACAATAAATTTTTTCAGCGGTTAGTTTATATAACATTTTTAACTAAAACAAAAGCTAGACTAGCCTATTCATCCCGATAACTGACTGAAATTATTTATTTATTAATAGCAAATAAAAAAAATTATATTTTATCACTCAAAACCTATATTTTCACTAATGTGACACGTCTCTTAGCAAATGTTAAACTCTATTTTTCTTTAATTACTTACAAAACATACTTCTAAAAACATAATCGTTTCAAAATACATTTATAAAGAATTTATACGTTAGAATTTTTTTTCAGGAAAGAAGAGGTTAAAGCTGGATGTAATTTTCGAACAATTTATTTGAGAAATGAGAGCTCCTACTGGGCAATAATAAATCACCAAACGGAAACTCTTTCCAATTCAATGATTGTTCTTTTTCCAACACTGGGTTCTTTACCGCTTAATATATTTTTATAAAAAAAAACGTATAATATAAGAAGATTGTCCTTGTATACTTCTAGGTGTATTGAGAAAGAAAACATTATTTTTAACAAGCCTAAAACTAACTGTGTGGCTTCAATTCGATTAAAATAGCGTAGTTAACAGTATCCCTATATAATATCAAAATCTTATTGTCAAAAATAACAGTTACACCTTTATTAAACCAATGCACGGTCATTCTGTACTTCGAAATGAAGACATTTAAAACAGCTTTAATACTTCCTTTTCCTGCCTTAATTCGGAGTTTTAATCTAGGTTTAAGTGCGTTTCGTGACGGTAGCTGTACGCCTATTTCTTATGTTGGAAGTTAGTACCCTCCCACGTTTAGTAGTTCTTTTTATAGTATGAAATTCTTAAAACTCGTGCTGAATAGATGTTTACAAAAGTGTGAATTTAAATATTATTTATAAGATCGTGTTGAAATATAATATATTTAATTGTATTTATTCTTCTTTTTTTCAATAATTTATAAAGGAAGAATGAATAGAGAATCTTCTCCTACCTTTCTAATATATAAATATAGACAAAATAAATTAATACAAACATAAAGAGCCCTAACATTTTATTTATATCATACTCATATCAAATGCACTCATAAGTAATTATTAAATACGAAATAATTAGTATAAAAATATAAATAAATAGAAATATTAAAGTTGTTAGTTAAATTTTTGTAGTGCTAAATAAAAAAGAAAATGAATGTAAAATAGGCAAAAATAGAAAAATCTATACAATTAGAATTATAGAGAAAATATGGAATTGAACTCAAAAACTGAGATTCTTGAAAAATTGAAAAATAGGGAAAAATTATTTGAAACATACTTTTTAATGTAATTTTGAACAAAGATATTATTATTTTTTAATAATTAAATCAATAATTCTGTCTAGTCATTTAAACCTTTCGTTTAATTTCAGTTTAAATTGAAAAGCACAATAAATGAAAAGCTACAAATCAACGAACAATAAACCAATAAACTCTTTAACAAATTTCATTAACAAGTTAAATATCCTATAAAATTCATAATACCAATCCTTTTCTATTTACTCATATTCCAAAACCTTTTTAGAAAAACTGCCACGTCATTTCTATTTGAAAGAAAGTAATATCCAATTCGGCATTAAGAAAATTGGAGTGAAACAAGTTGTATTTTTTTCCTTAGAGCAGTACAACTTGTTAAATTTCTTGAAATATCAATGATAATGTGTTCAGAATAATTAGAAACTGTTTTTAGACAATTTTATTGCAGGACATTTCATTTGCTATGAATTGTATTTGTAGGGCAATGAATTCTTCAAAGATATTCATCGAAGATTTATATCTCGAGAATGTATCAGATATGTGAATGTATGAAACAGCTGCAGTAGAGGCATCCTCAGCAGAAATCAATAATAAATAAAGACAAGGTAACTATCATGTTAAGATCTTGATATTTGTCCTGAAGACATCTAGCTAGTTCAAGAATGTTTTTGATTATAAAAACTTTTTACTCGTTCATTTTTTTTGACAGTTATTTGCCTTTTAATATTCTGTAAACTATATAAAAATAGAATTAGCAAAACACATCTTATGTAATTTTGTTGCAATAAATGTCCGAAACCTAGTCAGCAAAAATTAAGTATTTTTGATATTTTATTGTAGAGGCCTAAAAATCTATTTCTCATTATTTAAAGAAACAATGACTGTATAAAGAACAATGGGGCTAAGGAACAATGGCGGCCTAGAACACTAGTTATAATTCTCAGAAGAAATAAAATCAACTTTAAGATTTCATCTTATTGTCAATTAAATCGACATTTATATTACCTAAATTGTAATTACTTTATTGATTTTTCGTTTATTTTACTTAAAACACAAAATTTGGTTGTCACTGTAATGAAGTAATTATAAATTTTCAAAACAAAGCCTATCACTTCCTCTCATGAAATATTGAAATAAACACATTTGTAATTTTTGTTTATCATTAAATCAATAACACAGTCGAGCCGGTTAAAATTATTATTATTTATTGTGGAGGGTTTTATTTACTGAATGTAAACATGCAATTAAAAATAAACATATGATATCATGTTGTATGAAAGAAAGCAAATACCTAGTTTCTTTATGTTAAACTGTTCAATTAACACTGATATAGAACATGGTACTTTAATTAGTTATTGATTTTTTTAACCTTCACAATTATAAACAAATGTCCATTTACACACAATCATTTGCACATTATAATATTAGAAATGATAAAGAAGAAATATTGATAATTTCATGATTGAAACGTAATTAATTCTTACATGAAATTCTATAAAACCTTATTTTCAAATAGTGACCAATTAGAGACCTACTGACCAGCTTTCGAGTTCTACGAAGTCTTCGAAACATTGCACCATGAAACTTGCTTCGCTTCTACCTTCTTGCTCATTGAGTTCTGATAACTATGGTTTACTCTGGAAATTTATGATTTTTGTCGGAATAGACGTATTTGAAAAACGTAAAAAAGAATTCAGTTTATTTTCATTAAAAATGTTACTGCCGGTTTTGCTACTTTCGCTGCATGTCTACCTTATGCATGGTTGGATAAGAATAATGCAACAAAATGGCACAGAAATCGAATTTTACATTCCCATTATGCTCATGAGCATTAATGTGATCGCCATTTGGCTCAGCATGTACAAAACGAAGCGCAATATCAGGAGATTAGTTTTGCGATTCCGTCGATTAGAGTTGGTTTGCTGTAGACATATACGACCCCTAGGATGTGTTGTCAACACAAGTCTTGCTGTCGGTGTGTTCATTACACTATTAACCGCAATAGGTAATATTAGTACCACTCCAAAATTAAAGGGTGGAAAAGATATGCTCTTTTCTTTCTTTGACATAGATAACAAATATATTGAGTTTTTTGTTAAATTAACAATTCATACGCTTGGCCTGATTGCTTTCTACCTTGAGCCGTTTATTTTCACTGTAACGTGCTGCACTCTCTACTACAAATGCAGCCAAATGATTGAATGCTTCTATAAAGACATTGCAGCTGTTGATGGCCGTCGGGAAGAACTTCTTCAACTTCTGCAGAAATATGAGCAACTTCGCCAACTAGCGTGGAACGTATGTAATGGCCTGTCGACTACCGTATTTCTCCTACTATGCTCGCAGATGATAAACATGTATGTAGTAGCAGCTCAATTTCGCAACTTTCTTTGTTATATAAATTATTTGACAGCAATATTGAGTGATAGTCAAATGCTAATTAAAAGTCTTTCTGTCAAATCACAATTTGTCACTAACTTAATGAGGATAAGTGATAATCCAATGTATATCCTTTTTTTATTATTTTCATTTGTGTCTTTACATTCAGTAAATTTCATTATTTATTACTTTTATATTTATTATATTTAAATTTTATTATATTTTACTTTTATTATTTTCACCTAATACAAAACAACTAACTGAAAATAGTAATATCGTATATTTGTTACAATATTATATAAGCAAAAAACAAACTTCTAGGTTGCTTCATTGTTCAAACTAATAATTTATATATCATTAGAACATGGAAACTGAAAAATGCTAAAGACTTAAAACGACAAAAAATTGCAATAAAATAATGTTCAAATTAAATGATATCTAAACCAAATTAAATAACCGAGATTAATTTTCGAAAAATTGAAGGACAAACAAAAAGATTTGTTATGTGTAATAAATTTACATTTTACATTTTAGGTACTTGGCCTTGGCAGCTTTCGTTAACCTACGCACCAGCGAATTTGTGATGTCTGCTTCAATATGGATCAGCATACCAGCAATCACAGTCATCCCGTGTTCTGTTGTGGTTTTAGCTCTGTCCGCTTCAAGGGTGCAGTCGCAGAACCAAAACATACGAACTACTTTGCAAAAGGTTCGAAATAGTTTGGTCTCCCAAAACAGAATTGAATGGAAGACCTGGGCTGCTGTCGATAGCATGCTGAAGACTTCTTTTCCGGTCATGTCTGCATGCGGCGTTGTGGAGTTGAGAACTGAATTGATTCTGTCTATATTTGGGTCGCTTTTTACCTATGGACTTCTTGTTATAAATATAAAGATAAATTAGAATGATTGGTCTGTGGTTTCCCAAAACATAATTAAGTGGAAAACCTAGTTAGCTGCCAATAGCGTGCTGAAGACTTATTTTTCGCTCATGTCTGCTTGGGACATTGTGGAGTTGAGAACTGAATGGATTCTGGCGGTTTTTGGATCGCTCTTTACTTATAAACTTTTTGTTATAAATATAAGTGTAAATTAAAAAAGCTGGTTTCCCAAAACAGAATCTAGTGGAAGACCTGGTCTACTGTCGTTAGCTTGCTGAAAAATTATTTTCCTGTCATGTCTGCTTGTGGGATTGTGGACTTGAGAACAGTTGAGACCGATTCTTTTTGGATCGATCTTCACTTCTTTTAGTAATTATAAAAATAAATTAGAAAGCGAAACAACCAAATCAGCTAAATAACAGCTATTTTTCAAACATAAAACATATAATTTTAAGTTGTCATATTACTTAAAAATGTTTTACAGATGCAACTATCAATAATAAGCCGGAAAACATGAAGATGCCAAGCAGATGGGCTAAACTTCATTAATTACGTTAATATTGTTTAAATGGGCGAAAGAAAGTGGAATAAAGTAAAAAATCTCTCATATCTTTCTGTATATACTTCAAATATCTTAATCTTACAAATACGATTTGCATGATCTTGCAAATTTAATTTGAAATAGACTTTTTTATGTATTAACTGATTGTCAAATAATAATTTAAGAATAGAAAATAATAGGCAAAAACTCATGATATTTTTTATCGAAATCTATTGTAGACAACTTATAAAAGAACTTACTTTATGTATATACTTTCTATGCATAATCTTTAATCTGAAGCATAACTGACAACAATATTGAAAACGTTTTGTTTTATCCTAAAACAGCAAGACTGAATTTGACGGCCAAGATTAACGTCCCCTTCATAAAATTTACGAATTAATATTAACTTTTATTTTGTATTTCAGAGCTTAAATTAGTATATATGTACAAAAGTTTTTTTTTTTTAATCTTTAACGCTCAAGAGAATTTTGCATACATAATAAATGCTTTTATAATTAACTTTAATATAAAAAAGAATATTGGTTTGAAATTTCTTGTTACATACTCTGAACAGAGGAGGACGGGTTGTTAACACAACATACTTTAATGAGATCAGAATACAGAATGATCAAGAATACCAGGGAGAATTAATTGTATATCAAGAACATGGAGTTAAGTTGAGTTGCTACAAAATTACTGGTGTTTAAACTATTGTTCTTATTGTCTTTTTACCACTGACGTCGTTCGTGTAAATGTCTCAGATCACAACACTCCTCCCCATCAACTTTGAGGTTTCCGCGGTCGTAAGTTGTAGGAATGTCTAGGAGGTTCAGGAGCAAAGTCCGGGAGATGCGTGATGGATCGCTTAGGCTCTTCACTGGAACTTTGCACTGCAGGAACGGACTGTTGCTCTGCAGGACCCATCGGATCTGGTGGACTTGTCGAAGAAGGTGGTTCATCCGAGGCAGGATTGTCCGAAGTTATTGGAACTGGTGGTTCGGCTTTCCTCCTTAACATCTGATCCACATGGCATCGCTTGATCTGTCCATCTTCGGTGCGAGCCCGGTAAGAGACAGGACCCGTGGCTTCTATCATTGTGGCTGGAATCCAACGTGGGCCGGGATTGTAGTTTCTCAGCAAGATAGAGTCATTCTCTAGAAAATGTCGTAGGCCACGATCTTCACAACCCTGTCGATAGACCATCTCCTGCTTAGCTCTCCGCTCTTCTGTTAGATCCGGATGGAGGCTATCCAAAACCGTGCGAACCCTCCTCCCCATCATCAGCTCTGCAGGACTGGTTCCCGTAGTTGTGGTTGGCGTGCAGTGCTGCTGCAGGAGAAAATTTGCCAATCTTTTCTTCCAAGATCCTTGAATTATCCGACGCAGGGAGTCTTTAACTGTTTGGACAGTTCTTTCTGCTTGGTCATTGGCAGCTGGTCGTCTTGGCGCGATCAAAACTTGGCGAATAGCGTTTCGTTCCAGAAAAGATTTGAACTCAGAAGAGGTAAACTGAGGGCCATTGTCGGAGACTACCACCTCTGGAAGACCATGAGTAGCCAAGATTTCTCGGAGAACATCAATGGTCGCACCAGCGGTCGTAGAAGGCATTCGTTTAACTTCCACCCATTTGGAGAAGGAATCAACGAGTATGAAAAAATCTTGACCCTGGAATGGTCCCGCAAAATCCACATGCAGACGGGACCAAGGACGACTCGTGATTTCCCAAGGGTGCACAGGTGCTCGTGGAGGCAAGTGACGAGAGGATTCACAGTCTGTGCAGTTCTTGACAAAGGAGTCGATGTCAAGATCCATGCCTGGCCACCATACATAGGATCTGGCAAGCATTTTCATTCTCTCGATGCCAGGATGACCAAGGTGTAGAGCTTTTTGGACACGGAACCTTCCCGATGCTGGAATTATCACCCTATTTCCCCAAAGCAAACAGTTCCTGTGAACTGATAGCTCGTTCTTTTTAGAAAAATATGTTTGGAATTCTGAATCGGGTGGTTTATTGGGCCAACCCTTCAAAACGAAATTTAGGATTCTAGAGAGTATTTGGTCACGCAATGTCATTTTTGCAATGTCCGCAGCATAAAGTGGCGGGTTCTCTAGTTCCTCAGTAAAGAGAACTTCAAGAGGAGATGGAACCTCAAAATCCTTACTTTTCATGGGTAGCCTACTTAACGCGTCAGCATTTTGAATCTTTTTTCCTGGTTTGTGAATAATCGAATAGTCGTACGCGTTTAGAAGTAAACACCACCTCAGCATTCTAGGGGACATTATCTCTTTGGTAGGTTTAGTATTATTGAAAATTCCTAAAATCGGTTGGTGGTCCGTAATAATGGTGAATTTATGACCGAATAAGAAATGATGGAATTTCTTTACTCCAAACACAATTCCCAATGCTTCCTTATCTATCTGGGCGTAGTTTCGTTCGGCAGACGTTAAAGTACGAGAAGCAAACGCAATGGGCATTTCTTTCCCCGCAGGTTAGTACAATTGGTAGTTTTTCATCAAAAGGAACCAGAACGCTGTCTGAACTGAGTAGATTTTGTAAGGTCTTAAAAGCCTCATCATGCTTTTTCGTCCATTTCCACTCAGAGTTTTGATCAAGTAGTCGATGAAGAACTTCTGCTACTGTTGCCTTATCCTTCAAGAATCCATTATAAAAATTCAACAACCCCAAAAACGCTTGTAGTTGCGTTTTATTCTCGGGCACAGGGAACTCCTGAATCGCGGTTACTTTTGACCTAGATGGGTGAATTCCTTTCCTATCTATCCGGTACCCCAAGAAATCAACTTCACGAACTCCAAAAAGACATTTGTTTCGATTGGCTTTTAACCCGTACTCCATTAATTTAGCCAAAACTTTTTCTAATCGCGAGACCAGCTCTTCAGTTGAATTTGCCACAATTAACAAATCGTCAAAATATGGGACTACTCCTTCCATATTCTGGAACAAGTTCTCGATCAGATTTTGGAAAATTCCAGGAGCAACTTTTATACCAAATTGGAGACGTTTTACCTTGTACGCGCCTTTATGGGTAATAATTGTTTGGGCCTCAGCCGATTTTTCATCAACTGGTAGTTGTAGGTACGCCTGCGCTAAATCTATTTTTGCGTAAAATCCCCCTCCTTTTAAGTTTGAAATCAAATGGTTCACAGCAGGAACGGGGTAGGGGTGGTCAGCCATAGCCTTATTCAACGTCACTTTATAATCACCACACAGCCTTACTTCCCCTGACGGTTTAATAACTGGGACAACAGGCGTGGTCCACTTAGGATCTGCTATTGGCTCTATTACCCCTTCTTTAAGCAACTTATCTAAAGCATTTTCAATTTTAGGTTTCATAGCGAGCGGAACGTTTCTTGATTTGAATCGAATTGGGGGACATTCCGGATTCAACGGCAAAGAAATAGGTTTTCCCAAATAAGAACCCAGTCCCTCACTAAATACATCACGATACTTGTAAAGTAAATCGTTGATGCTGTCAGATTTGGTCTCGTTTATTCCACCTAAATAAATTCCCAAACCTTCAAACCAAGAATATCCCAGAATATTGGTGCAACGCTCCTTTGAAACCAATAATTCTAGATTCGCTTTACGGTCTTTAAAAGTCACGAGAACTTCGCAAAACCCCGCAAGTGGAATTTTGTTTCCCTGAAAATCCCGCAATTCTACACGAGTTTCACGAATTTCCGGTTTTTCATCCTGAAACACACGTTGAAAAGTGCTCATAGAAATTATCGAATAATAAGAACCCGAATCAATCTCTAAACTTAATTTTTTCCCTTTTATTTGTACCTCGATTTTCTGCTTAAACGACGAACTCTGTAAAGAATTAACGTATTCCTCCGGTGTCTGAATTTCATTTGTACGAAACGAATTAGAATTCTTTTTCCGACATACTTTTTGAATATGACCTTTACCCTTGCAAAAATGACATATTGCGTTACGGAATTTGCATTCTGCACGAACATGATTTGATCCGCAGCTAAAACAAACTTTGGCATTTTCAATTTTAGAATTTTGCTGTTTACTACGAATTTTCCGAACGCATCAGCCGCGACTGAGCAGCAGCAGATTCAGCGGCCAAAGCCACTGAAATAGCCATGTCAAGGGTTAACGTAGACTCAGAGAGTAAACGTCTTTGAACCTCTTCGTCATTTATCCCGCACACAATTTGATCTCTTATCCTATTTGATAAAGTATTCTCGAAATTACACCCGTCAGCTAATTTCCTAAGTTCAGCAACATACGTATTAAACGGCTCATTCCTTTCTTGAACTCGTTTATGAAATTTGAATCGTTTAAAAATTTCATTCGATTTAGGTGAAAAATGAGTTTTAAGTTTTTCTATTATAGTGTCATACGTAACCTCACTAAGTTTATTCGGAACAACAAGATTACGAATAACACTAAGTGTTTTCATACCACAAACTACTAACAGCGTAGCGCGTTTTTTAGAATCATCACGAACATTGTTTGCTTCCAAATAAAAACCTAGCTGTTCTAAATACAACTCAATATTTTGCGGTTTAGAAACATCGAACTCTGAAATAGTTCCGACGGAACCAAAATATTGCACGGTAGTTGCCTGTTCTGCCATTTTAAAAACCGTTTTAAAATTGACAATATAGAATTCTTAATAGAACTAGTTAAAAGCAATGAAAATACAGAAAAGTAACTAAATCTAAAAAAGCTTACGCATGACCCATTAAAGCAATCGGGAATACGAACACAGTGTCCAGGTGTCCTTCAGTCCAGCAGAAACTTGGCTAACACGCTAGCCGTTGAAGTCGCCCTTTTTAGTCATCTTGACTCGAAGAAACATTGTAAAAAATTTAACTGCATTAAATTTACTTTCGTTAGTATATAGAATCGTGGGCGAACCGCCTCGTCGCCAGAAATGTTACATACTCTGAACAGAGGAGGACGGGTTGTTAACACAACATACTTTAATGAGATCAGAATACAGAATGATCAAGAATACCAGGGAGAATTAATTGTATATCAAGAACATGGAGTTAAGTTGAGTTGCTACAAAATTACTGGTGTTTAAACTATTGTTCTTATTGTCTTTTTACCACTGACGTCGTTCGTGTAAATGTCTCAGATCACAACATAAAAAAACGTAGATAAACTTGCATTCCAAAATGAATACTTGCTTTCATTTTCTTAAACCTTTTAAATAAAACTCATATTTTAAAAATAGTTTTTAATTTTTCAAACTGAGCGCATAAAAAAAGCATATACACAAAAACGCCTTCTACCTTTTTAATTAGTTTTAATAAGTTAAACTTATAATCTTGTTACACATTTTCTGAGTTTTTGCTCTTTTTTTTTTGCTCCCTTATCTTTTCAGAAACATAACGACACTTTTTAAAAACATAACTTAAGTTTTTAACACCTAGTGCAACACTGATAAAACTACAGGTACTTCCTTTCTTTAGTGAAAGACAAAAGATTCTTGTACATTTTTCATAAGCAATCTACATTATATGTTTTAAGAACACGTAGAATGTTATTGAATGGATTTTTTTTAAATACGCATTTTCTCCTCATCCGAAAGTGAAAGAGAAATTTATTCAATAAAGTAATTTTTTTAACCTCTTTGTCTTAAGACTTTAAAATGTGAATCTTAAACAACTTTTTGGAAGAATAACATTTATTATCATCGAACTACAATTAAGAAAATTTATTTTTAAAAATGTTCTTGCATATTACCAATATTATTTTTTTTATTTCATTTCTGTGAAAAAAGCATGAAAAATACTTTCTGGGAAACATAATACGTTTAAGAAAAATAATAAATGCTTCAAAAGCTTTTAAATAAACTAAAACTACGAAATTGTAATTATTGTTTGCTTGCCAAAAACGCAACTGCATTATTTACTAAAATAAAATAGTTAACAGAAAAACTAAAAAAAATTACTTCTTATCTTGCAAATATACAGTTTTCACCATATATAGTTAATCCCCATTTGTATTTATTACAACTTTTATCTTCAGAACGATATTAGAAAGAAGCATATATTAGAAATTATATTTTAGTTTGTTTAAATTATCTTATTAAAAAACAGTTTATTGAGTATTGCTGTCTTAAGAATACACTATAAGTTACTGTTTATCGCATGGTAGTTTCTTTTTAAAAATAAAAACATTTTATTCCCTTTTTATATGTTTATATATTTTGAAATGAGTATTTCTTTCTTTATGACACAATTTGTTTTTCTATTATTCCAGTAGAAATAAAATTATGTTACCAAAAGTTAAAACTTTGATACATCAATATTGTTTAGAGGTCAATGAATATTTGATGCCTATTGAAAATGTCTTAAACAGCGAGGTTCGTTCAAACACAGCTATAAATTATTTTTTTTAAAGTTACATAACTTCACTTTCATTAAATATAAATAATATATTCAACAGAAAAAAAAAATTCTTCACATTTTTAGCAATTAAAGAATTTGCTGTTTGGACATCATAAATCACTGTTTAAATAGTTAAATATTAGTTTAAGATAATTATAGTATAAATTAATGTTTCACGACTTTTAAAGTATAATTTTTCAGACACATCAATGATAAAACGGTTTGGACCTACACAACTATCAACGTTTTGTCTCTCTGTTGTGTGAAGGTATTATGGGGGCAAATGCACCCTATGCATATGGTACCGACCCCAAATACGTGAAATTATGCAGCGGTAGTAGCCATCTTCAACCCCGAGTCCAAGAATTCGTTGCTTTCGTAAAACGCATCACTTAAAAAAAAACTTGTTTTTATAAGTTTGTCGAAATAAAAAAAATATTAGGCAAATGACAACTATAGTGATAGACAATTTATGTAGGATAGGATTCTGTAACGATATAAACGATTCTCAAAACATTAACTTAACGCTTTTATTCAGTAATGAGTGTGTTAATAGTATTCACAAATGGGGTTAACGGGGTGTTTGGGTGTTAACGGGGTGTTAACGTGCACCATTTTTCATATTAATGGTAATTACAAATGGTGTTAATGGGTTAACGTGCACCTTTCATCATGTTAATGGTAATCACAAATGGGGTGTTAGTGGGTAAACGGTCACCATTCATCAAGTTAATGGTATTTGGAAATGGAGTGTTAATGGGGTAACGTGCACTCGTTATCATGTTAATGGTAATCCCAAACGGGGTGTAATTGGGTTAACGGTCACCATTCCTAAAATTAATGGCATTTAGAAATGGGGTGTTAGTGGGTTAACGTTTATCATTCATCATGTTGAAGAAATTCACAAATGTTAACGTGCACCATTCACTCTTAGCTAATACCGAAATTGTCAATACTTACACATGGCCCTTAAGTTGATGACTCTGCTCATGCCAGTTCCTTCCACATTATTCGCATAGCATTGGTACCGTCCTCTGTGCTTCCTCTTCACCCTCCGTATGAGGAGACTTCTGTAGCTCATGACCAGCTCTGGGTCTTCAGAGCTCAGAGGACGCCCTTCAAAAAGCCATCCTACCTGTGATTGAAATTATACTGTTAAAAGTTTAAGCGCTAGAATTCAATTCTGGAGTTTTCTAGCTTCCACCAATGGATAGTGAATTTAGCAGTTTTGTGGTAAAACCATCACTTTGACACACAGCGATAGTAGTAAATCAACAATCCAAATAGTTGTGGCAGCTATTAAGTTTCAGTATTCCGGTACAATCGTGCACCAAACGTTTTAACAGTGTATCATTTATAAGCCATTTTAAAGATTTTTGTGTTCATCAGAGAGTAGCAGAGATAAGTAGCCCTAGTGAAAAACAACAATTTCTAACTACTTCAAAGCGTATTCGTGATGAATGATAAAAAAAAGTCGTAAAAATCCAGCTTATGAACAAGAATTGTCAGAATACGCTTTATTTACACTTTAAATTTGTCCCTCACATTTCACAAATATATGAACGGGGTAGTTGCAAAATTCTCATTCTTCAAGGTACAACATTTTGATCCCAGTCCATTCATTGTTGGCGATTTCGTAAAAATTAATTGAAAATAATCAAAATAAAATCTCGAATCTCCAATAAACGGATTGCGAACTATATCTTACTTCTCTTAAAACAAAAGAGTGAAATCCACTCCAGTTGGAGAAGTGCATTTTCGACACCCTAAAGGAATGCATATTTTCTCAGACTGAGTTAAAATCACTCGTTTGGAGTGATCCTGTCGGAGGTTTAACACACAAAGGATCCACTCCAAAAGGAGAAGTGCATTTTCCAGTCTGGAGGAGTGAAATCCACTCAGACTGAGGTAAATTGGGAGTGTTTGTTTTACGAGTGTAGGCATACTTTAGAGAACGTGAGTCTTGCAACTAAACCCTTAATATTTTGAGAATCTGGGAACAATAGGTAAAATCCGATGAAAATGAAATTGTCTTCAAGCAAAATGCACTGTTAAAATAAGCGTCTACCAAATTTGCAGTGTAACGTTTCTCAGTGTTCAACGACGGCAACAACTTAAACACGGTTACAACACATTTTCCCTACTTATACACTGCTTAAGGAGTAAAATTTACACTTAATTTTTACAATGTAGTCGTGACAAAACCAGCTTTCAAACGAAACTATCAAGTACAATTTCCTTTCTAAGTTAACAAAAAATCTAGTCAATCTATATACATAAAAGGCGACTTCTGTTTGTGTGTTTGTCTGTATAGGACGCAAAAACTTAATAACCACGCAACAGATCGCCACGAAATTTGGCACAAAAATTTATCTCATCTCCAGAACAAACATAGGCTAAGAATTTTTCGAATCGGACCATTCCTTCTATCGTTTTCGAACGTTTTAAGGGAAAAAATACACCACTTTCGCTCAAATCCGATCATTTTTTCTCTTTCGTGATGCCATCAGGCAGAAATATTTAAATAAAACTTTTTAGAAAACAATTGAAATCGAAAATGTTTAATTTATTTAATATTTGTTCATTGCCTTCAGAAACAAAATTAATAATTTGAAAAAATAGTTGGATATGTTTCAAGTTACGTAATCCTACCAGTCTCCATTCTATTATTTTATTGTGTAAATATGATTTTAATTATGAATTTTTTAAAAGCATAGTTAAGCTTTTACAGAACTATGTTGGTTTTTTAGAGACCGTTGCACTACAGGATGCATATTAGGATTTCATGTCTTCCTTTTTTCGCCAATTACTTTGCCAAACTCGCCAAATTATTACAAAGAACGTGCAAAAGAGCATTTTTTTTAAATAGCTGGTTGGCTGTGCGATGGTCTTTGCGCCAGAGCTGAATGGATGTAATGGTAGCTATATATTTTCCTCGCCAAATTTTTCCCAAATAAGCTAAAATGTTTTTATTCGGGAAATTACTATGACATTATCTGTTAATTTTTTAGCATTTTTTAAATTTTGAATTTTTAAGGTAATATAAGTAAAGGGATTCTGTACTTTATAATGAACGGTAACAGCAACATAAGATTATTTTTCTATAACGGATTAAATGATGGATGAATTGAACTGACCTACATAAAAATGGAAATCGTTTGTTGTTTGCTGGAGTAGCTTATATTTAATTATTAATGATTACTTTTTACTTAAATATGTATTCTTTTTAATTTGAGCTTCTTATTAAAGGTATTATTTTGAAATTAATATTAATCATTACTATATCCAGGATGGGTAATTAAAGAGAAAATTACTGGGTAATCTTCATTTCTTATGTAACTCAAATGAAAGAAGAAAATGGTTAAATTGACTATTAGATTATTTTTTCACCTCTACCCGTGCAACGTCGGGTATAACAGCTAGTTTCTAATAAAATGCCACCAATGGGACTGTTTCATGTTGTGGACGGCAACAGCCCCAACAGTTTGTTTTCATTTGTTGACCAGAATTACTTATGTTTTAGTATTCAAAAATGGGTTTTCTAAGAATATTTTACTGAATCATTTTTAAAAGCTAATTTTTAGTTTTGCTGTTGGTTGTTCAAAACATTTGTAAAGAAAGCTTGCATTAAAAGAAAAGTTTCTTTTAATCTATATTGGCTTATTTTAAGAATAAACCGAAGCAAAAATAAACTCATATAACTTCGAAAAATGAAAACAAGAGCGTTACGTCATCTGAAACATTCCCATTATCATCTTACCTCACTGGCCATAGGGTTGGCCTTGACTTCGCAATTGAAACGGACATCGTCGCCTTCCAGAAAAGATGAGTGCTGCTTGCTGGAACTGCGGATGGTCAGGGACACTTGTGGGACATCTGAAATAGAGACTTATGATAATGCCTTACTGATGAACATTAGAAAACCTACACTCTTAAAACAAACGAGCGAATTTAACTCGATCTGAGTAATCTTCACTCCTCCAGTCTTGAAAATGCACTCCTCCGAAAGGAGTGGATCCTTTGTGTGTTAAACCTCCAACAGGATATCTCATAAAGCGAGTGATTTTACCTCAGTCTGATTTATTATTCACTCCTTTCTAGTGTCGAAAATGCACTTCTCCAACTGGAGTAGATTTCACTCTTTTGATTTAAGAGTGTAAATGCAGAAGATATGGCTAACACTAAATGTTTTGGTCAAGCAATTTGTTCACAGTTACAAGAAATTGATGAGGTATACAAAAGAATTAACTTAGTTGTTAATTTAGATTCTATAACTGTCGTATTATTTCAATCAAATTCATTAACAAAACACAAAACTTCTTTATTTCATCACCAATACAATTTCGAAAAACTTAACCATGTGAGGGATACATATGTTTAAACCGGTCACTTGAGGGCCGGTTTTTTCACCAAATTTTTTTTATACTTTATAACTATATAATCATACTAAATTTTAAAATTCATTTAGAAGAATTATTTAGGTTAATCTACTACAAAAGATATATTTAAAAAAGTAAAAGAAATTACATGTTCAATTAAAAATTCGTTAAGTGAAAACAAATTTGTAATTGTGAAATATGTATGTTTGTAATTGTGAAATGTTGTAAATGTGAAAACAAATTTGCGAGTACATTCATTTATAATATTATATCCTACACACGAATCTAACATAATAGTCTTATCTTATATACTAACAAGTAACATTGAGATGCCACCCATCTTCCAGTGCAGACCCACTGAGCAAAAAGTTCTCTGCCCTGCAGCGCAGATACTTCTTGTGGTCGCTTCTGGAAGGCCAGAAGGTCAGGATGCTGGTCGTCCTGTTACCATCCATGGATAAGAGGTCGGTGTGATTGGACATGGGCTCGTTGTCAAGGAACCAGGATATCCTGGAAGTGAATATATAATAATGGGTGAATACTGAATAATGGTGAATGTAAATAATAATGAATACGAATAACAATATGAAAGACAATAATAATAATAAATGTGCAAAATAAGTAGTGCCAACAATAATAAAGGAGAATAATATTGAATTACTATGACAATAATAAATGAGAATAATATTGAATTACTATAACAATAATAAATGAGAATAATATTGAATTACTATAACAATAATAAATGAGAATAATATTGAATTACTATAACAATAATAAATGAGAATAATGCATGACATAAAATTAAGTGCGAATAACAATATAAATTCCAATAATAATTATAAATGTAAATAATAATGAATGTGAATAACAATATAAATGTGAATAACAATAAACGAAAATAATAATCAAGTACAATAATACAAAAATATGAATAATGAACGTAAGTATTAAAAAAATGTGAATCACAATAACGGAAACAACAACAATAAATGTGACTAATGATGAATGAGGAAAGTATTGAATGTGAATAATGATAAATAAAGATAATAATGAATGTGGATGAAATAAAAATTTTAAACTCTAGTGCTACAAACAGAAATAGACATTAAACGCAAGTACTTTTACATTTATAGGGTTAAGCTAGTCATTGAAATAATCGTCTACTACTCAAATCGATTTTTTTACAATTTTGTCTCTGTTAAAACTGAATTCGTTTCTCAAAATTCTATTCGCCACGAAAGCAAGTGTGCATTTCATAAGTCAAATTACTGCTTTCAAAACTATTTCACAGCAAAAAAAATCTTAGTAGCTAATATTTACCACGGTTAGTTGCTTGAAGGTAAAAAAAAATAGGTTTGAATTTCTAGAGTAAATAGCGAGGAGACAAGGAAATATTATTTTTTTCTTACTTTTAACATTTAAAATTTCTTTGTTTTGTATTTCCTTTTTCTCACATTAAAATTTCATATTGAAGTTTTATATGCGATTAATAATATGATTTTATATTATTTTGTTTAAAATTTTTCTTATTTTTTTCACGCGTATCGACTTATATTTTATTTATACGACGTTCTTTTTTTTGCAGTTGCATTTGTTTGTAAGTTTTTAGGTAATGAATCGTGAAAAAAAATTAAAAACACTGATTAGGTTTTAAAAAATATTCCCAGTTAAATAATTACTAGGGAAAAACCCTTGAGGCTCTTAAAAGCAAAATAATTGAAGTAAACCCTAACAAAAGTTTTATATAATTCGCATCCTATCTTTGTATTAAGTTTAGGATAATGCGAAAACATAAAAAAACGACATTACATCATTTTGCTTTTAAGCACATAACACGAACTTAATTAAACAAAACATTTATAACTAAAATCTAGAGGGTATATTTGTTATCGACCGAGGGTCTACAAACAAAAGTGATTCGCTTTTAATCCAATAGAAAAAAAGTATTTTATGAGCAACATTTTTAAGCCAATATTAAAAAAAAATTACAAAGGATATTTATTGAAAATTTAAAGAAATTCGAACCTATTTTATAAGGTACGATTATAAAGGCCTGGCCATGAGCTACATTTATCATATAAAAAAACAGTTTGTAAAAATATTCAAAAGTAATGGGACTTAGAAAATATTTTTTCCCATTGGATTAACAATGAGGCACTTTGGCTTGGGGATCCGGGATCATTCGCTCATAAATGGAATTTTTAATGAGTTAAGTTAATGTTCAGGCTCATAAATTTTGGAGATATACAGTACACACCGATAAATTTCATGTACCGTATTTCAAACCTTACCTAGAAGGGGGCCTTGATCCCCCAGAGTAGCACCGTATTTCAACCTTCCTACCAGCAGTGAGGCTCATGTGTTGTGGAGTTAGGACGACGTCAAGGGGTTTCACTACATGAAACATTATATTTCAATAAGAACTAAAACTAGATTCAATTGAATTGAAATAGAAACAATAAGTGTTTTATTACAACATAACTATAAAATATAAAAATATTATCACCATTTTTTTTGCAACGTACACATATTACCAACAAATAGAAGTCAACCTGGTCACACAGCCTGGAGTAAGCATGTTTACTTTAAAAAATTCATATGGTTGTGTTAAAGGAATGTTTTAATAATGAAATACTAAGAAACTTTTTCTTACACTGAAAACTCATAAAAAGTGTAATAATATGGTAATTTTGTGTATATAACGTTAAGAGCAAATACGTCTATTCTAAAAACTATGTGCAAAAAACTACCAAACGGCATTTATTTGGATTTTAGCGACATTGTTTTTCTAAAATAATTATCAATTTAATACTCTTATAATACTTTTTTTTAAAAAATACATTTACAATTACATATTTCTATCCTAATATAAAAATCAAAAACCATATATTATTTGTAGTACCAACAGCAGCAATGAAAATACACACTATAATAATTCGACAAATCCCTTTGGAATGCAAGATAATTTGAGACTATGTTACTTGAAATATGGTGTAGTTTATTTAAACCAGTATTAAAATAAATATTCTTTTATCTTGTGATATATTTTTCCAACTTACATAATTATCAAGCATGGTAAATACTACATATATGATTTGTATATATTTCTTACAAATTAACAAAGGATTGCCAAATGTGCGAGAATAATTTGTACCAGTACCCTAGCGGCCAAGAAAGTATCTTTCTAAGAAAACAAATACACGTATTATTTTTGCCAAAAACATCATGATACCCAATGCTAAGAATATGTGATTACATTAAAATATATCAGGCTTATTTTAGATATGTATACATATGTTATGCTTTTATCTAAAGTTAAACAAGTATGAAGTTATATATTTGATTCTTACATATTATGCATAAATTATCTAATAGCAAAACTAAAATTATTAAAAGTATATAAAAGTATAATTAACATATCGGGTCCGGCTCGCTCATTGAGACTTTTGAAAATTGTAAATTCAGCTAGACTAATACTACAATAAAGAGCCCGGACCCTATATGTAGTAATATTTTGGGTAAGGAGACTTTTGCAACTAGACACTTTATTAAATAAACACGTTATTGTTGACGTATCTTTATTTGATATCAAAGCTGTATTCAAACGAGAAAGAAAGTTATAATACAATGAAATTTAATTAATTTACGATAGTTAAAAGCTTAAAGCAAATGACATTTTGCAAAAAATTGGGCTTTCATAAGAATCACCCTCTCTTATGCGACCACTGGTAATCTGGTGTACCCTTCTACGTGCGGCTTCGGTTAATAATTTGTCATGAACTAGAACATCTTATGTAACTATAATCAATGTATTGAAGCTATTCATGAGGAAACGAGTAGTAATTCGAAAAAAAGGGCGGCTAATAGGCTCTAAAAAAAGAGTTTATAAGAAACCCAACCTCGAGGAAAACCCCTAGCTATCATCATCCTCTCAAGCTCTCTCAAACTTGAATGGGAAATTACAGTCAAACACATAGAACAGGTATGTTGTAGCGCAACACATTTTAAAGACAGCCAACCACATTCTTTTATACGTCTCTTTAATGGTGCTTTAACTACATTACATACTTTTAAAATCTCCTTAAGGATTCTAGAAATAGACATCCGGAAATGATTAATGTTTTTAATTTTACTAATAATTAATATCAAAATAGTAAGTAGTACTATATTATATACTTTATAAACATTTTTCGAAGGAAGTAAAACTATTATTCGAAGTAAATTTCCAAAAAAAAAAAATAGAAACTGTGCGCAACTTAATTTTGTGACAATTTATGCTAGTTTCGTTTTAAATAAACTTATCGAGTCAAAAATTTATTATGCAAGCAAATCTATTAATTACCATGCGTATCATCTCATTTTTAAATGTTCCTTGTTTCGCAAATAAATTAACATGTATGTACTTATCATAATTTTAATTCAGAATTAATCTATTCCAAATGTATATTTATGTAAGGATAAGAATGCTGCATAACAATGTATCCCAGCACTGATATAAAGAAAATAATGTTTGGAAACTCTCTCACTTCGATTGTTATAAGGAATTTTAAGCCCCCGATACTCCTTCCGGAAGACTTAACGTGCCAACTTATCATCAATCACTTTTTAGAAAATTCACAGCCTTTCATGGAAATCTTTTTAAAACTTAAATAAACTTTTTCCAGCTTGGTAGCAAGTTCTTGAATATATTTGGCGTGTAATCTGTGCAGTTAACGTAGTTGTTGAGTTTTGTTTATAAAATGTATAGTGTGATGCATTTCCATAATGAAAATGTATGATGTACATTTATTTGGATATAATTGGCTTGTAACACATATGTAGTTAATATATTTGTTGAGTGTTTTCGCTAATCAAATGCATAGCGTTATATATTTTCATAATGAAAATGTATACCCTACATTTATTAGAACGTCATTCCTTTGAGAAATATATAAATGTATGTGTCAGAGTCTGTCTTAATATAAGTTAAAATAATTTTTATTGATGAGTCAGGCAAAACGTAGTTTTTTTTTTTTTCGATTTCAACCAACTAAGTTACGTTAAATTCCCGTAAAGAAGAAAATCAACAGTTTAGCTTTAATAAAGTAAAATTAAGGCATCCTTGTAAAGGCCACGTATATGGAGGATTTATTCTCGCTAATATTTCGCTAAGAACGAAGAAAAATACATACAATCCTACACCTCAATAATAGAGCTACCAGGACGTCTGTCTCTTGCCTAAAAGGTTACGGTTTTGAAATCCAGCCTTACTCTAAACGAACTTGCGGTCGAAACAAATATCCACGGTGTATAATATTATTTTACGGTTCATAATCGTAATATAATTGACAGATAGTTTACGAGCTACAACATCATTTTGTAGACAACGGGCTAAATTTGGCAGGTACTTTTGCAAGCTGTCAAAAATCCATACAGGAACTGGATTTTTTTTACCTTCCGTATAACTTTTACAAAGAATTTATTTCGAAAATAGAATTTTCAAAGATTGCGTAAGACATACATATATAGCATATTTGCTCCAAAAAAATCGTTTTTGCACTTAGTGAATTAACAAACTACATTCCAATTCTTGTTAAGTATTTTTTTAATTTAAGTTTAAAGAATAAATATTATATTACATATTTAAATATTTCATATTCTTTGCAATACTTGCATCAGAATTTCTAGAATAGGTTCATTACAACAGAAGAAGTGGCAACTTCTCATTCCAGAAGTGCTTTATTTATTAAATAAAATTCTAAACAAACATCACAATCAGTATAAATTTTATCAAGGGAACGCCTTTGAACGACTCAGCTGAACCTTATTTCAGCACCATTAACACAGCCATTTAAAGAATATCCGAAGTTTGTCAATATCAACCTTTCCTGTTGGGCAATCATTCCCAACCACGCAAAACCTAGCTTTTCCTGGGCGTTTACATCAGAAGCTATAAAATGAAAAAAAAATACAAAAGAAATTTTTTCAACAAACTACACTCCAATTCTTGTTCAGTATTTTTTAATTTAAGTTTAAAGAATAAATATTATATTAAATATTTTTAATTCATATTCTTTGTTACTTACATCAGAATTTCTAGAATAAGTTCATTACAACAGAAAAAGTGACAACTTATCATTCCAAAAGTGATTTTTGTTATAAAATAGAATTCTAAACAAGCATCTTAATCAGTTTAAATTTTATCAAGGGGACACCTTTGAACGACTCAGCTGAACCTTATTTCAGCACCATTAACACAGCCATTTAAAGAATACCCGAAGTTTGTCAATATCAACCTTTCCTGTTGGGCAATCATTCCCAACCACGCAAAACCTAACTTTTCCTGGGCGTTTACATCAGAAGCCATTAAATGGGAAAAAATACAAAAGAAAGTGATTCAACAAACTACATTCCAATTCTTTTTCAGTATTTTTTAAATTTAAGTTTGAAGAATAAATATTATATTAAATATTTTTAATTCATATTCTTTGTTACTTACATCAGAATTTCTAGAATAAGTTCATTACAACAGAAAAAGTGACAACTTATCATTCCAAAAGTGATTTTTGTTATAAAATAGAATTCTAAACAAGCATCTTAATCAGTTTAAATTTTATCAAGGGGACACCTTTGAACGACTCAGCTGAACCTTATTTCAGCACCATTAACACAGCCATTTAAAGAATACCCGAAGTTTGTCAATATCAACCTTTCCTGTTGGGCAATCATTCCCAACCACGCAAAACCTAACTTTTCCTGGGCGTTTACATCAGAAGCCATTAAATGGGAAAAAATACAAAAGAAAGTGATTCAACAAACTACATTCCAATTCTTTTTCAGTATTTTTTAAATTTAAGTTTGAAGAATAAATATTATATTAAATATGTTTAATTCATATTCTTTGTTACTTACATCAGAATTTCTAGAATAAGTTCATTACAACAGAAAAAGTGACAACTTATCATTCCAAAAGTGATTTTTGTTATAAAATAGAATTCTAAACAAGCATCTTAATCAGTTTAAATTTTATCAAGGGGACACCTTTGAACGACTCAGCTGAACCTTATTTCAGCACCATTAACACAGCCATTTAAAGAATACCCGAAGTTTGTCAATATCAACCTTTCCTGTTGGGCAATCATTCCCAACCACGCAAAACCTAACTTTTCCTGGGCGTTTACATCAGAAGCCATTAAATGGGAAAAAATACAAAAGAAAGTGATTCAACAAACTACATTCCAATTCTTTTTCAGTATTTTTTAAATTTAAGTTTGAAGAATAAATATTATATTAAATATTTTTAATTCATATTCTTTGTTACTTACATCAGAATTTCTAGAATAAGTTCATTACAACAGAAAAAGTGACAACTTATCATTCCAAAAGTGATTTTTGTTATAAAATAGAATTCTAAACAAGCATCTTAATCAGTTTAAATTTTATCAAGGGGACACCTTTGAACGACTCAGCTGAACCTTATTTCAGCACCATTAACACAGCCATTTAAAGAATACCCGAAGTTTGTCAATATCAACCTTTCCTGTTGGGCAATCATTCCCAACCACGCAAAACCTAACTTTTCCTGGGCGTTTACATCAGAAGCCATTAAATGGGAAAAAATACAAAAGAAAGTGATTCAACAAACTACATTCCAATTCTTTTTCAGTATTTTTTAAATTTAAGTTTGAAGAATAAATATTATATTAAATATTTTTAATTCATATTCTTTGTTACTAACATCAGAATTTCTAGAATAAGTTCATTACAACAGAAAAAGTGACAACTTATCATTCCAAAAGTGATTTTTGTTATAAAATAGAATTCTAAACAAGCATCTTAATCAGTTTAAATTTTATCAAGGGGACACCTTTGAACGACTCAGCTGAACCTTATTTCAGCACCATTAACACAGCCATTTAAAGAATACCCGAAGTTTGTCAATATCAACCTTTCCTGTTGGGCAATCATTCCCAACCACGCAAAACCTAACTTTTCCTGGGCGTTTACATCAGAAGCCATTAAATGGGAAAAAATACAAAAGAAAGTGATTCAACAAACTACATTCCAATTCTTTTTCAGTATTTTTTAAATTTAAGTTTGAAGAATAAATATTATATTAAATATTTTTAATTCATATTCTTTGTTACTTACATCAGAATTTATGGAATATGTTCATTACAACAGAAGAAGTGGCAACATCTCATTCAAAAAGCGATTTTTTTTTATAAATTTAATTCTAAACAAACATCTTACTCAGTTTAAATTTTATCACGAGGACACCTTTGAACGACCCAGCTGAACCTTACTTCTGCCCCATTAACACCGCCATTTAAAGAATATCCGAAGTTTGTCAATATCAACCTTTCCTGTTGGGCAATCATTCCCAACCACGCAAAACCTAACTTTTCCTGGGCGTTTACATCAGAAGCTATAAAATGAAAAAAAAAATTCCAAAAGAAGAACTCGGATTTCGGTTTCTTTCCACTCTACTTGTATGAAGCGAGCCGTTTATTCTACTTTTACTTAGTTCGAAAGAGGAACACTTGCCCATTACCGCGAACACTGCAGAATAGCACGGTGGGAAGGCACGTAACACTCGGGAAATCTTGTGGTTGGTTACCCTATAATGGCCAATGTACTGGAGTCCTAAGGAGATTTTTTTACCGACAAGCCGTACTAGTATGGGTAAAGTTTTTTTTTTTTTTTACCTTGATGCAGGTACTAGAGTTTGAAGGTGGGGAGAGTTTTAAAGGACTTTGTTTAGGTTGTCTTGAAGTTTTGTAAAAGATATTTCTTAAAATGGAATGGCTTGTAAGTAAGTGATTGTTGTACCGAATGTGTGTGTTTTGGTTTATTTTAAAAAATGAATGGGATCTTTGAAGTTGGCTGTATTCTGTGATGGACTGGAGTCATAACAAAAGTTGTTTAAATTTAATAGAGTGAATAAGGGTTTCTTTATCTTGAAGCAAGTTTACTAAACATTGAAAATGCTTTTAGAGTTGAAAATAAGACAACAATTTTTTTTTCTTCAAAAGATTTATGTATACATAAAATAAAAAAATTCATAAATATTTGTGTAAAGAATAATTTGCTTTTGGTTTTGAATAATTGTGTCTGTAGGTTACAATTTAATTAGCAACAGAATGTATTCATGTTAAGGACATACAGGAGAAGGAAAAAAACTATCTTGCGAAAGTACTTAAAAAAAAAAAGATATGGTGGTTAGAGGATTCATCGTTGTGTGTGACAGTTTTAACCCTTCGAGGTATAAGCAAATTGGCTGAACTGTTGCCCTTTTTAATTAAAAGTTTAATTTTTACACTTAAAAAAATTATATTTTTGTAGTAGATGGTTACAAACGGTTTAAAATTTTAAAATTTAATAAAATTGGCGGCCTTTGCCTATTAGGAGACATATTTGCGAACATCATTAAACTTACTTTATAAAATTCGTTTATCTTAATTAATGTGTTTGCTATTCCGTCTTAATTTGTCCCAGAGGTTTTTATTACCATAATCTTCATTTTTCATATTTTTTTTTATTTCGATCAATTCAAACAGATTTTTTTATTAGCAAATTCTCTTGCCAATAATACTTAATAAATTGAGACGTATGTCTATTTCTCCTACTCTTAAAAAGCTTTCGATCAAAATGAAAGAAATGAAACATAGCTCTCCCAAACGAGCCAAAACATTTTGGATATAAAAAAAGCAACGAAAAGCATCAAAATAATTTTTTTAACTAAAACTTTCCCGAATAAAATTTGGCCTAAAATAACTTAAAGTAAAGAAAATATGTTGAACATGTGCAATTAATAAATATTGCCCATATATTATACCCATACCATATTATACACATAAATAAAATATTAACATAATCACTAATTTCAAAAATTAAATTTTTCATTGATCTATAATTTCAGAAAACATGGGGTTCATCAATGAAATGCCTCCTACATAAAAACTGATATAAACACATGATGTAAGACTGCCAATAAAACTACCATAAAAAAGATGTCTCGTAAATTTATTAAATGGAAACAGCGTTGAAATCAATTGCAGCGTCGTTCATTGCAAAGAATCTAAATGGGAATTCCAGGTTCCAATTGCAACTCGCCGCCTCGGTGGCACACTCGTTAGGATTCTAGCCTTTGGAGCTGCTGAGGTCGGGTTCGAATCCCGGTCAGGCATGGATGTTTGTGACCGTCAATAAATGTTGTTATTTGTCTATGTGTTTGTGTCGTCTCTTTCTTTGTGTGTCTCTTGTGACTGTATCATTTCTTGGGGTTGAATACAATAGACCTAAGGTCGCAGTGTTCGGCGAACTTGCCCCCCACCAAAGAAGTCATAAGTCATAAGTCCAATTGCAACTCAGTGGGGTGTCTGCATTTCTTTTGCGCAACGGGAGAAATATATTCTTTTCTGAAGTGGTTGTTTTCATTTTCTCTTACAATATTGCTAGTGTTTTAAGAATTGGTATCAATTAGAAACTTGATAACTATAACTGTATTATTGGATATTTTTGAAAAAGAATGGTAACTGGAAAAGCATAAATAGGAAAAAGATTCGGTTTCGTACTATTTGCAGAGGGAGGGTGTAGGGATAGATTATTATTCATGTAACAAATGGTGAAAATATGTAAATATTTGAAATGTGGAATGTCGAAAAATCTACATTGCCCTCATACTCTCATCTATGGAACATATGTGTACGTATCATGATAATTCTATGTGTTTCTTTTTGAACTGCCACCGAAACACACCGGGCAAAAATATCAAGCTCTCTTTGAATAGTGGATTAGCGTATCAGATTATAAAAGAAATATAATATAAACAAATATTATAACATAACAAACGATACATAAAACTATAAGGGATACAAGGAACAACATACAATGCTTATAATTCAATATTAAAACAAAATTATGTTTTATCAAATATTTACTGTAATTGTAGGTTGTTTCAACTTAACACTCTCTTTCTCAAAAATCGAAAAAAAACGAAGGAACTCGACATTTTTTTAATTATTTTTTTATAACACTACTAGCTTTTGGACTTTTGCCTAAAGGTCCCCTAATTCT
The DNA here is from genome assembly GCA_023701765.1 of Hylyphantes graminicola. Classification (NCBI taxonomy): domain Eukaryota; kingdom Metazoa; phylum Arthropoda; class Arachnida; order Araneae; family Linyphiidae; genus Hylyphantes; species Hylyphantes graminicola. The sequence continues at coordinate 41,916,632 of CM043117.1, read as the reverse complement.
AATATTATAAGGGACGTCTAAAAATGAATGGTAATATAGCTATTTATTATTTACTTACAACATGAAAACTCAGTTTCCAAATTTGACAAATTCATATCTAAAAAATAAACTGCAATGTGGATATTTTTCTTCTGTAAATTGAAACCAATAATGAATTAAACTGTTAAAACTGGGGTTTGAAAAAAATATGAAATTATGGAAACTATTCATTTCTACTTGGGCGTTTGCGGGACATATTTTTTTTTAAATAAATATGGATACGTTAAAATACTTAGCAATTTCAGGTAGATAATTTTCGAACCAACTTTGGATTTTCAACGTAATTGCGGAGTATTATTTTAAATGTCGAATTTATGACTGTGGAACGAAAGTAAAGCAATTAATTCTTGATCCAACAGCTTGGATACTTTATTATTCCAAGAGATTAGCATCTTTAACTAATGATTTCTAAAATCCCCCTATTCAAGCTTTAATGAGGTTCGTGAACGAAATTCGATACTGCGAGGGAGTGTTGTGAGGATTATGAGTTAATTAGCAAAATGAAACTGGTATTATATGACACCGTACACAGAAAAATGACCTAATTGACAAAGTTGACTGTTTGAGCTTAAGTTCAAAATATATGTGGGGCTGGGGAGCCCAGTCGGTTAAGCACTCGCTTAGCATGCGGAAGGTCCCAGGTTCGGGTCCGGGCATCGCCAAAATAGCTGCCGACCTATAAACGGCCCGTACAGCCAAAAATGTCCGACGAATAATACCCCCGTGTGAGGGAGTGCACGTTAAATATTATTCTAAGTCCTAACGCTTAGTACGATGTCGCCCTTTACGGTTGAGTTGGGTGCCGATTCAGATGTTGGCTCGTTACATGACTGTGGTTCTAAAATACGACACCCGTCGCCAATAGCCCTCGTGTAGCTCTAGTGCGACGATAATTCAAACCTAACCTAACCCAAAATACACTGCTCAAAACAATTAAAGGAGCACATGTTTTAAACCCTTTCGCTCCCAATGATTCCATTGGGAGTCATCAGCTTGTGATTTTTTTCTGACTAAGTTAAATTCGCCACTTATGTATCGTTAGATGGAAGAATAACGTATTTTGAAGAATTTAATATATTTTTTTTAGATTAATAAAAATATGAAAAATGTGGTAAAATAAATTTAACTTTAAAACAGTTTTAGAAAATAAATTTACCCTAAACTTTTCATGCTTGCATTTTTTAGATGTTTACAAATATATTTCAACTATTTTTAACAAAAAAAGTTTTTAAAAAATTATTGTTATAATTTATTAAAAAGTTATTATTCCATTTCCCCCCTTTAAATTTAAGTATTAAAAACTTAAGATTTTTTCTCCTGTTTTTTACTATTTAATTTCGAATGCATAGTGAACCTATTTAACAAATTTTAGATTTATAGGATAAAAATTAAAAAGCTGGGAGTGAAGTTAAAGTTAAAATTAAAAAGTGTTCCCCTAATTGTTTTGAGCAGTGTATATGTGTTAGTATTTAATGAAGGACATAGTTGTAAAACTCACAGTTTCCAAAGAATAACTAATAGATAGGGTGCTAATTCTTCATTGACGAATTTTGATAATGGTATATTCAAATGAACGTAATCGCCAATAGAGAGGATGGCTTATATATCTTAGTTATGCCTTGGAGAATGTGAGTTCAGTAACTAAACCATTCAAATGACGTAATGCTTTTAGCGATCGGTAAAACTCATATGTTATTATATGCAGATCTATCACTTTAAAACACTAGAAAAACATTGGAAGCACATGTGTTCAAATTCTACTAAGATCCTCCAAAAATGGTGTAACTTTACCCTAATACGAAACTTAATAAAACTAGTACTGTCAGTTCTGCCCTAAATGCTGCTTTTAGTTTCCTCTAGTAATTCTATCAAATTTATGGAGTAACGTTAAAGCTTAAAACGTTTGAAAATTTTTTTGTTTATGTAATATTACTCTTCAAATATTGGGGTAAAATTTACACCATAAAGCTGGATGCAGATAAACTGCCTCCAACTTTACGCAGGTACCAACCTACTTTGTGGAGCAACAATACGAAACGTATTTTTACAGTGTTACTGTAGTTTAGAAATAAAAGAGTTTATTTACCAAACAGTTCAAGAAAATCAAACTTAGAAATCTTTTTGTTGAATCTAAAGGGCTAACGTTGTCATTTGCCAAATTATTATATAAAACAACTTGAAATTTGGGTTTAAATAAAGTGAGGATAATTGCTGATTATTAAATAAAATTAAAATTTACAAAACACATTAAAATATTTTAAATACATGAAATTTCGTAAAAATTTTAATCATTTACAAACATATGTGTTACAGTATCATTATATTCCGTTTTGTAACAACACTATTGACAGAGGGTATGAATACAACTTTAACAGCTATAGTCATGTACGTATAGCAGATTATTTTCTATACACATTAAAAGATTTATGGGCCAACAAATCAGGAAATAGTACATTAGTACAGTTTTCGTTGGAGAGTAAAAGTGTAAAAATATAATATTTTAGACACATTAAAGTATAATATAATACCTAAAACGTGCCAAAGTGTGAATCTGAGAAATACTGAATTCCAGTTAAGCTTAAAGTGAACTATAAAAACCAGTCAACCGGTATAATTATTTCCAAATATATTCAAGATGATTCAACATTCTTTGAAGTTTATTTTTACACTTTTTTTATTTTATTAAAGAAACAAGGCTTCTAAGTTTTTTTTAATTAACCCTTATGTTTTGTAACTGAATCGATAGTTTCCCATCAATAGATAGAAATAACTAAGCAATAGAAAAAAATATGTTTTCAAGAGGCATCAGAAACCCTTTTCCAAAATCGGGTATAAGGTTTATCATTTAAAAACGAACACACATTTACATTTTGCATATGAAAATACGTTTGAAGCGTAAACACTTCAACATTTGGATTTTATTTTAAAACCACAGCCGACCACAAAAGTTTTTTGAACAATGCAGATATTTTTTTTTTCGTTTTGTCATTTTTCATTCCGAAAGAAATGTTAAGTTTAAAATGCTGAATGCTTGAATAGTAAACTATTAGAATGTTTATTGATTCGAAAATACTTTTGAAAAAATACCGAAAGTATTTGAATAATGGAATGCTTTCGAATGTTGTTTGTCAATTTTGGAAGTAAAAAAACCTTTATTCAACAACATTTCTTCCTAATTCCCCTAAAATTGCCGGCTATTGTTTTTAAATTATTAATCAGTATGCATAATTGTAAATATCATCAATTTTCAAATTAAATCTTATTAATATTCTTTGCAAAATTATGATAATTAATTTAATAAACTTCAACTAAAAAAATATGCTGAAGTTAGGCCTTTCTAAAATTTAAGTCATTTTTACCAGCAATAGATGCTATATTCTAAAGCCAAAAATTTGCTGTAATTTTCAAGCATTCCGGTTTAAGACACGAAACATTTGTAATTTGTGGTTGATAAAAAAAAAGAATACCGAGAAGGTCAAGACAGTAGGGTGCTGTAAATTTGTGTTTAAAAAACAAGAAATCCAGCAGAAAGCAATCCTAATATGTGGTAAATGTTCTGTAATTTTTAACAGATTTTTTTTACAATGATAATTAACGAAGATTTCTCTATTTTTTTAGTGTTGCAAAAAAAAAACATTAATTTTTTCAAAATAAGTTGACTTGATTTTAAATTACTTTTATTGCTTTAATACATTTTTTGAATTACTTTTATTACATATAATGCAAATAATACAAGTAATTTTTTGCTAAATTTATAAATTTTGCACCTAACTTTTCAATTATTCAAAGCAAGGAAGCAATTAATGGTTCATTTTTAGTGTTCGTTATACAGTATAAATTTAGATATGATTGTTCACAATGGTAGACAAATGAAAATAAACTTTGAACAAATGTAATTGAAGATATCGACACATTTTTCCAATAGTATTTGATTCGTATAATCAGTTATTTGTATAATTGTAGTTTGGATAATTGGAGCTCTGATACAGTCATCTTCTTCTAATACATAAATATATTAATTAATAAGGAATAAATCATTCAGCACAGAGGTAGTTTAGGGTTCAATGACATTGTTATTGACGGACACGGACCAGCAGTTAATTAAAGTCGTGGCCACTTAACGACCGACAACAAACCCCAATAGAACTGCATTTTGAGATATGTTGAATGTTTGTTTCGGTGTAATTAGCAATTTAGATAATCATAGTTTGGATAATAAGAATTTTTATATTGTCCTCCTTATTCTGATGCATACAAATCAAATATAATGAAACTTACGGTATAAATCAATCTGCACAGAGACAGTTCTTGGTTCGGTGACATTATTATTGACGGACCGGCAGGTAAGGAAAGTCAGGACGTCTGATCTCGTGGGTATGAAAGTGTAGTCGCTTCGCACTTGGCCGTGGGACGAGACGGGAGAGCCGCCTTTCAAAGGCACCCTTCCGCGCCACCAGGACAGGTGGGGACTAGGCTTACCTGAAATAAAGGACTTAATAGTAGACCGGTTAATAGGCTTTTTAAAGTTATACTGGGTTTAAGTGTGCTTTTTCAATTCAATTATTCTTCCTATTAACAAAAACAACAAGTACACTGAAGAGCCAAATTAACTGGTATAGGCATGCATCTGCGAATAAAGGTGTATACCAGTTATTTTGGCACTTCAGTGTACAATGGACCAACACTTTGTCAAAGAAAACAAAACAACCAATGAATTGCACTAAGGAAAGTGAGACATCGCAAGAAATATTCCCATTAAGATCAATGTGGTGATTGTTGAAATTCCATACGAGTGAGAAAAAAACAGGCATTTTAAAATAATAACACAAGTTTGATACGACAGTGTTACAATGCAAAATTGTCTGAGCAGTTGAAAATAACAATACAGTTCCCAAAATTGAATTTAATAAATATTTATAAAAAAAAAATTATTTATTTTTCACAACATAAAGCTTAATAAAGGACTAGTCTGTTATTTTTCAGATGCTAGTACTATCTTCAGACGTTAATTGGAACTACGTTCCACCCTCAAATATGACCAAACATGAGCATATGAGTATGATAGCCAAAAATAAGTGGAATAAAATGATTAAAATCACCAGCAGCTTAAAAAAATATTTTAAGAATTTTAATGTCAAACACATTTTTTTTTCTAAATTCAACTATATTTTTTGATAAATCTAGAAGTATTTTATTTAATAATTTTTAAATTACTATTAAACAAAAAGTATATCATATAAGGAAAATAATTTACTTTAACCTTTCAAGTGTGTTTTTAAAAGTGTAATTTAAGAATATTATCACATGTTTTGTACTAAAAATTACATTTTAATGAAACGCCAAACTTCAAATATTGAGAAATAAAATTTTATAAAAATTTACTTTCATTTTCACATTTAAATTATATGCATATATATAAATATTTTTTTAAAAAATGAATTTACTTTCTTCAAAATGTTTATTCCAGCAGACACTATCCTAAAAAAGTCTATTTTTAATAGCTAATCATATCAGCCATATATATCTTCTAACATCTTATCACTATTTTAATTAAGTAATTATAATTCCACGTAAGAAGCATTTCATTCTACAACCAATAAATGTAAATAATAATAATGAAAGAAAATTCACGGTGCAATTTTTAAATTAAAGTATTATAACGGGGGAGGGGGGTTGCAAGATGTGACATTTGCTATAAATAACTTTATTTTTCAACTTGGTAACACTAGCGTTATTATTAGAAGCCAAAATAATGAATTCATGGAATATATTATGATTTAAATCCAATTTTATTTTGCATCATCATTAATAATACTATAATTTACTTGTTGTAATTTATAAACTAGTATAATTTACCTGTAAATTATATTAGATCTTAAAGTGATTTAAGGATCTAATTAACGCTCTCACTAATAAGTGACATTTTTATTTCTATATTTTATTCAACCCACACTAAATTCATATGCAAATACAATAACGAAATGTATTTTAATTTTTTTTTTTGACTTCTTACATGCTTACATTATTTTCCAGAATATTTTATATAATCTTTTATTCTTCATACACATTATAAAAAATCGTATTAAATAAAGGAGCTAGAACTATATATATATATAAGCTTAACAGCCCTTATTTCAGAAAGGATTAGCTATCTTTAACGTAGTTTGTCACTTGCCTTAAGCTGCTTAACTTCTACTTATGCCATCGAAACGAGAATATGTTTTAGAAAAATACCATTTATAGGACTTTTATAGCTTCTTATACTATTCAAAAGAACCAATGGTTTATGATTTTTGTTTATGTGTCTGTATTTAGATAATGCGATTAAATTATCTATCTTTTAGATTTGAAATATTGTCATTAAAATATAAGCTTATTTTATTTTATCTATTATTTATATAAAAAATATAAATTTTTCTCAATTTTTTAGCAATTACGTGTATTTTACAAAATGAGTTATTTACCAAACTAAGTTTTTTACTATAGATTTTAAATTGTGAGAGAGAGAATGAATAGTTTAAGTGGAGATAAGAGGAGTGCGTAAAAAGGCAATTTTAAAGTTAAGAAATAAAATACTTGTTGCAGAATAATCTGATTAATACCTAATGTTGTTATTATTATCTAAAATTGAAGCAACTTTTCAGTTTGCATAGATATTAGATCTTTAAAACAAGATTAACTTAGTTAAAAATTATTTTAGGTAATTACCATAAAAAATTAAATAATAATAAAAATACAATTAATACAACTTCTACTATTCTATATCAAACTTTGATTTAAAATGTTTCAAATTTTGTACTGTTGGAAACTTCCTTTAAATAAATTACAACTAATTTTATAAAGAAAACACCTCGAAATTCATAAATTCAATTACAATTAAAAACATTTAAATTAAAATTAAAACACAAAACTTAATAAACATTCCACACTCATTTTATAATCATCCAAGAAAAATCTACACTAATACTTTAACAAAGTAATTCCAACAACATGAAAAAAAATCAAAGGCAAAAACACATTATAAAGGACAGTAAGAGACAAATGAGTGCAATATGACCCCTGATTTAATGAGCAAGAAGGCAATTTACTTACCTCCGATGGCCTCGCATGTCATTTTGACGCTCTGCCCTTCTAAGTACGGCCCTGCCATGCCAATTATTTCCTCATCGTGATCGTTTAGTATTACCAGCTTCTTAGGAGGCACTGGAACAAATAATGTTATTGAAGGTTGACAATGAAGTAAATGACATTTAAGATTTAAATTAGTTTATAACTACACTTAAAAAATTCTAGTCAAATTTAGGGTTTTAATGTGGCAAATTAATAGGCAGAAAAAGAAACTTTCTGTATTAACCTCTTGCTACTTGATATCCATTTCACGTCCTGTAACTACAGAATTCGGTTTTAAGCACGGAAATGGTAAAACAACGAATTTATTATTATTATTTTTTTTGAAAATTCCTGTTTAGCATTTGGTAATAGGCTTCAATCGTTTATCTCTATGGAAAATAAACTTGTAGAAGGGATTCGTCAAATATATTAAGATTCTTGCGATATAAACTCTTAAAACAATGGAGTGAAATCCACTATTATTGGAGAAGTGCATTTTCGACACTGGAAATGAGCGAAAATTAACTCCTAATCACTCGTAATCCCCTTAAAATCGCTCGTTTGTTGTTAATATTGTTGGAGGTTAAACAAAATAAAAAAGTGAAATCCATTCCTATAGGGGAAGTGCATTTTTGCCACCGAAAGGAGTGAAAATTAACTCAGACTGAGTTAAAACCACTCGTTTGTTTTAAGAGTGTACTAAGTATTTCCAGCCGCACTTTCAAAGACATTTTGAATTAAAAACCATGTTAAGGTGGATTACGAATTGAAAAAAAAACACATTCAACTTGTGCTTGCACTCATAACACCATGAAGATAAATGTTTTTAAGGCTTAAGACTTTTAATTTCATGAAAATGGCGAACCCCTTGGCAATTGTCATTAGTGTTTTCAAAATTATTTGCAAACAACAGAATTATTTTGAGTTTAATGAAACAGTTTTAAACTGTAAATGTGTACAATAAAAAGTTCTAAGAATTGAATAATGTATAAGTAGGCGAAATGGCTTTAAACCAGTGAAAGACTTGGAGCATCTTATACGGAAATATTTCAGGCACAGTTACGGCTGTGTTAAACCAATTGCTCTTAATATTGGAAAACTTAGAGACTTATGTTAGAGATTCGGGTATAAATTCTTATGGGAGCCTTTTGTGTAAGTGTAAATTCGATACATGTCAGAAAAGGAATAGTTACTTAAAGAATAAGGTACTTAATTAGTGACGCTAATAAATTTCGTTAGAAGTAGCAAAGCAAATCGGAAACTTTACTAAAGTGGCTGTAGTAACATGATTTTTAGGTACATATATTATTGGAGCTTCTATTCTGTTAATTCAAACGTGAAACTAGGGGTAAATATATCAATATTATGCTAAACTTTTAGTATAATTATATTATTTTCGATTATTTTTTATACAAAGATTTATTCAGCTTTAGTGCTGATGTTATATTATATTATTTTAACATTTCACTAAAGGATGTATAAACAGTTTTATGAAATTTGAATTGCATTTAAGTTCAAAGATATGCCAGTATTCAAAATTTGTTATCCCACCTTTGATTATTATGTATTTTTTTATAATTATGTATTAGCTACTGAAAAACCATGTAAAAATAATACTAAATAGTCTACACACTTCAGTACGTCATTGAAAGTGCATTACAAAATAATAATTCTCGGCACAAAATTTAGCTTCCAAAATAGAATATTTGAAAATAACAAAGAAAAGTTCAAAGCTTTTTTTTATGTTCCGTAAATTTCTCCAATGTCAAAATCTACAATAACACAGGAAAAACTGACTTTATCGAAACTCGGAGGAAAAAATTTAAGTACCAAACCATAAAAAAAACTAACTGAAAGCCCATTATTACCTGCTTAAACTTTTTTTTGAACTCAACCAAAAAATAACTATTTAAGACATGACTTTTAATGTTGGATTATAAGGATTAGGAAAAAATTAAAATATGACACTAAGTATTAAAAAAATGCTTCCTGTAAATAAAACATTGTGTTGAGGTTTACACTTTTAAAATCCATGTTCAGATAAGCTACTTGTCGGTTTAATTACCTAGCAAGAACAATTAGTTTGGAGCTCTTTGAAAAGATTTTTTTATAGAAGAAAAATATTAAACATAAGCAAATGTTTTAAAAGAAAGTGAAGTACTTAACCCTCCAAAAACAAATATTATTTTTCTAAGAAATTGTAAAAGCAAAATATTTTTTAATAACACGTTCTTGCACTATTTTGAGTCATTTTTGTAGATAAAATTTAAATAATAAATATAATACTTTTTTAAATTCTGCTGAGCTGAAAAATTAGACCATTAATTGATCGTTTTAATGGAAACAATGCATGACTCTTGAATATTTCGATTTGCAGCAGAAGTATAACAAATAAGAAATTGCATTCGTCCATCCTCAATCTTAGCTACACTTGTGATTTCCAACATGTGGAAAACTGTTATAATATTATGTAATTTAAAATAAATTATGGTATATATTTAATACAACTACACTTGATCCGCATTGATAAATATTTTTTTAAATTTTATTGTGTCTTCATTCTTTAAAAGCATACTTACCATATGTATGATTTTTTAATTATGAAAGATTAAAAGAGTCTCAAATATCACTGAATTTTACAAAAAAAAATAGACTTCGTTCAATATGGAATAATTTTATACTTGTTTTGTTTTTTTTTTACTTTACCAATGTTTGGATGTCAACACAACAAAGTAAAAAAAAATCTCAGGATGTGCAATTTTTACTTTAATTTATTTGGGAAAACAAGAAATCAATGAAATTTTTTTAACAATAGAATAGCGTCAGCATTTTTTTATTAAAAAAAAACAAGCTTTTGACAACAAATAATTAACTGTAAACATTTGGTGTGGAGAATGTGCCTCATAGCGTTTGTGTATAATAACTAGAGCTTTATTTGTTAGTCTAGGAGTGTACGAATTACTATTATTTTTTTATAATTAATAATTACTTTAAACCAGTAACATAACATTTTGCTAGTTGCAGTATAATTTATGATTATTTGGCTGTTTTTATGCTACTCAAAATACATTTTTAATTATATGAGAAAAGTTTTTCTGTATTAATCTTAATAATAAAATTATTCTACACATTTAACAACATATTTTAAGAATTTAAATAAAATTCTGTTTCAAACATGTAAAAAACATTTATTTTCATGAATAATATTATGTGCTTAGAATTTTAAAGAATTAGTTTCAGTTAAAGAAAAACACTATTCAAGAAAAAAATACCAATTACACAAACAATTAAATCTTTTAACTTTTTATTTTGTAATGAACAAAATGAATATTTTTAATATTTCAATGATACCGTAAAAAATGTTGCAGACAAACAAAAACATTTGATTTTACTAATATTATTTTGATTTATTTCTTCTAATTAGACAATGTCAATCCACTTTTTTAAATTTCTGAAAATGCATTATATTTTATTGTTTAAAAAATTAATAAATTAAGGTAGCTCTAAAAAGAAGAAAAGCTCTTAAAATCTCAAATTTTTTTAAAGGTTTTAAAATTAGTTAATTTTTTTTTGTTTTTACCTTAAAAATTTTGCATAAAGAAACTAAAAAATTCGATTTGGGATCCAAGACGAATTTTTTACGGTCCTATACCGTCTATTCAAATTTTGTTAATTTTTTATTCTGTAGTTTTTTATTTGTATATATTGCCCTTGCACACATTCAAATGATTCTGACATTCCATCTATCTATCAATTTAAACGACCACTCAATTTAGTAACATGCAATGATTCACCTAAACAAAATGCTGAAGGGATTACATTATGCCATTGACACACGATTTTGTCCATGTAAAGGAACAAAACACATTCCCTCCAAGTGGCATTTACTATTATATAACTGTTATTCAATCATCTAATATTATGTAACTGTAATCTAGTCATCCAATATTATATAACTATAATATTAATAACTTTCCCTAGTGGAGGGTTATCGGCACATTAAATTAAGTAACTGAAATTGACAATCTCTACAATTTCTCTCTGGAGTGGGGTTTGTGACTGATTAATTGGCATTATATCTAATTATGTAGCTAGACAACTTAGTTCAGACAACGTTTGAACATTGTTTTTTATTAATTAACGCAAAATAAAAATATGGCTTCATAAGCTAAAACTATGACACTTTCTGAAGTGTTTTTTTTATTCCTACTACAGATTTTCTTTTTCCTATCACATGACTTACCTTACACATTTTATTTTTTATTTTTACCACTATCGTAAAATAGACTAGATAATTAAATTTGACTTCTAAAAGCCTCACTTTTCAAAATACATTCTTTTAAAATTAATGGGTCAGAACGCATTTTCTAAGAAAAGGGTAACATAGGTTTTTGACCCAAACCTATTCGCATTATACTCCACAACGTTATACAAAACCATGTATCTGTGTTAGTTTCACTTAATTCCATAGAATGTGCGTAAGGAAGAAATATGCATCGGACAATCTGACATTAATGGTTCGAACGGAAAGAAATAAATTTGAGGACTTGCAACCATTCGTCTCCAAGGAGTCATAAACTGCCTAGGATTGATGGACATGACGCGAAAAATTGGCCCAGAGGAAAGGTTGCGATCATGGTGTTTGTTTTTGTTTTTATAAATGCTTGCATTGTTATTGTTTGTTTGAGATGTCCAATGAAAGTCTTTTAAAAAAAATTAGTAACATTATTTTACCTATATCTTCGGAATCAGAGAAATAAGAATGTCTACAAACTATACTTTCAGGTTGAAGGATTAGAAAAAAAGTTTTTTTGTTAATATTAATGCGTAAAATAAATTTTTAGATGCTGTGGTGAGTCAAGAACACTATTTTAAAAGGCTTGCAAAACAATCAAAAATTAGAAACACACAGGTGGAATGTTATCCAATGGGTTTTTTGTAAAAGTAAACAAATTCTAATACTGTTTTGTGATTTTGAGCTTTTTAACAGGTATTGTTAAAGTAAATGAACCTATTAAAAGTACATAAGTGATCGAAGAAAATTATTTAGTTAACCAAAAGAACCATTGATTTTCTAAATTTTTAAAGATCTCTAGCTTCTCTATTATAAAATTCTCTTAAAGAATAGTATTCCAATGGGCATATAATAGGTTATAAAGAAATTAATATATGTACCAAACAAAAAATACTTGTTATAGCTTTTAACATTTCTAATATTTAGCACTAAATAATAATTTTCTGTCTAACAAAAAAGTAACACTTTTCTTGGATCTGGTAGTTACAGAACACAGGCAGTTGCTTCTTAAAAGAATCTTGCAAAGTTTTCGCCAATATTTGGTTTTAATTATAAAGATCAAAGTGACTTTCTCTAGAATAAAGCTTTTTGATAATTATTTTTAACTCGGTATTTTCTTTCCTCCATCCTATTCTGTTGTTCTTTCATCAGTATTAAACTTATAATTTTCATTTCTGTTTTTTTTTAATTTGCAAAATGTGTGTTTTGGGTAAACAATAATAATGGAGCTTTTTAATATTTTCTGTAGTTTTAAAATTATGTTTATTACTTTTTACTGTAAGCTACTTAGTCCAACAGTTTTCTTGATAAAGTAGCCTACTCTTTGATGTTGTAATGTAACTCTAACAAATTTGGAAGCACTAGCATAAGCAAAGAAGATCACAATTATGTCTGCTCATGACTATGTCTACTCAGTATTATGATAACATTTTGATTAAATGAAGTATATCATTATACCACTCAAACTGCAATATCGATGAATGACTGTATGTTATAGATCCTCCAAGAGCTCATGACAACCGTATCAAGTAGCTCTTCCATGCTACATAAATCCAATGCTCTCAATTGCAAAACAAGCAGTAAGAGACTGATTGTGGGAATCTGAAAATCCATTAGTAAAAATTGACACTCTTGAACGTTGTAATGTAATTTAAACTTTGTGTGTATTTGTTTTAAACTAGTCACTGAAAAAATACGGGTAAAACTAACTTGATTTAAAGTTGCACCAATCATAAAGTAAGCCAACTAAACCAGTTAATGTTAAATTACCATAAATCTGTGTTAATATAAGTATTCATAATAACCCCATTCGAATAAAAATTATAAAACAAACCCATAATAATATTTAACTATTTCCCATACTCAAAATATTTAAATATTGAGCAATTAAATATATCAAGCTGCCATATAAGAAAACACCGGTAATCTAAACCACCCATAATCTAAATATTTTACTATTGAGCAATAAAATATATCAAGCTGCTTTATAACAAAAAAAATAAACAACGAAACCCATACATACCTATAACTTTAAGCACAACTGTGTACATGTAGGTCCTGTCCCACCTGTAGTCCACCCTGCAGTAGTAGACCCCTTCATCCCCCTCCTTCACCGAGACCATCTTGAGCACAGGCGGCCAGGGACTAGGGTCGAAGGAGGCTCTTGACCTCAACTTGTCGGAGGGTACGTGCAGGGTGTGCGTACCCCCATCCCTGGCGTCGACCGTGTATACAGACATGACCTCGTCGTCCTTGTACCAGAAGATGCATTTGATGCCGCTCTCTGGAGGTCGTTTGGGCACTTGGCAGGGCAGATTGGCGGTGGAGCCAAGCACGGCTTGGAACTCTGGTAGAACTTCTGTAGGGAGATATAAAATAGGTTTGTAAGGTGGGTTGAATGATAGGTAAGGTTGAATTACAGTTGCGCTCTAGAGCAACACAGGCTATTGGCGACAGGCGTCGTGATTTAGTATGGCAGTCAAAAGACGAGCCGACACCTCAATAGTAAGGAACCCCAACGTGCACTTCCTTGACAAGGAACACTTACAGCTGCACCAACTGTTTATAGATCGGGGGCAAGCGCCTGGGCTCTCCAGCCCCAGGATAAAATGTACCGTTATTATCTCTCATCTTTTTATTTACAGATATTTTACTTACAGTTCATTCCAGTGTGTGTTGCCACTTAATAAAAATTGCTGTTACTAATTTTAAAATGAACAAGTGTATTTGGAGAAAAATTAAGGCGGATTCAAAGATAAGTAATAAGTTACAATAAAAAGTCTAAGTTCCTTGGCTACTGCAAGTTAGTTAAAAAGAATTTAATGCAACTAATTTAAGCACTTTTCTGTAACTCACTTATATTCATGGCTTTGTGGGGATTAGCGTCAGCAAGCTTAATTCCACGGTGGATCCTCGGACATCTTTTACAAACGCTGATTAGTTCGTGAGTTAAACTACAAACTTACCAATCAGCCGTCGTTAAAGTTGTCCATGTTCAGTAGAAATGAGCTAAAGAATCAAGCGGTAGAGAATCCCATGCATGATTTTCATAAAACAATACCTCTAAATTTAATATAAAAGATTATTACTAAAGTGGGTCTCTGATCAAGCACACAAGCCTTAATATATATGTACCTACCCCTACCCCTAATTACAAATACTGTAAGTTAGGTTGGCTGCACAATTACAATTTATTTCTAAATTTAGCCTCTGAATGAAAACGGATACAAAATTTAGTAAAAACGAATGAAAAAAATACTTAAAATATTTATTATTTTAAAAAGAAATATAAATGTAACGAATAATATATTTTCTGTTTACATTTTTTTACACTGGCATTTAAATTAGTATACCCTCTACTTGTTTGTGGAAAGGAGATTTGTTTTAAAATTAAAAGTTTGTTTATATATAGTAACTTAAAGTTTAAACTTATGTACGATTGTTTATTTAAAATAAAATTTTGGAATTTTGTTATGTTGTCTGAAGGCAATTATAATAATAAAATCATTAATATGAGTTATGAACCTACATTTTTTTTGTTGACAAAAATGATCCATTAAATTGCAGTAATTTTAAAACGAATTATTAGTCTCATTAAATATTCACTTCAACTATTCCATTACTTTCGTTAGCATTATCTACATAGTAGTTTCTTTCATACTCAATTCCTGTTCAAAAAACTAACACCCTCATCTTAACAAGTTCCATAAGACAGATAGCAGCATCACTTAAGTCTGACAGAACCCCTTTTGACTCACACTTCTCATTTTAAACGAAATAAACCGCCCACGAAACTATTATAATTAGGCTTTGGTAACCTGCAATTACAGAGAGAAAACTTGGCGACTTACTCGCATTAATAACATTTTTCTCTTTCTACTTGGCTGAGAAAAAATAGCAACCGCAGTTTGACGAAGGTTTAACTGAAGTTCTAATGATTTGATTTAAACGCAGTAAAAAAATTAACCGTTTTCGATGCTGTCACAATTTTGGGCCGTAAACGTCATGAATTTGGTAAAAAAAAAACGTTTTGTTATTTTCAAAACGCCAAATTATTGAAGTTACTTTTAATAAACTTACAAGAAACGTGTTAAAACAAAAACGTTTACGACATATTTTTTAAAATCTGAAAGTGATTGTGGATTTCGGTTGGACCATCAATTAGCTTGTTTCCGATGGCTTATTTCCTTTCAGCTTTCATTCCTACATTTTCTTCAAACAGGACTCTGTTCCCACGGGACATTGATTCACAAATTGAATTTATTTAGCATTTTTGCTGCCACTCAAGCAGCATAGTCATAAATATAAAAAAATCGCTTTTTAGTAACAAAGTACATCCGCTCTATAGTATTAAGATACAGATGTAAATTATTTTAATTATAGGTGAGAACGTGTTACGTCATTTTATTGTGTAGGGTTTTTTTTTTCATTTGTATAACGAATGTTTTGTGTCTTAGAGTGTCTAACACATGATGTCATAAAGAGCTTCTCGGGCTTAATCGTAACGGTGTACGCAGGGCTGTAGGTCTACTTACTGGCCACTGCACCCTTAAAAGGCACCTTACCCTTATGAGGGTCCTCAATGACCCCACTTGCAGGGGCTATCGAGACAAGGACGAATCGGTCACCCATATTCTCTGTGATTGCAAAAATTATGCAGCGCACAGATTTGAGCATCTTGGGCTACATTTGTTTGAGCCCTGGGAACTCCAGGATTTTCCTATCAGATCCTTGCTGAATTTTGCTTCGGCAACGGGGCTCTTCATATAGGAGAGAGGGATTTATTTCTTGGGGACGGCACAATAGACCCCGGGTCGCAGTGCTTGGCTCTAACAGAGCCCCCCTATAATGTCATAAGTCATACAAGTCAACACATGATGTATGAGTGTGTGAAATTGGTAATTGTTCATCTCAGATTGTTCACTTAAACAATACCAAAGTACATGTTAATTAAAAGCTCATGTTTATTAGTGAGCAGAATAACGAGCAGAAACTGTTTTTAATAAAACTTAAGTTACAATTTTGTTCAAACAAATAAATGAAATTATGATGATGAGCGCTGTACACTTGCTTAAAACAGTGTTACGAAATTCAATTATACTTCTGGGCTTTGCACGCGATACAGGCATTACAGCTGTTCCTACTAGGAAGAAACCGGAAGATTTAAGAAATATTATGAATGTTCCAACATAAGAAAGAATATATTTTGTGAATTTATCCGAAAAGTATTGTAAAGAATGATTTTATGCTAAATTAATGTTTCGTTGAGGGTCTTTTTTCCTGAAAGTAAGTAGGAATTAGTTTTAATCGAAGTCAAAATTCATGACTGGTTTTTTTTTTCTGAATTGAGCAATTCTATAGTGCATCTGATTAAAAATTTTGACCCGACTCGAAAAAAATTAAGAAGAATAAAATAGTTTTAAAAAAAGAAAAACTATATTCGATGTAAAACAAGAAATTGTTTCTTTTAAAAATATGGTGGACACAAGTCAAGGCTAATTTAGAGAATCACATATTCTATGTAGTATAATGCAAATTTCTCCCAATAAATTATTTTACAAATTTTAATAAAATAATAACGATATAGTTTTTCTTAATAAAACAAATTTTAAGTAAATTATTATTAATTTGTTAAATTTTTATATTATTTTATTTGCCCCAGTTAGCATAGGGATTATTATATTAACATTATCATTCCAATATAAATCAAAATTAAATTTAATAACTAAACACAAAATGAAACATTTGAATACATAAATTATTTTTATTACATTTCAGCCTAAATAATATTGTTCTATAATAAAAGTCATTGCGGACAATGACCAGAGTATACTCAATTTCGAATATTTCAATTAAATTCATAACTGAAACGTAATGAGCTCAAACTTTCGTTTAAAAAACTAAAAAAATATACAGATTTACTGCGCTAAAATGTAAATAGAAGCTTATTACAAAATCTTTTATTAGATCATATATCATTTCTGTTCTTACTTTACATTTGAGTTTACATGAAACATAATCACACATAAAAGATTCAAACTTTAACACGCTCAAAGTTTTAAAACAATTCAAAAAGAAATTATTTGTTGGTTTGACAACACTGTTACTAAACATTTTGCGGAAATATAATTATTTATATGTAACAGCTACCGTTAAACATGTTAATTGAAATAAACAAACTTTGATTAGTCAAAAAAAACATTTAAGTTATAAGAAAATAATTGCAGTTCACTGTAAAAATCCTTAACTAAAGGTCTGAGTTACCAGAGCTTAAATAAATTATAAAGCTTACATAAATCTTTTACACGTTTCTAAAGTATTATAACATGATTTCATCTAATTTTTCAGTAATATGCGTTACTTTTAAAATGCTATAAATCAGTTATTTTATATAATACATTGTTGATTCTTGTTTCGATTATATTCATGATATTATTTGTTATTTTATTTTCACAAAACAATATTGATAACTTTATTTGGAAACCATGAATTTACACTTATGGTTAATCGCTAAGAAAACAGCTTTGTAATATAAAAATTTTAGACTTTCTTCAAGTATGGAAAGGCTAAATATTAATCCTAAAAAAAAAATTTAGGATTGGTTGCATTGGCTGCATTGATAAAAATAAAGCGAAATATGGTTACAATATTTTTATTATCTATAAATCACTGTGTATCCAAAGGCCGTAGAAAAAAATATTTATGTATAGCATGCTTCGTTACATTGGTATTTCAGGCAAGATACACATACAGTGAACCACTCTAGGCAAAGTATACTTACAGTGAACCTCTTATCAGACTCTTATAAGGATTCTTCACTTGAAACTCAAACTCTACTCAAATTCGCCCAAAATTTTATGCAAAATTTGCCCTTTCTGTACTATAAGTCATATGTCTTATAGTAGGGCTATCTAGAATGCAAGCTTCGAAAATATGTTCCTCCCCTTCCCCTCATGTTTTTTTCTTCGAAACGGCGGAAGCGTGTTTTTTCCCCACCCTACATGTTGAAATACTAACTGTTTTGATTGTAAACCTTAAGCGCGCTAGGATTAGATAAGCTGTGTTCCCTCCTTTTCCTAGAAAACCCAGTGAAGGGATGGGGGAATAGAGTCTTTTCGAAGCTTACATTCCGGCTAGAAATGGTATAGTAAGTGATTATCACAACACCTTTTATCAATTAATGAAAAACATTTAACAGAATAGTTAATCCACACTTAGTGCAAGTATATAATACAAACTGATTTACTTATGTTTTTTCTTCTAATTTAAAAATAGTTTTTAACTTATGACTTACAATACAAAAATCGGCCATTTTATGGGAATGGCCCTAAGTACAAGTTACAACTTTCTAAAAGCAATTTTGACGCGATATTACAAATCTCGCTTTCTATCTACATGATACATATAACAGTTGTTTTCAAGGAATCCATTACTCAGCTTGGCAGCGTGGGAATAGCCAGAAGTTTGCTTAAAATTCGAGGCATAAAAAAAGAACAAACGGGAAATGCAATCAAACAACAATAATACACGAGGCACTAAAAGTTCTTTTTCGAATGCTTTAGTTTTGTTTTTACTCACTTCCCCATGCCCTGAAAGTTCCCATGGAGCATCGGGGACACAATGAAAAAACCCATTAAACTTGTTGCTAAAGAAATAAAAACACCGGGGTAGGTAGGCCATATCTCCTTTGTGTTAATTAAAATTGTATTTTTTTATACTAAAGGGAATTCGTATGATGCATTTAATAGTTATTATGATATAAATAAGGGTAAAAAAATCTTGATTGATAAAGAGTTGCAAAGTATATTATTTATTAAATATTGGGTTATCTATAATAATAAAAGAAAGAGTCTGTCTGTCGGTCGGTCTGTCTGTCTGTGTGTATGTCTGTGGATCACAAAAGACCTTCTTAGACTGCTCTAAAAAATTCGAAATCTATAATAATAAAAGAAAGAGTCTGTCTGTCTGTCGGTCTGTCTGTCTGTCTGTGTGTATGTCTGTGGATCACAAAAGACCTACTTAGACTGCTCTAAAAAATTCGAAATTTTTAATATAGATTCCTTTTAATACCTACGTGTGCACCTGAGGCTTAGTTTTTTCATATTTGATTGTCATTTTTAATTAATATATGTAGTTTTAAAAAAAAAAACGTCATCCACGTGGATTGCGGGACCATAACGGGGCTTGAAAAATGAAAATACATGGACCGGGCCGAAACGGGGGCTAGCCGCTATTAGTTTGATTGATTGAGTTTGGTTGAGATATGCGCTCGCCCTAAGGCTGTCTCATCCTCTATTAGTGTTAGCTTTTTTAAGTTCGTATGCGCCAACACGAATTTAATTTTTTTTGATTATGAGTGTATTTTTTCACAAGTAAGCATGCCTCTAAAAGGAAGCAATGCGAAGTTAACGGGTTCCCAGTAAGGCGGGACCATTTTTTACATAATAAAGAGCTGTAATTTTTTTAAGCTCTTCGTCGATATTTTTCTTCCTGCTAATGCGTTTCCGTTAGAAACTTAAAATTAAAAATATGAAACGCAACAATTTGTATTTTTGAATAAAACAATAAAAATGTATTTTTTTAAACTCTTTGTCTATATTTTTTTCTTGGAAATTTTTTTAGTTAAAAACTTAAAATTAAAAATATGAAAGGCAACGATTCGTATATTTTTAGATGAAACAATAAAAGTTTTTTAAAAAATATATAAGTTCAATTGAAATCCTCAGGTGTAAAGTAAATATAAATTTGAGGATATTAAGAAGGGTCTGTTTCCTAAAATAAAAGTACTAACAGCAATTTAACAGAAATTCTACTTATTAAACTGTCTCAATTTTTATTGGAATTCAAATTACTGTAAATTCCTTCCTATACATTGGTATCCATCTTTAAAATTCCATATTTCTGCTTGTAATAAAAAAATATCGAATAGATTACATAGATATTTAAAGTCCTCTATGGATTCATATTACTGCGTAACTTACTAGTGTTCTTTTACGACCCTATAAGAGTAAAATAAGATGTTATATTACCAAATCCTAATAAGCATGTTGTTAAGAATTTTGTTCATTTATAATCTTAAATTACCCATTTTCGTAAAAACATAGAAAGAAAAAAATGAATTTTTTATTAGTAGCAATCTGAGTTGAAGTGATAATGGCATATTTTAGTGAGAAACTATTCTTAGTCGCTTATTTTTTTGTTTAATTTGTAGCAATATTTTTTCTATGATTTTTTTTCTTCTACAAATATTACTACAATGTTTTTTGCTACCCTTCAGATATATCTTTATCTTGTAAGTAAAAAATACCTCATTAGCAATACAGACTTAATCACTGAGATAAAACTATGATTTTTCAACAAAGAATAAATTAAAAACAGAATTAATTTATTCTAAAAAGTTTGCTTTTAAGGATTCTAAATTTATTAGCATAAAACAAGCTATTAACGAAAGTTAGTGGTGAGATTATTATCTGAATTCATTAGGATATTTAAAATTATATATATTTGTTTTCGATAAATAAACTTTTTTTATTATGCGAATTTGATAAAAATCTATAAATTGGGTTAAAATTTACATTTATTTGTTAATCACTACTCAATTGTTTTAAAAAGTCCAATTTTGAGTGTAACGTAAGCATGCATAAAAATTCCGAAATGTAGTGGCAATATTAGATTTTTGGCTCAAAGTTAAAAAGCGTGTTTCATTAACAAAGCTTGGTTTCATTTTAATTAAATAACTTAAACGTTTTAAATTAATACAATCTACTGAGTCCCGGCTGAGTAGGCAAGTTTTTAAGATGAGAAAATCGTCGACGCGCAAGTCAGATTATGTGGTATGCAAAAGCTCCATAGAATGTCCATATAAAAGGGTTCTCTAGAAAAAATCAAATCTTGGAATAGTTCCTCACAGAGAGTTCGGCACACTTCCTCACAACATCCTTATTGAAAACTCAGATTTATCAAAAACTAGGTGTTAAAATTGGTTGCGGTAGCAGCATAAATGGTGCCATAAAAATGGCTTTCAGTTCTAGGGAATATGAAAAACCTGGGGAATTCGAAATTCTACAAAAATGCTTGATCAGCCAAAGGCGAATCTACGATCAAAAGAAAAACGTAAAATTGGATTTTACGTCGGTATATCTATGAAATGTGTTAAATAATATATGTTAAATTTCTGCCCACGCCAAGGATGATATCGGATGGTTAATATCACTATTTTGGTAGGCTTGAGTGTAAGTAACTAACTTCTTGAGATTTTCGTAAAACTCTGTCCGTGTAAAGTAGCTCCGTAAAATAGATTACCAGTTAACATCCCAAAAAAGATTGGTTTTCCTTTCTCGACCACACAGAGATATGAACAGTCGTGTTTGTTTACGATCAGCTACCTGATTTTTATATGAACTCGTCGAAAACATAGGAAATAAAAAGCTAAAGGCTTGGTTTTCTAAGAATCGTAATCGTAGAGTCCTCACAATCGACGCGTTGGTTTGAAAACAAATTGATAAAAATGCACTATCACTATAAGATGTTTCTGTGACGTAAAATGTGCGGGACGATAACGATCGTTAAGTTAGAACACCTAGGCTGCGAAAACACATAAAAGCACAGTAATAAGAGAAGTACACGTAAATTTGTTTCAACATATCAAAATCAGACATCATTAAGAATGTTAGACCTTAAACTATTTATAATTAGGATTTCGGTCAGATTGACGTTTCAGTCTTCTTGTCTAAATTCTGTAATTAACAGTCTATCATCTTTTCGTTTCATTGTACAATTTCTAATATTTTTTATTAATTTAAAACAAAAGTTTCACGAAAAAAATAGAGTACCAACAAAAGCTATTTTGATTTAACCATAACTCGTTTAATTTATTCTAAAAGTAGATATAAGTAATAAAAACAGTACAACAAAAATACAGATGTTGTTGTGGATATTAAAAATTATCATTTAAATATGCATTAGATCTCATATTTCAGTTTAGTTATCATCCTCGGATTCGCCAAACTTACAAGGATTGTAACCGACAAAAATATAAATATATGCTTGATTTAGAAATTTTTCAAGAGAAAATGCAAATTAAATACAAGTAAATAAATACATATTTCTTATATTCAGAAAAACTTTCAAATATATGTTATATTCAAAAAGCAAAAATGAATATTATTAAACGGGGAAAAGACCCTCATTTGCATAAAACATTTTAACTTTAAGTTGTTAAATTGATTTTTCGAGTAATTTATTCTACATAATATGTCCGGTACTTTGATTTTATTTGCCTTACATTTCGTTTATTTAGATTAATTTAAGGCAGAAATCTTACTTTTGCACTTGCATGGAAAATTTTCTTTACAAGCGTCTAGTTACAAGTGTATAAGTTAAAAATACAAAATTGATGTTTTTATTCTCTAGATGTGTTGGAAGATATTATGAAAATGTATGAGGAGATCATTTAATATGCATGAAACATACTCATATTTCATAAGAGTTAAAACAGCTTTTGAATACTTATTTGTATAATATAATTATTCATGTATCTAAAATAATCAAATAATTTTTTTCAACTTGTAACTACATTTTTTTCTAGTAGCATTTTTTGTAGTTATTTGTTATTGTTTTCCTAAAAATTGTGTATTATAAAGCTCAACTAATGTAACATAGATACACTATTTAACTTAAATTGCATTTTATACTAGTGTGTCAAACAAATAAAACTATGGAACTTTTAGATTGGTCAGGATAACGCAGATTCTTGATAGTTAAATAACACCTAAATGTCAAAAAAAATTATTTTTATTTATAAAAATGGTAAAATTTTTGAAAAATCAAAAGCTCTGTTTCAAGTCGGAAATATGTGAAGGCGAGATTAAATTTTAGGTTTTTTTAATTATTTTTTCAATTGCTGCAAGCTCTATTGTTTTTGAATTATTATTTTAAAGCGATCGTATGACTATATTAGGATAATTTCAGAAGTGATTTGAAGTTGTGAATGATGAGTCACAGTGATATTTATTTTCAATACGTTAAAGTATCAGACGGAACGGTCGTTCCGCCCGCCAATCTCAAAATGACGCCAAGGGCTAAACGGCAGTTATGTATATATACAGAAAACATTTCGCTATGTTAACAGCGAAATTGATTTTATTTTCTACCAGGCAAACTAAACTTAGTAGAACAATAAAAAAAATACAGTAAAGAGGTTTCGTAGATTACTTTCAATAAAAAAATTTTGGTTATTCTAGAGTCAAAAACAGCGGAGGAAAAAAATATGGAAATTTTCGAAAATGAAATCTTTCGAGCAGTTTTAGTCAAATTTTGACCTAATTTTTGAAGTGACCTACAGCCATTACAAGACTATTAATCAGGAAGCGGTTTTTACTAAAAGATTCAGAATGCCCCAATTCATCCCCTTTTATAGGTTTGAAGTTTCAAAAATAACTTTTTCTATTTTTAATTAATTAAAATCTATATTACCTTTGGCTGTATGAATGCGCGATAAACAAGATTTCCTAGCGGCCAAGTACCTCCGAAAACGAGCCAAGGTTTACTGTATTTTCATGGAAGACCCGCATAGCAGCGCCGTTAACTATTAAGTTATTATTACAGCTTCTAAAATATATGATTAATATAATATCTGAATAGTCAGATTGAAAAAAAAAATCTATTAATAAACGAAATGCTTCTTTTAAACTTTTTGGCGTTTTTATTTAGAAAACTTATGAATAACTCGATCGATTGATCGAGAATTGTAAACAATCATATTTGCCTAATTGGTTGCCATATTCAGTTACCAATACCATTAAAAAAATAGTCTGTTGTTTTTTTTTTTCATAAAAAGTAAGAAATATATATTTTTTCTAAAACTTACTGAGGAATATTTAATTATGTCAAAGTAATCTTTACTTATTTTTTATGAAAAGAAATGATTTTTTTTTCTAAAATTTATTGAGGAATATTTTATTATGCCAAATAATATTTTATAATTAAAGTTACATTTTTTAACATGAGCTGCTACTAAATGTTTGTATTATAACACATAACAGTAACCTAAGAAACGTATTTGGTTATTGTTTTTTCTTGAATTAGGCTGGATATTTTTTAGTTTTATGAAAGAAAATTGAAAATAAATATGCCTACAAAAGCGAAAAAAAAACTAGGCATAAGAGACGGTTGAGGTACACAAAAAATAAAAGCTGCGAAGTAATCTCGAAATGTGTCGAAATCAATGTATCGGGAATAAAACGCGTCATCTGTACCTCACCACAGTTTAACTGTATGAAGTATACCAGTCATTCCACGTCAAATCGACCAGCTCAAAATCTTCATGTCACAGAATTCAATCTTGATTTTTCTCCAAGTACTAAGAACAAATTTATGAGACACGTATTTTTTATTTTTACAAAATTCTAAGAATTAAGAAAGTTATGATTTTTTGAAACCGAAAAGTTAAGCGTAACTTTTTCTCATTTAGCATTGCGGTCTATGGGAAATTGAGTAATTTCGAACGAGTATAACTAAAAAGGGTAACCTGGGAACAACTAATAATTTTTTTATAGATTACTATTACTAGTGGTAACATTTTGGTAAAGTGCGCTGTTGTTCCCAAAACTCTTTCAATTGAAATTTTTTTAAAAAAAATTTAGAGGTGAATAACATTAGTTCCAATGGAGAAATGGGTATAATAGGTTTGTCTATGTGAAAGAATATGTGCAAGCGACTGGATTTTTTTAATGAAGTACTAATATTAAAATGTCTCATATGATAGCGAACATTTTTTAAACACATCGTGTTATTGAAAAATGTAAGCCTTTTCCTCCTGTCAAATTTTAATTTAAATTTATAATATTTTTTTTATTTAATATAAATACTATTTGAAATTTCAAAGGTACAAGAGACTTACATTTTTCAATAATACAAAGTGTGTAAAAATATTTGCCATAGTATTTCAAATTTTAATATTATTACTTAGTTTTAAAAAAAATCCTTTCGCTTGCACATATTCTTCCATTATACACAAACCTATTATACCCAATTCTCCATTGGGAACTAATGTTATTCTAATCTGACTTTGAAAAAAATAATTTCAGTAGAAGGAGTTTTGGGAACAACAGCGCACTTTTCTAAAATGTTACCATTAGTAATAGTATTCTATAAAAAAATTTATTAGTTGTTCCCAGGTTACCCTTTTTAGTTATACACGTTCGAAAATACTCAATTTCCCATAGACCGCAATGCTAAATGAGAAAAAGTTAGGCTTAACTTTTCGGTTTCAAAAAATCATAACTTTCTTAATTCTTAGAATTTTGGAAAAATTAAAAAATACGTGTCTCATAAATTTGTTCTTAGTTCTTTGAATTCTGTGACATGAAGATTTTGAGCTGGTGGATTTGACGTGGAATGACTCACACAAATGTTCTACGGGGAAAAAGATAAATAGTTCTAATTTCCGAGTGCGAGTTATATAACTTTTATATAACTATCTATAAACATTGAAATCACGTCGTCAATTTTGTAGTCATATTGTGTCTGTATCTTTTGTTATTTAAAAAAAACTACTGATATCCCCCAAAAAACTTCTTAAAAGTAAACAAACGCCAATCTCAAAAAAAAACTATTTATTTTATTAAAAAACAAGTCATTATGAATGTTGTGGCTGAAAAAGCCGTGATATAAAATGAATGCCAATCTCTTGTGTAAAACTTCCTGGTCATAATAAATAGTATAATTTAAGTATTCCTGCCATAAAAAAAATGCACTGTTTGAGGTTGGTGCCCATCTTAATCCCCCTAATAAAATTAAATCAAGGCAAATGAACTTGAATTACTAAATCAGAATAATGAAGGATATACTTAAAAAAAAACTTTGACAAATGTATGATCTCAATACATTTATATAAAGGTATAGAGGGTGGTTAAGATGGGGGGCACCAACCTCAAACAGTGTAATTTTTTTATGGCAGGAATACTTAAATTATACTATTTATTATGACCAGGAAGTTTTACACAAGAGATTGGCATTCATTTTATATCACGGCTTTTTTAGCCACAACATTCATAATGACTTGTTTTTTAATAAAATAAATAGGTTTTTTTTTTTTGAGATTGGCGTTTGTTTACTTTTAAGAAGTTTTTTGGGGGATTATCTCACTACATGAAATAAGCTACTGCGTCTAGTTGTAGTAATCTCAATTCAAAAAGGCAAGCTGATATTTTTATAATTAATATAAGTATTGTATTGGTAGTTTTATTTTTTCAATCTGTCTCACACAGTACTCACACTTTGGCAACCAAATGTTTAATTGAAAGAACACGGTTCAATATTTTGGTGGTGCAAGATTGCAAGGGGAATCTGTAATTATTATGCTGCCACCACAATTTGGATAGTTGATTTACCTCTTTTTGCCATGCATAAAAATTATAGTTTTACCACAAAAATTAATAAAATAATGCCAAAATTTGTGGTGGCATCTAGAAATTTCCTGGATTTCGGTGCAAAGTTGCATCAAACTTTAAAAAAGTATGCATACTAGCGAAAATATATATCAATATTTATTTTTGCAAAGTTTTCTATTTTTCAATGATTTTTGCATTATAAACTTTACGCATCCTTTAACTTTTAACCAAATATTCTCATAATACAAACATTCCGAAGATTCTCCTATTACAAACATTCTATACGATTCCCTCATCCAATTGGTTGGGTAAATAAATTCAGAAAATGTATCGAACAGGCTTAAATAAACACATTAGATTAAATAAACATTTTCCCAAAGTTTAAACTCTGAGTTGCGAAACAAGTTACACAAACTTAAAAGGGCGTAACCTGCCGTTTATATAAGCAGTCCTTCGCTTTAATGCCTTTGCTATTACAAAGTAAGGTTAGAATTGAAGGAGGAAACAATTAATTAGGGTCAGATTGCTAATTTGCTAATGACTATTTAACGCTCAGGTTTCGGATGCAAATGTGTTCTCAACCTTTAATGTCCCACCAATCGGACATTTACCGTTTCTCGTAAAATACTTTTTTAGGATTGTTTCCGAAAAGGAAATTTATTTCGTTAACCTACTAAATAACTAGCGCAGGAACACATATAATTTGTTTAACTAACGAAATAAAAACAATTATAAATATCTACCCCATTTATTGTTTTCACACCGAATAAGTCTTATAACAATGAAACAACTTTTACAGGGTGCTGTTACATTATGAATTGTTGCGTTATAAATGTAGCAACACATAAATTTGACTATACTTGACTATACGTTTAAATCACCCTTATTCTTGTTATTAAATCCAGTAAGTTTTCTATAATAAAAAAACTTTCTTTGTGGAAAGATTATAAACAGTTTCTTAATTAGGATAGAAGTTTTTTTTATTACGAAGTACTAAAGTTGCCTACAAACACTGCGATAATTTGTGCTTAGAAAAACCCTTTTCCTATCTTCATTTATTATGTTTAATTTTATCAGGATTAACTTGATAAGTGCAGTGAATATAAATTGCTGTACACAGTCCTGGTACAATCAACTTTTTTCAGTTTACAGTAATTAGAACTAAGCTTAAATAGATGAAATCGCAAATTAGTCACATCCTAATCCATCGATATCTTAATTATGTTTGTAAATTTTAAATTAATTATTAATTAAAATAATTAATTTAATTAAATTAATTAAAATAATTTTAAAAAAAATCTTTTTTGTTTTAGAACACTCTTGAAACAAAAGAGTGAAATCGCCTCCAGTTGGAGAAGTGCATTTTCGACAATGGAAAGGAATGAATATTAACTCAGACTGAGTTAAAATCACTCGTTTGGAGCGATTCTGTCGGAGTTTTAACACACAAAGTATCCACTCCAATAGAAAAGTGCATTTTCCAGACTGGAGGAGTGAAAATTAATCAGACTGAGTTAAAATCGCTTGTTTGTTTTAAGAGTTTATTTGTGTAGAATACGTTTCAAGAGCTTTCCAATGATGCCCTTTGTATACCATTCAGACAACTTTAACCTTTACAACTTTAAATGTTAATTCAAATAAACATAAACAAGTTTTCTTAATATAAGTTTTCAACTTTAAAGCAACAACTAAACAACTAATCATTTTCCCCTGGATGGTGTTTTTTCAGGTTTAGGTACCTTTTTCTTAAAAACTATATCATATATAGACCAGAAATTTTTACAGGATAGCTGTTTCAAAGTGTTATGCGTTCTGGAATCATCACTTCTCAAAATTTAAAGGAGAGAAAAAACTGGAGAAAAAAACTTAAAAAAACTATATAATTTTGTGATGTAAAAAGGCTTTTTTCAAAACTTAACATATTACCTAAAATAATATTTAAAAAAGCTACTTTATATATTGATAAAATCTCATTTCATTGTATTGTTCAAAGTGCATATAATGCACAGAATTTTTTTGTGTTGTTTTGTAAGTTAGTATCATAGAAAAAGGAACATGATAAAGGTCAATTTAGCAATAGCCATATGCTAGGTACCGATTGCCTTAAAAGTTAATACAGTTATTGCCATATAATAAATACAGATACTCATACACGAGAAAATAAAATATGCTTTATAAAGAAATATCCCATTTTTCAATTAAAAAGCCAAAACTATATTATATACTTTTTAAAACGAAATATGTATGTAAAGTGAGAAGACAAAAGCTCTTGTTTTTGAGTTACAGTCGTTGTTTTTCATTAAATAGAATACGACGAAATGCATGGGCGCACTTAACGCAAACTTAATTAAAGTCAATTTTGTTTACAAAATCCCTCCCAATTTTTGCCCATACAGGATTTATTTGATGTTATCATCATAGGGGATGGAAGGAAATCATAACTTTCTAGGGTTTTGCAACGATATTAGCAGCTTAATACCCTTAAGCAACAAAATTGTTCTCATGTTAAGAGGTGCAGAATAAAGGGCAATATAATCCTTGTATTTTGTACTTGGTTGTTTTAGAAGCTGTAGAATATAAAAAATTAGTGTTATTGATAAATTTATAACTGCAATATACCTTGTAAATATGTTAATAGCGCTAATAACTTCTGTTATAGAAAAAGCAAAGTGCAAGTTTCTGCACACACAAAAAAGAGCATCACTGCAAAAGCTAAAAAAACTTAATATTTGCACTTTGATTACAAGATAAGATACCAGGAAAAATTTGTGGGCTCCTCACGTATTTAGTTAGACTTGTGTGTACCAAATTTGTCACGTTGACTTCATCTGGGAAAAAAGATGATGTCGTATGCTGAGAAGAAAAATGCCGTTTTATGGAACTAAAAAGAATGTCATTTTATGATTAGGAGAGAACCAACAAATCTGAATAATGAATTTTATTTGTTCCTCATTGCATCAGTTAAATGAGGTGTTATTCAGAAAATAATAAAAGTTAGTCTAACATTCCTTCCATTCTTCGTCCGGTCCAACATGACAAAGAACTATTTGCTAAAAAGTATCGAATATTTTATTTATAGTTGTAATGAGGATAATAGCAATGAGTCTGTTAAATATACTACAACTTCTAAAAAGACAACCATGGACGAAATGTGAGCAATTTATTGCTTTTTTTCTGCACCTCTTAAAGTGAGAACAATTATGCTGGTTAGTGGGGAATTAAGATGCGAATGTGGGTGCAAAAGCCTTAAAAGTTATCACCTCCTCCCACCCCCCTGTTTATAATATCAAATAAAACCTGTATGAGCAAACATTCGGGAGGTTTATGTTAACAAAATTGACTTTAATTAATTTTGCGTTTGGTGCACCCATGCATTTCGCCGTATCCTATGCAATGAAAAACAAGTTGGTTTGTTACACAATCTGTCACTTACACCACTTCCACACAATATTTACGCTCAACAGGAAGCACAATAACAGCACCTCAGAAAGAAATTCGCCAAACAGGACCTTTAGCTAGTTCTAATTCAAAAAATTTTAGCCAAAATTAATAATTGTCTTTTATCTTCTTTTGAAGATTTGATAATAAATCTTTATCGTTTGCTATTTTTTTAAGTTTGAAGAACAGTGATGTACTTTTTAAATAAATATCTTTTTCAAGCCTCAAGTTTACATTTCGAAAAATAAATTAGCAAAATTGTTGCTTTAAAAATAACAAGTTGGTTTGTTACAGAATCTGTCACCTACACTGCTTCCCCACAACATTTACGCTCAACAGGAAACACACCAACAACACCTCAGAATTAAATAAACAGGGTCTTTAGCTAGTTCTAATTCAAACTTTTATAAGCCAAAATTAATAATGTTCTTTAATCTTCTTTTGCAGATTTGATAATTAGTCTTTATCGTTTGCTAATTTTTTTGAAGTTCGAAGAATACTGATGCACTTTTTAAATAAATACCTTTTTGCAGCCACAAGTTTACATTTCGAAAAATAAATAAGTAAAATTGTTGCTTTGAAAATAAATGCGAAACTTGTGCTATTACAACAATCAACATTGAATTATATCACAAAGTAAATATTTTTTCAAGGATTTTTTGCTTCAAAATGATGTATCACACTTGTTCTCTGATCTCTTCGGATCGCTCTGTGAAAGTGGGTGACAGACGGACAGACGAACGGACTGTATGATTATAATACCTTCCACTTTTTACGTTATAAACGTAGTGTGGAAGCTAAATGCGAATCTTTACATATTTTTTATGCAAACTTAGAATTATTTATGCATCTTTCTTCATTCATATATAATGAACCTTCAAAATAACTTCATTGTGATATTACAACCATCCAAATTGAATTATTACACAAAAATAATTTTTTTTCAAGAATTTTATTTTAAATAAAGTTTCTCGTACGTTTGATGTAATGGCAACAGTGAAAATATCGAATAAAAATGGAATTTGCATACTATTTCAATGAAGATTAAATTTTTGGTTATTTAAATTTTAAATAAACTTACAATTAAAAATTTTTAATGAAATTCGGAATGTAGCCTAAACTGATTTTTTGCTTCAAAATGACGTATCCCACTTGTTTGTGAGACTTTTGGTTCGCTCTGTGAAAGTGGGTGACAGACGGACAGACAGACGGACGAACAGACGGACAGATAGACGGATGGACGGACTGCACTATTATAAAACTATATATAGTGTGGAAGCTAAAACCGACCGTAACTCAAAAACAAAAGCTAACTTACATTTTAAAGGTGATATTCGTGTTTGAAACGTTAAAATCATACAGAATTGAGTACTTTCATCTCAGTCACAGAAAAGTTTTGAAATTTTGTTGTCCAGTGTTATCATAAAATATTTAAAAAAAATAAAAGAATGAAGTGAATTGAGTTACTTAAGTCGAACTTCATTCAAGTATTTGTCTTTCTCATAAAAATAATGTTTAAAGTGTATATAGGTTTTCAATTTTTATTAAATCATCGGTTAAATCAAGCTCTTCTAAAATTACAAATTTGTAAAAAAAATCCTTCACATACAACAAAACTTTTTTAATGACGGCCTTAGAATGTTTTGGACGAAAACATCTATTGTACAAGAAAAAGTCACTCCAATTTTCTACCTATTCAGAAAATCCCGTGAGTTTTCAGCTTAATGCTACAAAATTCCAAAACATCTACGAAACAAGAATCACCCGAATTTTTTTCCACTTCAACTTTCTCAAGAGACAACAACACTGTAGAAATAGATTTTTTTTACAGTTTCTCTTCTCGACTTTAATGAGTTTCAAAAGAATAGAAGGAGGTGATAGTTTTCCAAGATCATTTTCTTTTGGAATTCAGACATGGTATAATAGACATTTCTCTACAAAAATTTATGAAGTATGTCTGGGATTTGTGTGATGTATACAGAAGTATTAGCATCTGTATAAATAAGGTAGGCCTACAAAAGGAAAAATAAGGTACAGCCTAGGTAGGATAAATAAGGTACAGCCTAGGCATACAGACTACAAAAATATTTTTAATGTATTTCTATTAAATAATACTTATTTTTAGAGGCATAAATAGCATATAGGTGGAAAATATAGAATTGATTATTGGTATTATAAGAATCAAAAGAAAAAATTTGAACTTTTATGTTTCAAATTTTACAAAAAAAATTGACTGTATTAAACGATGTATTCTTTCATATGAATAAAAAGCGGTTTTAATATTTCTTGTCTTGACTTAAAAAATATGCACTTGTTAACATATTTTTTATTTATTAGCAAATTATTTTATATTGAACAGAATTCCACCCAAAAACTCAAATTTGTGTGTTACATGTATTTAAACATTTTTTTAATCATTCGTTAAGGTATAAATTAAAAGGATAAAGTTTAGTTATTCATTTAAACTAAATTATTGCATGCTTTATTATAACAGTATGTATGGGACTCTTTATAAAATGTATAATAACTTCGTAATACATATTTTTTTGTTTTAATATTTTAGTCATCTTTTAAAAACTTAAAGTACAGTGTTACTTTTCTTGAAAGGATTTTTCAATAACTCTGGATATAAAAACCAAATATTTTTATTTTCTGACGTATATTATGTCTGTTTACCGTAATTAGATAAAGAAAATTTTAAATAAATTTGAGAAAGGCAATGTCGTAAAATCTTTTTTGGGTCAGAAATTAAGATGTTAAAAATTAAGATATTAAGAATTCCACGTCTTACTTTCTAAACCTACAAACAATTTCCCAGATAATACAAAATAACAATTAATGGCTTTAGTTACGAATATTCTATCATCCAAGTATGCCTTAAAAAATATATTGAAAATAGCGTCATTTTCTGTCACTTTCCTCAAAAAGCTATTTTTAAAATATATTAATTACCTAATAAACATGTTACGTGTCAAAAATAAGAAACCATGTGAATATTAAAATAAAGCTAACGGATGCCTTTATTGAAGAGCTTAGTGGAAAAACGAGCTAAGTGAGAAAATTGTTAAAACAAGAAAATAAGCTTTAAAGTCGCCAATTCTGTTTTTAAAATCTCAGTTCTTTTTAAATCTGTTGGAAAACCCCCGGTACTTGCAAACCGTTAAAAATATTCAAAACTTTGAATTTATTAAAAAGTGGAAACTTTTATCGTTGAAGAAGTTAGTAATATGTCCATTGGCACAAATATCTAATTTTTTTCTCAAACATATCACTTAGAACGTTCTTCCACTAAGATCTTCGATTATTGAAACCCATCATGTAAAAACGATGAAAATGTGCAAGAAAACTGATTACACAATTAAAATGAAAGGTTAATAGTTGACTGTCTTTCTCTCCAAATTACAAACAAGCACAGCATTATTTTTAGGCTAAACCAGTGGTTCTCAATCTTTTGTAGGTGACGACCCCCTAATGCCACAAAATAATTTCGCGACCCCCCCCCCCTGTCCTACACACTGCTGTACTCTTTATTAACTATTACATTTGGGTACTTGTTTTTATTTTTTTAATTTTACGATGGCTGTCCCGTGGGAAGGTTTTGAACAAGTTATTTGAGCTGCGATCTGAATTGCTGATATTTTTACAAGATGCTAAACCAGAATTGGCCAGATTTTTTTAGCTCCCCAACTTGGTTGTTTCAACTTAGCAGACTATTTATGCACCTGAATGAGCTAAATACCGAGCTACAAGGTAGAAATATAACAATAATCAAAACCCAAGACAAAACTTAATGGATTCTTAAAGAAACTGAATGTTTATGCTGCTAAACTTAAGAAATCTGATTTTGAAAACTTCCATTTATGTAACGAATTTAAGAGGGTTCCGAAAAGTTCCGACAAGCACAAGTTTCTCATTAGCTTGTTGCAACGTAACCCCTTACTAGAATTAAAACTATGTAATAATATTAAAAAAGCTAAAATGTAAATTAACCAAGATATAAAGTAAAATAATGTATGGTGATTTTTTTCTTAAGTTCTAGTTATAAAATTATTGTATAAAACGTTACTAAAATATCTATTTTTATTTTTAAAAAACTTTTTGCGACCCCCCTAGAATCCCTTCGCGACCCCCCAAGGATCACGACCCACCGGTTGAGAACCACTGGGCTAAACCATTGGCACCAGAAACTTATATATGTAGGGTGTGTTTCAAATTACCTCTTCTACTTCCAATTGGAATCCAAAAAAAAATTCAGATATTTTTTTATTTGCTAATAACTTTAATAGTCTATTAAAGATTCAAGTGTTCAGTAATGTGTATTCCGTATTTTATGAAAACGTAAATTGTATCTTTGAAAGCGATATTTAAAATAAAGTTAAACTAACAACGTGCCGTATATAAATATACCATTTAAGCTTAAGTAATTATAAAATAAATATTTTTTTAATTTGTAAAATAATGGCTATTTTACTAAATTAATATTTTTTGTTTTAGCAAAATTATGTTAACCAGTAAAACTCTTATATGTTTGTTATTTTATGAATGAGGAAATGAAATTCCGTACTTCGCTAAAATGCACATAATTATACTTTGAGAAATGCAATTTTATTTCATAAATATATCGTTGTTTGATAACCAATGTTAGCGCAAAACACGATGATTTTATAAAATATCTGTACTTTGTTATTTAATTATTTAGATAGAAGGAATGCAAATTCTTCAAATGAACTTTGATCATAATATCAAGAAATAATCTTGAAATATTCATTGCTCTCTCTTAAAAAAGTATTGAAGATATTTCGAATAATTGGGGATTTTCATTTCGACAGAAAAATATTGTCAATAAAAATTCTCAAGAGCACTCATTTTTAGATGCATTTTAAGTAAATAAAAATATATACTTAAGAAGATATGCAGTTACATTTCCTAAATATTCTTTCAGGGAAATTGTATTACTGTATTATTTTTTGTGCAATTTCATAAATACTTTTGAAGAATTTTGTTACCAATTTAACCTGTCTCCAGAAAATTGACAAATTTCAGTACAACTCATATTCCACAAAATAACACTTTATTCTCAGAAGAAAACATCCATGAGCATTTTTTTATATTCCATAAAATTTCATTTATTCTTTTACATTTTTTTGGGAGAAATATTTTGCTTCATACCATGTTTTAAATTAATAATTTAATACATATTTAACAAAAACAGAAAACAACTTATTTATCGAAATATTACAAGCTAAAATTCTTTAAATTATTACTTTTTAATGTGGATTTGTTTCCTATTCTTTTGGTCCCTTTTCAGATCACATTGTTTAAAAGAATGGTGGAACTAACAAGCATAATTGACATTTTTAAAGATTAGAATTTATTTAAATTAGATTGAACAAGAATTCGTTGAATAAGTAAATCGTTTAATTGTTATGCGTATAATTTTAAATCGTGTAATTTATAATTGTTTTACCAAGGATCCAACAAGTATATTTGCCATTTTAAAACATAGAATTTATTAATAAGTAAATCATATAATTGTTATGACAAAGCAATTTTTTGATTTTTAAACTACCGCATAATGACTTAACTTTGGTCCAAGCTTTCAATCTAGTAAGTTCTCATTAAATACAATTTTAAACCCTGTGATGTAAGTTTTTTTTCCTATCGAAAACATATATTTGTATCTTTAATGCTCATATATGGGAAAAATACTGGAAAAAAATTAATTGCATAGGAATTTAAATAATTTCAAATTTTGAAATTCTGCCAAACGGCAAAAACCAACTACAAAATTCCAATTTTGATAAGAATGACTAGAAAACTACTAAATATATTTTTTTAATTAATCTCTTGAAATATGATTATTTTTCAAAACAATTTATGTGTATTTAGTACTAATATTATTATGCTTTGGATACTGGCAAAGACATAATTTCATAAAAGTTAATAACTTCACTTTTTTAAATTTTGCATACACTTTTACTACTGTCATCTATGAAGGCTATTAGTAACTACAACTTCAAAATGGGATGTCATAGATGAAAAAACACAGATTTGTCGAGAGGGAGCTCTTCTTTAATAGAATAAAGTGGATCATGTTAATTGTTGCCATATGGCAGCAGTATGAACTAGATGGTTAAAAAATGTTTGCTTTTATTCTATTAGTGAGAATTATTTTTTGGCCTGTAAGTAAAAATATTCAGTTCAAAGAAATTCAGTAGTTCTGTTTCATGATTGGGCAGTTTCAAATATTACTTACTTTTTAAGAGTTGTGCGTAAAATGTAAGCTTGATTGGTGAAATAGAATGGCTGTTAAACATACTTTTAGAAACAAAGTTTCCTTTTTACCGCCCAGCTTATATTATACCAAAACTTTACTATAATTTTGACAAAAACATCTGTGGAGGGTATGTTTAAAAGTTTCATCACGAAGAATTTTAATATTCCTATCTGGGGATTAGAATACGGGAAGCTACAGTGTTTTATTTCAATAATGCCTTTGCAATGTATTCCAATTTACATCAGAAATGTAAATATAACTTTACAATTTTGTAAATCGCCACACCTATATTAAATATGTTCAGATTATCCTGATTTATAATGTACTGTACAGAGTGTAAAAGCTAGTAATCGGTAAATAATAAATAAGGTTGTGTGTTATACGTGATTTGTTACAACTATTACAAAATTCAACTCCACCCGAAGTTACAAGTAAATTATAAATCAGATATTATGTTTCATAAGCTATTTATATTTCCAAAAATTTGATATAGTCGTGGTTACGGATACAATAATGAGTATAAATGAGCATTAATTTCAAATAAATCTAATGTTATGAAGCTTTTAAACTTCCCTTAGTATTGATTTTAGGAAAGCTAACTGTGTATTTAATGCATAAATATTAGCTTTTAAAAAATAAAGTAACAGTTTTTTTTTCCATACTATAAAATAAAATTATAGTTTGTTATTGTTACTATAATGGACAATTGACTGATTAAACATTGTATTGAACAAATTTGAAATATTAAATTAATGTATATAAAATTGGTGTAATTTTACTACATAAGCTAAAAGCAACTATCACCAGTTACATGACGTATGGCTACACAATTTTTTAATGTGGTATGTCAGCATCGTTAAATCAAAAGAAGATATCCAGTTCCATAAATATAGGAGGAAGGGTGCAAAAATAAAAACCAAATAAGTTTTTCTAAGAAAGCAATAGGTAGTTATTATAAATTGGAACTTTTTAGCCTACATTTCCCTTTTTAATTCGCAAAAATTTAAAATTAATTTTAAATGGAATAATTAATTAGCATCGAAATTTAATGGAAAATGTTTTGTCTTATAAGTATGTTTGGAATGATGCCATAAAATGTAGTACAATGTTATTCGTCAACTTTTAATCCCCTGTTTACTAAGAAAGCGGCAAGGTATTTTGCGCATAAAAAGGCTAGTTAGTTTTAATTTATATTTATTCATTTTTTAATGCAATTTGAAGTTATTTAAAGTATTGTTATTACTAATTATTTCGAAAATATGGGTTTTTACAGATTTTATGGTGATACTTAAATAAAAAGAACGCGTCCGCAAGGCCTTGGCGATATTATCGAAACACACCAAACATCCACGGATTGGATGCTTGGATAAACAGTTAATAAGATCTAAAGTAATTGCATGGAAAACAAAACTACGTA
The DNA here is from genome assembly GCA_023701765.1 of Hylyphantes graminicola. NCBI lineage: Eukaryota > Metazoa > Arthropoda > Arachnida > Araneae > Linyphiidae > Hylyphantes > Hylyphantes graminicola. The sequence continues at coordinate 41,878,665 of CM043117.1, read as the reverse complement.
TAGATAAAAGTGTAATAAAACCAACAGTTATGTATGGGTCGGAGACCTTGACCTTGAATCAAAAGCAAGAGAAGATGTTAATAACTTGGGAGAGAAAAATTTTAGGAGCCATATTTGGACCAATCAAAGAAGGTAATGTTTGGAGAAGACGATACAATTTTGAAGTGGCTAAACTATTTGGAGAGAAAGACATTATTGGCATCATAAAAACTAGGAGAATTCAATGGCTGGGACATATGGAGAGCATGGACGATAGCAGAGGCACAAAGAAAATTTTCAAGGTGCAATGTCAGTGAGAGAGAAGAAGAGGAAGACCGAGAAAAAGATGGAAAGAGATCTAAAAGACATGAAAATTAAGAACTGGAAAGCAGAAGACCAAAGACAGGCGGCTTTGGAGTCGTATTGCAGGAGAGGTCATGGTCCAGCATGGACTGGGGAGTTAGTTAGTTTGTGCCGGGGAGTTAGTTAGTTTGGATGCTTGGATATTTGACCGAGTAATTTTTTGCAATTACTCTTAAAACTATAAGTAAATTAACAAAACGATAAAGAATAATATTTTAATATCCAAAAACATGGAAGCAGCCAATTTTTTGCTTTTTAAAAATTTAATTAGTACTACGTACTGTTTTTTTTTTTAATTATTACAAATGCAGTGAAGAAGTGGTTCTAAGTGACTGTTGTTGTTAAAAATGTAATTTTATTTTTATTAGCATATCAATAAGTACTTAATAAATTGAAAGTAGGCTACTTTAGTTCTTTTAGAACTTCTTATTTAAACAGTTGTTTGAATGTGATAAATAGAGGACTATTAAGTAACAAGTCCAGAAACTAGCTGTAAAGGAAAATAATTTGGCAAGTTTACTACGTCTTTCTATTTTGGTGTGTTTAGCTCAAACTAGTACTCTTAAATTAACCAAATTTCAATGTCACAAACTAAACATAATTATACTTACTACTACACATTAAATAAATATTTATGTTAGCAATGCATACTATATTAAATTTTTTGTTCGCATATTTTATGTAAAATGGATGAGTAATGTTTAATAAAAATGGTAACGTAAATGCACCAACTCAAAGCTTAAACCTAAATTGAATAACCTTAGTAGTACTGCTACATTTTTTTTAATTTCTTTCTTTTAGTTTCATAAACTAAACTTAAATATAAATTACTACTAAGCATTCAATAAATATGTATGCTAACAATACTATATTACATTTATTTCTTGTCATATTTAATGTAAAATGTTTACCAAATGAAACTTTAAACCCAAATTTAAAAACAAACTTTACATTAAAATTTATTTTTCTTGATACTATATGTGACACAAACCGTTACGATATAATGCTCATATCCCTAAAACATACGATATTTCATGCAGGCACAATACAATTCGAAATGACATGACTAGATTTGAAAAAAAAAAATCATTTTATAGGCTAGATGCGGTTCATATAAAAATAATTTTATTGATTCAAAAAAGATTTCCAATTCAATATCTTTCCTTTAGGGTAAAAAGGTTTATAAAATCTTTAGGTTAATCTTGCACGCAATGAAAAAAAATTCCAGGCAAAATATTTGTTGGGGCGCGTGCCTTAAATAATAAAATTCCTGCCATTATCCTTAAAAAAATGACAGGTACTTTAAACTTAAAAAGGCAATCCTAAATATATCGAAGTCTTAGAAGACCATATCGTTGTTTTCGATCCGAAATCGAAAAATAAATTCTGAAGTAAGCCTGAATCTTAAAATGTCACAATGAGAACTATAAATAAACTTAAGAAGTTTCCGGCTGTATTATATAATAGGTAGCATTTGATTTTTTTTTAGTTAGATTGGTCAGAAGTTTTCGAAATTAATTTGATAAACACTTAAAAAATCATTTAAATTTCCTGAGATTAAAAATGGTACTCTGATTTAGAATTGGAATGGGAAATCGAATCATAAATTTCTATAAGGATAATATTTATCAAAATTGTTTTATTTAAAAAAAAATAGGGTAGACTAACCAGTGAATGAGCGTTTAACTAGCTGCGTTCGCCAGTGAATAAACACCAGGACATAATGACCAGGACAACCCACCACATGCCACATTTCTTCCTACTAGATGGGAGGAAGTCAGAGTTGCCAATCCCTCTAGTGGAATGATTTTCAATAATTGTTTTTTAATTGTATTTACCAAATGTTCATTCACTGTGGCCTGTTCACTCACTGGTCAGTCTACCCTATCTGCAGTGTTTGAAAAATATCTGTGGTGTTTTTGTGTAGTGTGAGAAAAAGGATTTATGTAGTATTATTTCAACTTTGATGCCATCCAATTTTTCATAAAATCTGTAACGTTACATGCCGAAAAAGTTCCTAGGTGAGGTTCTAGTTTCTAGTTTTCTTAAACTTCAGTCTTTTAACCATATTTTCGATTAACCAATTGCCCCTTGATCCCATTAAGTGGGTGTCCACTAGAAATTGTATCAGTTAGCTTTATATCAAAATTGAAAACAGTCAAGAACAAAATATTATGTTCAAATACATTCAGACCACCTTTTATCATATTAAAACATTCATTACAGTAGGTGCCATCTCAGCCGGACTCTGTTTCATTGGATCTCCGCTTTAACTGCCGATTTTTTTTCATTTTTAAAGTGTAAAAAGTTGACTGAAAAAAAGGCATAGTTTTATTCTCAATTTCTACGTGATGCTGATAAAAAAAATATGGTGCAACTAAGTTTCAAACGGTAGCTAGGCTACAATAGAAAAGATTACTGTTTTTTATGGTATCTAACATATAATGCTTTGATACATTTAATAAAATAACGTATTTTCCACTGTGCTTTTACTTATATGGCAAACATCATCAATTTATAAAAGTGCAATCAAATGTACATTTAGACCTTAATTTATTAAAGGGGGACGGATGGGTGTTTGGATCAAAAATGTCGAATTCCTGTTTTTCCTTTTAATATGTTTTTTCTTTTTATTTTGCTTATTGTTAGCTTTAATTTAAGACCAAGATTGTCGATTTCTGTTTGGTGGTTTTCTTTTGATAAGCATTTTTGAGGAATGTTCAATATAAGTTCTTACCTAAAAATTACTTTTTCTTTTGCGTTTCCTGAGATATAAGTTATTTCAACAATTTTTCTCAAAAACTATATAAGTATCAATATATTTGTTATGTTATTTCGTCCGCATTAATAGCTGTTTGATTTAAACTGAGTGATTTTAAATATATCTGCTAAAAAAAGTTTTTTTTTAACTTTAAATGTGACTTTTTTTTGTAATTTTCAATACATATTTTTTAAAAAAAACATATTATTTAATACTTTGAAATGTCCAGAGTTTAAATCAAAGATTTATATGTAAGGAACAATTTATGAAAGAGTTTATAATGATAGCTTATATAGTTCCTGAGAATAATGTTCCTAAAGTTAGGTAATTTGACATAGGCGAGATGGAACAATCCGGTTCCCCTTAAACTTCAATGTTTTTACCATATTTTCAATTAACCAATTGCCCCCTGATCACATTAAGTGGGTGCATCCTGTAAGTTCTATTAGCTTTATATCAAAATTGCCAATTAAAATTTAATTGCTACACATCTTTAATTAACAATTATTCCTTTTTTTTCAATTACACACGTTCTAAAAATTTATATTTTTGTTTTTTTAGGTATTTTTCATTATCCTGTATAAATATTTTACAATACTTAATTCAATATAAAGTACTTTAGATTAATATAACACTTAAAAAATATTTTTATTATTTATTATAAAGTATTTAATATTTAATATAAAGTATTTTACAATACTTAATTCAATATAAAGTATTTTAGATTAATATAACACTATAAAAAATATTTTATTATTTATTATAAAGTATTTAACATTAAATATAAAGTATTTTACAATAATTTTACAATATAAAGATTTTACAGTACTTAATTCAATAAAAAGTATTCTATATAAACAGGGATTTTAAATTTATAGTTGGCTGATGCACTGACGCCGTGAGTGTTTTTAGTAATAGTTGTGATCTGGTCCATTAATGTGATGACCCCGTCACTAGACCAAGGATCAAATATAAGATGTTTGTCAGTTTAATAACATAATAAAATCCACATCAATACAAACTTAACCCTCCGTTTTTACTTTATACATTTTGTATGAAAGCTAAAATAAGCGATCAGTGTGCAAAAATAACACATTGAGAAACCTAAAAGGTAACCGAATTCTCTGTTCAAGTCACGTCATGTGATAATGGAGAAACGACAAGTTTTCCAGACCATAGAAAATTTACATATTACTAAATAATGCATTCTCTTTTCCAGCATTTTGAAATTCGACGAGTTTTGCCAAAAGCAATATTAATAACAAAAATGGGCTTTGTGCATCGCAGCAACACGTTCAGAAAATTTTTGACTTTTCACGCCAATTCTGGGATTCTTTTTGGGATCCAGATATAATCCGTCAGCCGAAACCGAAAACTAGAAACCCGACAGCTGAAGTACGACAGGGAAGAAATACCAGCAGATCCGAAACCACAATAAATTAATGCCACAATACTTAATTAAGGATTATTTAATTACTAGTTTTTGTACTTGGGAAGAGAGATTTTCGTTAGTTGCAATGTAAACCTAAAATACTTTCAGTTCGAAAAAGGTGTGTTACATTCGAAATGCATTTATAAGAAAATCGCATGCAGCATTAATGGGAGTTTTTTTAATAGTCCATTGTTTATGTGTATTTTTAAGTGTTTTCGTTCTAGAATTTGGACTTATTTATTACGTGGTCTGGTCATGGTAGACATATTTTTTAATAGCTCCTGTAGTAAGTTAATGGGGTTTCTAGAGTCAAGTTGAAATATTTTACAGTACACAAAAAATTTTAACAACAAACAGTGCATGGATAATTTTAAAAAATACAATCGAAATTTTAAAAAAACCAGAAATAAAAAAATATGTACTGGTAGTGTCGGCCATCGAACCTGTCGGGGCACTGACTTGTCGGGATTCGGCTGTCGGGACCCAGTCGCATAAACAATTCTTTTATATGTCAAATCTTATCTAACAACCTTGACATGAAATTTTAAACAGAACAGATCAATTTACGACGTTGGATTAAATTCTCCTTTTCTCAAAAACGACAATTGACAATACAATTTAATAAGCGGAAATATCCTTCCGTGACCATTTGCCACGCTTACGGCTTATGTTTATCTAAATAAACAAAATATAAAGAGCATGAAGACCATAGTACTGATATACAATGATAGACTGATTGTACAAATAAAGATATATTATCTGACACAATTAGGTTACAAAAAAGATCTTTTAAAATACGGTGTCGGACATCGAACCTGTCGGGAATCTGACTTGTCGGGATCGACTGTCGGGTTTGACTTGTCGGACTTCGGCTGTCGGGGTTCTGGCTGGTCGGGCATCGGCTGTCGGGAATCTGACTTGTTGGGCAACGGCTGTCGGGATCAGTCAAATGAACTATTCTTTTATATGCAAAATCTTATCTAGCTAACTTGACATGAAATTTTAAACAGAGCAGATCAATTTACGACGTTGGAATTCTCCTTTTCTCAAAAACGACAATTGACAATAAAATTTAATAAGGGGAAATATCCTTCCGTGACCATTTGCCACGCTTACTGCTTATGTTTGTCTAAATTAAATAAACAAAATATAAAGCGCATAAGGACCATAGTACTGATACACAATGATAAACTGATTGTACAAATAAAAATATATTATCTGACACAATTAGGTTACAAAAAAGATCTTTTTAAATACTTGAAGTTAACGTTTTATTGGGGAGGAAGACGTCAATGGTATTAAAAAATGGGTCGAATAGGTTTAAAAACATCCTATTAGTTACAATTTTATCAAACAAATATAATATACTACAGTGGCATTGTATGATTTTTCTAAAGTATGAACTACTTTCTTATTCATTGAAGTTTTCTTAAAAACGCACAAAAAAACATTGTTGTTTGAGAAAAATATTTATTTGTTCTGTAAAATCTCCAGGGATAAGAATCTCATGAGATAAATATTTTCAGTTCATTTTAAGTCTTTTTATGTGAAGAATATGGTAAAAAATTCAAAGGAAGTTATGAAAGTAAAGCTTTATAAATTTATTCGTCTAGGGATTTTAAAACGAAACTAAACTTAAAAAACACTTTCAATCTTAAAATAGTTTTTAAAAATAAGTTGTTGATTATGATATTCAACAATTTTATAAAAAAATATATACTGTATATTAAATATTTATAATTTATTTTTCTGCTTCAATTGGTTTTGATAGCTTCGTTGGAGAGGAATTAGTTAAAACAGCACCATTCTAATTCAATATTTTATACTAAAATTGCTTTCGATTTAGGGTCATATATAAATCATAATGCTAAATATTTTATCAAATTTCTTATTCAAATAAAATAATATTTACAAAAAGCCTTTTAAAAATAAAAAAAATGAGGGAAAAGTTAATTTTAAATAGCCAATTTGGTTGTTCTAAAGACCAAAATAAAAATTAAAAGTTTTACAAAACTTTTATTTTGAAATCTTCTTGTGCTTCGCCAGTAATATAAAAGCAAATTAATTACTAAAACTACTCGAAAGTAAAAGAAAAAAATGAAGAAAAATTCGCGTTGTGTAAATAAGTTCGTGCGTAAAGTTGGAGCTTTTTTTTTTGTCAATTTCTTTAACATAAATTGGAATTTAACTATAAATCAAGTTTCAAAGTGAACTGTCACAAAGTTGCTCTATTTTTTTGGATAGTGACATTTGAGTATATATGGTCTGTACCAGAGCGATCACTCTTTCCGTTTTCTTTTTTATTTTATTTTTTCAATTCGATACGTTTTGCATTGAGTCAAACTTTCCCATCCATCAATTCAAGTATAATTGTATTTTACTACTTTGTTTTGATACAGTTTTAATGAAACTTTTGACATAATATTATTTATCTTTGCATAGATTCATCAAATATGCTTCATTAAACAACTAATAGCTTCATTTATTTTTTCAAACAACCAAAATAAATTAGGATTGGATTAATTTAGGTAAAAGATTTTGATTTCAAAGTGAAAAGCCTTTCTTACGGAGTTTGGCTTCTTGGACTTTCGAAAACGGGCAGGTTGGTTGGTAGACATATATTTTCAGGCTTGTGTGCTTGGTAGCAAGGACCCGCTTATAAACCACCGTCAAGTAGGACAGCACAAGACACACATACACAAATTACAGATGCTGCTACCTGTCGCCACCTCCACAATTTAGACATGTCCCTAAAGGGGAGAGAAATTTTCTCCAGGGATCTGTACCCGTGGGAAACTGCGCAATGACCACCCACAGGACTTTCGTACCCAACAGATTTAACGAGCACGTACTCTGCATATATTCGACAAACACAAACATCCATGCCTCAACGGGATTCGAACCCGGACCACCCAGAAGCTCCAAAGGAATACGTCTTAACCACTGCGCCGCCGGATCGGCTCGAAAACGGGATAAATCAGTAACTAAGCATTAAGCGAGAAAATTGTTGGCCTCTCTTATGACGGATATTCCTAACTGTTAAATTAACCAATAACTGATAAATTTTATTAAGTAATACTTTAATTACAAATAATTGTAAATATAACTTATAACAAATAACTTGAAAAGAGTTCAAGTTTACCAGGCGTAATTTTCTGTGTTAAACTTTCATGGAGGCTAGAAATAGAGTGTCGAAATACGTACAACCTATCCGTATGCAATCAATCTCACTCCTCTCTCCCGTTATTTTATCCCAAAATATCGCATGATCACCCATTGATGTCAATTTGATAAAGCAGTATAAGGATAATATTGGAATGCTGCTTTAGTTATATCATTTAAGTACTAGTTACAACTAGGTGCTACCAGCGACGTCAAATTTAAAATCTTCAATGAATCTCAAATCTTTAGAAAGAATTATCTTTATGTTTAAAATTGATGACATTCTTGAAGATAATTTACGTTAAAGGCAATTTGTCGGCTGGTGCCAAAGTCCGTGACCTATTAAAACTTAGCTTTACGATAAGAGTTTTGTAATAGATATACATTTAAAACTATTTAGTATATATACTTTAAATAATATAATTTGGATCACAAAAAAAGTTGGAGATAAAGTTTAAAAAGCTTTTTTTAATAATGAATCAATGTTCTGCGGAGAAGAGTTTGTTCATGTGGCTTTAATGGATATGTAATGGCTCTAGTGGCTATTCAAGCCAAACATATTGTAACAATAAATTTTTTATTTCAGTTTTTCAACTAAAAATGAGACTAAAAAACAAGACGTTATGAAGCTAGAATAGCCTATTTCCTGATGCTATAACATTCATTGAAATTTTTCTAGTACAAAATGGCAGAAAGCCAAAAATAAGTATAAAATATTGTATGAACCGTGCTACGACCTTTTTTTAAACAAAAGATTTTTTTAAATATGGATTATTAGGACTAAGTTAAAATAGACCTAATAAGACAATTGGATACAAAATTGAAAAGTATACTGACATACGGACACAATTTATAAAAAATTAGTCTAATATCATACGTTTTTTTAACAGAAAAATTAAAATGGGAAGAATGGAACTGAAATTATAACAGAACACAATAGGACAGATGAATAGCCTGGCGGAAAAGCGAACAAACAAACGGACGTTTATAAAAGTATAGTTTATGATGTCATACATACTTACAAAGTGTAGTTTACAAGTTTAGTTTATGATGTCCTACATACTTACAAAGTTTAGTTTACAAGTTTAGTTTATATGTCATACATATTTACAAAGTTTAGTTTATGATGTCAAACATATTTACAAAGTTCAGTTTACAAGTTTAGTAAATGTAATCATACATATTTTTAAAATCCAATTAGAACCGATTGGAAAGAACATATCAACATCTTCATCATGTAAACACCTAATTTTTCATTTTTTTAATTTAAAAAAGGTTCAAAATGGAACGATAAATTCTTCTTTCTCGAATGGACAAATAGAGAAACACTCGATAAAAAAACGTTTCCAGCAATCGGTATTCATTTTAAAAAGTCAGCAAAACCAGAAACTCTCGACAAAAAAAAACGTTTCCAGTAATCGGTATTCATTTTAAATAATTAGCATAACAGAGAAACTCTCGATAAAAAAAGCGTTTCCAGTAATCAGTATTCATTTTAGTTTATCAGCACGATTCCAATGCAATCTAAACAATATTCTGATACTAGTCCATTACTTTTTGAATCATTTTCTTAAGATATTTCATAATGAAACGGAGATTTTAATACATTCCGGCCATCCAGAACCATCTATTTGCAAATAATTCTACAGCCAATTCTCTATATAAAATAACAAAATGAAATTGTAAACGCAAAACATATACACAGAGACTTAAAATAGCACAAATAAACTCTATAATCTTCCAAAGACAAAACAAGTTCTATAAAAAGAAATAAAATGGTTTGAGCCGAATGTATGAGAACATGTTTCTCCTCCCACGTTGTTTAGCACTTCTATTTTTGCAATAACTCGCTTACATATTCGAGTTCATAATATCCAAAACGATAGTCTCAAACGCAATCCATCCCACAGCAAACGCAAACACTTTTCAAATTGGAAACAGTTTCTTAATGTTTGAACGAGTAAAAAAAAATATGGTTTTCTTATCTCCAAAGTACACTAAAAGCAATTACTTACATAAACACGCATTCACAGGTTAGCTCACGACTGAAATGTAATTCTGAAAAAAGCTTTCGAGGTGGAAAAAACTGAATGCTTATTCAAACTATAGCTAGATAACGTTAATAGTTGTTCCGTGTGAATTCATATTTATAATAGCTAAAGGTGTCTACTTTTGAGAGAGTCTTATGAAACAAATTACGGGTTATGCTTCACAAGAAAATTACGATAACTTATTTTTTCAAAAAAGAAAATGATAATTAAACCTGTTTTAGTGAAGTTCTTTAATATAAATTGAAAAGATTACGGATTAACTTAAAAAGATAGTTTGGGTAGCATTTTTGTAAATGTCGTAAATAATTTAGAATGTAACTTTAGATAAAAATTTTAATTGAATTTCTACATTTTTTTATTCAATTAGTATTTGCTTTATTTAATTGAAATTCTTTTGAAAATTTAATTTTGAAAATTTCAATTTAAGTTATTTAAAAATCTTCTTTATATTTTTATATTAAAGGTTTAAATAGACAGATCAATATTATACTTATTTTTTCAAAAATTTAAAATGAAATAAAAAAAATTCAAAATTAAAACGTATAAAAATTTAAAGTGTTTAAAAAAAGTGACAATTCCTAAGCAAAAGTATACGGATGTATCAGTTGAATATACTACAAAAAGTATACGCAAGTATCATTGTAGCACAGAAAAATTCTAACTTTTTTTTTTATTGAAACCAATTTTTTTTATTTTTAATAAACGTTTTATGTGAATGTCAAAATCAAAATAGAGGGACATTGCTGTGTTTAAAGTTAAAAAAAAAACTTTAAACTCACTGGTTGTCATATGACCATGATAAAACAAACCACTTCAAAATATTAAGCGATAAGATTTCATCGTTGTTTCAACGGTGAATCCACTCTAGAGAAGTAACATTTAAGTTAAACAAAAACAGATAAAACAGTAGTATTATTGAGTTGACAAACCAAGAAAACTTTAGAGGCCTGTCTAAACAAACATGAAAATATATAGCGGTCAACCCAAACATTAAAGATCAATAGCAAGCAATGATGTAGCATTTCGCTCTATTTCCGCTACTTTTACGATATCTTTTAGAGAGGATTTTAGTTGCAAAACTTCTCAATTTTATGGTCATCTCAAATCTTGGATGTTAAAGGATATAACTTAATTTTATTTTTTACCAATTACAGTAACATTTTTATACGAAAAATTCACTATTTTTGAAAAAAATTTATGCTTTTTTCAAAAAGTTCAAATCATGGAAATTTTTTAAGAAATTGTAAATGGAGTTTCAACTTTTAAAAAAATCAGCAAAATGAAACTTAAAGAAACATTTGAGGCAATCCCCTCTTGAATAAAAAATAGCTATTAAGGTTGAATACACGTTGAACGTCTTGAAGAATATGATGGTACATAAAAAAAATTAAGCAATTATGATTCAATTTTTACTTAACAGTAATTTCTGTACTAGAAACGGCGAACATTAAAGACAAGACAGGACGAATTACATATGGAAAACACCTCTTCAAAAGAAATATTATACATACCAGTTTCAATCTCAATGGGCAACTTTGTGGAATACTGATTTAGTTATCGAAGTCTGTGAATACGAATTAAACTTCAAACATATATTTCTCATAAAGCAGAAACAATAGACATACGCTTGCTGAACACACCTCACTTCAAAACTTGTTAAATAAAACTTTCGTTTCACCAATGAGTTTTTAAAAACTTAATAAATAAAGGCTATTTTTTAAAGTTTGATTCCTTCTTATAAAAATCAATATACATTCAATTGAAATACATAAGCATTGTTTAACTCCTCAGAGAAATAAACTTATATCTTACATCACCACCTCAAAATCTCAAGTCCAGTGTTTAATGATTTCCAATACTCTCCATTACAGGTAAATGAAGCCAATAAATGGAATGTGGTGAGGTTATAAGCAGGTGAATTCAACCCGATCAGAGAGTTTTGGAGGAACACAGAGCCTTCGTAAAAAAAGAATAATAGGGGTTGTTTTATCGTTTTTACTGCTACTTTTTAAGTCCTGTTCCCAGCTTAAGACATTTTTTTACCGTTCATGAGGCATAACCAGAAAAAAAATATTCGAAATTTTCAAAACTTTTCTAATTTCCCAAAAGCTAGTGTCTTTCTCTTCTTGTTCAAAGTTTTAATATTTTATGACATTTTCCAGTCAATATTTTTTTTGTTTTGAACAATCACAGTAATATCTAGTAGTATATCAGTACCACTGTGAAATAAAACAAAATTAAAAGAATAGCATTTGTTTTTCATTGTATTTTCTAAAAGCATGTAGCCTTGCAAAACTCAGAAATAAGATATTCATTGAACAAGAAAATTGAATTTTGGAAATATGATCGGTAACTGTTTAAAATTTACTGAAATATCAAAACGCTGCAAAATGCTGTGCATTTCAACAGATACTATGTAATTTTATGAATAAAATATTTCTAGAAAATTATTATAAAAATTCTTCAATTTTTTTTAAATTTTTCTTGTATATTCAGTTATCCACAATTTATCAGCGAAAAAGTTATATGATGAGAAAACAACCCATTATACACACTATAAAATGATACTGCTATTATTTGAATTAATGAAGATTTCATTTGAATATTGCCATCAAACAGTCACACTTATTCAAAACTTTAAAACTAATAAAATTAAAACTTAGATGCAAACTCTTATTTTAAATATGATTGTAAATGCATAGATTGAAGAATAGAGTTTACATTAATAATTTTGTCAATATCAAATAAATGCCTAGAAATTTTAGATTTATTTATATTTTCGATTTGTAGTTCAAATACCTTTTGCATGTATTAAATATCAATATTAAATAAAAATGGTTTTCTCAAATTATTCTGTGGAACTAAACTGAAACGTTAAATTTTTTAGATAATAGATATGATTTTAATTCTTTTTTAAAAATTAACATATCGGGTTATCAAAAATTGAAATGTTTAACTTTTTTACAACGCATTCTTTGAAAACAGAATTAACATATTTATTGCTAAAAGAAATCATTAAATACTTTTTAATAAAATCACTCGATTTTTTTAAAATTTTAATACAATCTGTCTTTAACAACTGGTTAATTAAAAATTGTGTACCAGAATAATTATACTGAAAATGAATTTATATCAACCTTCTAAATATTTACATAGTTTAATCCATTCTTGGTACAATTTCCACTCGATAAACAATTACTTTTCATAAATTAATCTATGGAACCGAATTGCGGTACTTCCTTAGAATGAGAAATGTTTTTTATTAATATTCTTAGAAAACGTTTCACTTAAAACGATTTTTCTAAGAAAACTGTCTTAGTACTTTTTACAAAATTGAAAAGTTATATTTTTTGAGATGGTAAATGTATTTTTATTTAATAATTTTCGTAGAAAACGTTTCGTTTTTGAACGATTGTTCTAGGAAATTTGTTCTAGCATTTATAAACTGTTTTAAAATTTAGTTTACTCTTTTAATATTAATTAAATAATTTATATGGAATTTCAATATTATTTTCCAAATTAATTAATATCGATTTCGACATGTAGACTTGATTAAACAATAATGGATAAGAGAATTATTAGCATGAGTGTGTTTAAAAAACACATTTATTTGTTAGATTATTACAGGTTTTCGACACAATAAAAATTTGATGTTCTCTTAAAGGTTGAAAGAGATTGCATAGAAATTGATAATTATATTTGTAAAATATTAAAATGTATTTGTTTTGATGAAAAAGTATTAAAATTATAGATTTATCGCAGCCCTGTTGTAGTATTTTTAAAATAATACACTTAAATTTGACTTACCATTATCAACCGCCCAGGTGAGTTGTTTTAAAGCGGTGAACCAAAATAAAGTCAGAAGTCTCACATTGGCCATCATTACTCTGCGTCTATAGGGCTGTCATTTTAAAAACTTCATTTCACCTGAAAAGTTTAATTCATTAAATTTTAGTAATTTTCATCAATATTTAGTAGATTTTATACATTATTATAAGTTAAAACAAAACAAAAAAATTTAATAAAAAAATATAACTTTTTATCACTCTTATTAAAATTTTCAATTTAAAATTCAAAAAGTGATATCCCCTATAACAAAAAAAATAAGATTCTATGTCGTTTCAAATACCCCTATGACAATTTTAAGAGTGTTCTGTGTGTTAGTATGATTTATTACTTTCATATTACTTGTAATAGCTCTCGTGTAGTTCTAGTGCGACGATAATTCAAACCTAACCTAACCTAATCATATTACTTGTCTTTTATTCGATCGTTTCCTGTATGCATAATACTTTGAAAATTATACTATAACTGAGATTGTAATTAAATTATCTGATAAAATTACGGAAAGCTTTTCCAAACTTTTGATCATAATATTAAATACTTTTTCAGGTGTATTTTAGTTTGATTTAGCTGCAAAAACCGTCGCACTAAAGCTACATTTGGCCTAATGGAGATGGGCATCACATTATTTGGACTTATTTTTTTAGGCTAACGGATATAAACCATTATCTGTTGTGATCACAAAATGTGTTTTCGTTTTGATTCAAATGTGTTAAAAAACCAAAAAATATACTTATACTTATTTCCACGTAGTAAAATTTTGTTAGAAAGATGTAGTAAAGAGTAAAACAATTATAACATTCAATTACACAGGAATAAAATAATTCAAGAGTTATCTACTTAAATATTAAAATGAAAGAATTGAGAGAGATATTATGTTAATTATTTTTTTGACTGATTTCCATACATTCTAACTGTATCAAAAGAAAGTATTTATAAGGATTGTCATGATAAAAACGATAAATTATGAATAAAAATATATCTCCTAATGTTATTCTATACAATGTCGTGTCTAATTTATTTGCAATACTAAATCTTATTAAAAACTCATTAACGCTACCATTTTCAAGAAAATTTCAAATTATTATGTTTTTTATTTATGATATCAGGCCTCATTTAAGAACTCTGTCACGAAACATTATTCACGCAAACTGGGATGAATATTTTTTTTATTACACCTCTTCTCCGGCACAATATCCACTTAACAACGTACGAGGAAGAATTCCACACTACATTGTTTTCTTTGAGAACTATTTTCGTGTGAAAAAAAAGTACTTCTTCAGAGATGATGAGGGTGCAAACAAAAGAAAGAATTCCTGAACAAAACAGGATGAAAGTAATAATCCATAGAATATTAAAGAATTTAGAAGGAATAATTACCAAACTCCTGGAGTAATTGGCGAATTTATAATCATAATTTGCATAATCATTTAAAAAAACAGCGGAATGCTGAGAATTTGGAAGATAAAAAAAAGCGTTTTCTTCAAAATATTTTTTCTAGTTTTGTTTTTACCTTTTAAAAAAATGCGTTGTTTTTCGGATATTTTTTAAGTTAACAGCCTAATAATATTTACATAGTTTTATTTTAAAAATATGTTTATGAATTTTAAATGTAAAGTAATAACTTAGCACTGATGCAAAAAAAGGCACATCAAAATTTTAAAAAATTATATTCTTAAAAAACTCTCTAAATAACGTTTAAAAGGTAATTTCAAAATTATATGAATAATCATGCTGAGAATTAAGCAAAATTTTATACTAAAATGTTTTTCTTTTTTATCCAAAAGTGTTTACGGATATTTTGTTGAAACTTTTTTCGATACTCTCAGAAAAAAAGTTGTTCATGTAACTGATCAAATTTTTGAGAATATTAAACTGTTCACACAAATTTCAGTGACTAAATCCCTCATAGGATTATTTTTTCGGGTGAAACCTTATTATCTAATTTATTTTTAAACTAAATGCGATGAACAATAAATAATTATTACGTGTTTCTGGTGCAAGGTAAAGGTTTTGTGAGACTTTATGTCATATATGTATTTTAATCGAAAGCTGACGTGACGATTATGAAAGGCCTTTTTAGGGGTTAAGATATTCTTGGGTTTACACACACCATATAATTAAACAGTTTCTTCAAAATATATCTGTGTTTCCTTCTTTCCCAAATATTATTTACCATACATTGATATTTAAATCATCGAAGATTTTTTTTTTTACTAGTGATGGAATAGCCTTCGTCTTCAGATCCCAGTAGGTTATGAATCATGGACACCTTGACTTATTTTCATTTCTTATGTATTTTCTCGTTATTTTTCTATGACGAGTAAAATATTAGGTACTTTAGAGGATAAATATAGTTTAGTGTTGGATGCTATAAAACCAAAATATTTCTTTGCTAACATTTCTTTACAAATATGAAGTAAACATATTGAAATGACACGATCGCATTAACAAAATATATTTCGCGTTATTGAGAACATTGGCGTAAAGAAAACTTAGCTATAACTAAAATAAGTTATTTTTAAAACTATTTCAATTTAGTAAATCCTACAAAATAACTTAATAAAATAAATATTTTTAATTAGTTGACCATTATTATCCTCAGACTAACTTTTTTTATTATTAACGTTTTGTCCTATTTTAATGGAAAATCTATGGTACAAATTCAAAGATTTTTTTAAAAGTGCATACGCCCTTTTCACGATGCGTGGTCCACAATAGTTGTGAAAGACAATGGGAGCTAGCGCACACGGTGGCTTTTAAACAAAGAAACAAAAACCTAAGAAACTCCCTTCTTCAGAAACTTAAAAAAAATCTAAAATCAGTATTATCTATAGAAAATAAATATTTCACACTTATATAAATCCTTCTCAAATAAATTAAACCTAGATCCTAACTTTTAGTACAGTAGTAAAGAAACATTAATTTTTTTAATAAAAAGTTTTACTATAGCTGAATACCTACAATTTTTTATATAGTATTTTTTCATCTATTGTATATAGGGAGAGAATGATTAAAAGTTTAAGTGACATATTAAACTTTTTGATTCTAGTTACATGACAAGAGAAACTTTATAAGAAAAGAAATTAATCATCACCTGTAATAACGTGTCATGTCCAATAAGTGATTGATCAATTGGAGTTTTATTAAAAACATGTAAAAAAAATTATTTCATAAGCATATGCATAGATCCGTTATTGGATCAAAATTCGAAAGTTGCAAAAAAAACACCTTAAGTTGTCTGAAACTAATATATGAAAATAATTAATTATTGCTCCTGCATCATAACTTTTTTAAACTTTAAATGTAATCAAATGAAGTAAAATTAATTGGATTTACCTTATTATTTATTTCTTAAGTACTTCAACAAAAGAAACTCAAATTATCAACTAAATTATACAAAACTTAATTACAAAAAAATCGTGTTATGAAAATCTTAAACTTAATTTAGAACTAAAAAATCAGAATTTTAATTAATTAAGACAAAAACAATTAATATAAATAACCACTTACTCAATTATACCACCTCCCAAATGATGCAAAAGTAAACAGCTCACCTATCCACCTCAAATGACAAACAGACTTACAGCACTCAGTTACCGAGAGTATTTAACAGACAGCTGCCATACAGCTCAACTCAACCGAGTCCCCAAACGCCTTTTGCTTAAGAACTTACTTAACCAAAAGCTGTTTGGGGGATAATCTTGTTTACCGCATGGAGGCGTCTGTAAAAATAAGCCCCCCCCCCCCCCACACCTTTAGTTGTCTTAAGACCCTTTTTTTTTCTCTCTTTCCCTCTTGCGTATCTCCATCATACCTTAAGGAGCTGATCCCCTTTTTGCCACCATCCACTTATAATCGCTCCTGTGTAGTCTTTAGCTCCTCCTTCTCTTACACTATCTCTTGCACTGCCCCCCCCCCCATCACCCTTTAGAACCATGGAATAACTGACACCCCCCCCCCTACCCCATTCACAAGACACCAAAGCGTCTCAGGTTTTATACCTGGTTGGGAGCAAAGCGGAGGAGCTTGTCTTAAAATAATGCCTCTTGCTGAAGAGATAAAAATTGCTTTGGCTATTGCTTCCCCCCCCCCCCTTTCCCCTCCTTTGCTTACTTAGGCAAAGACGGGGTCGCTATTGGAGGGCGGAGCAAAAACCAACAAGATTTTTAAGGGGGATAGAAATTATGGAGGGGATAGAGATTTGTATATCTTAGAGCTACAGAGGCTTAACTCCAAAAAACGACTATTTTCGTTTTTTGGAGTACTACAAGCTATACCTGCTTTCACACTAGTATACAAAAGCAGATAATTTCGAAAATTAAAAAGTAACTTTTCTGCCGTGTTTAAATATTATCTTTACATAGACCCTCAATGTGTTTGTCCGTTATTTCCTGGCTCTCATGTAAAGTTGAGGAAATAGAGTTAAGGCTCTTTGACTCTTAAAGAAGTATTTCTCCTCCCCCTCCGATCCTTAAAAAGTTTTGGGCCTATCGGAGAGAAGTACAGCAGAAATATTCATTTAAGAAAGGCATGGCGTGCGTGTGTGCCAGCTCTTTTTCCCACAGTCCTTAATTTGCATTCGCTCCAGGAGCGTGCACACTTGCACGTGGCCATCACGCGACAGGAGATACAGCAACACAGCACGGATTTGGTTGGAAGAAATCACACTCAAATATTTATAAAAAAATAGTTTTGGAAATAAAAATTATGTTTATAACTTTATATAGAGAGAGAAAATTGAATTTTCTAAATTATATTATTTTCATTTCAATTTACCGAACTTAAACTTGTTTTTTTTTATCTTCTATTTTAATTAGTTCATACATCCAGCACATTTCCTATTTGCAATCCATTTTTGGCAAAAATGACAGTTACAGCTTCTTCAAACTGCCCAACCCCCTTTCCCTCCTCCGAAGAATTAGGGGGAAGCACCAAATAGATAGAAGCAAAAGAATGTTCCTTGCCTAGGAATAATATGAATACCAAAACAATACCCACCCTCCATAAAAAAAAAATTCAGCCACCACCACTATATCTAATATTTTTACTCCGCCAAAGAATCTCGGGGAGGGATGAAATTTGCATTAAAATGCAAATGAACATTTTCTTCTGCGGCGAGGTGTCTTCCCGCTAATTCCGAATTTCTTTTTTGGAACTTATGGCTTATGATTAACATATTGCAGAGGGGCTTCTTCATTGCCTGATGGGCAGGGATGATGCTTTTTCTCTCAGAAAATCGGTTTTTAAAATCTTCTGACTCCCACCACCCCCAAACGCTCCGTCCCAGGGTCTAAGTGATGTTGGTAGATCAAATGAGTTTTGAAGGCTGCCCGGATCGTTTAATCCCATTTGAAATTTCTTACTTATGTTTACCAGATAAAGCACTTAGGGGATAACTAAGCGACTGTTTTGTGATACTTCATTGGGGGTGGGGGGATCGACAGTTATTTGGGGGTTTTCTTGTCAGGATTTTTTCCTCAAGAGCTTTTCTATGATTCTTCATTAGATCGAGATTGGTAAATGTCTGAATTTTGAAGGGGGAAATTCTTTGAGTAAAATGCGAAAGCTTTCAGTTTAAAATAAACAGTATTTTAGATGTATTGTAGTGTTATATAAAGAGATATATTTGTAACGCCATATAAAATGAATCCATTAAGCAATCTTAAAATTAGACTACAACTCCAATTAGGTTTGCATTTCTAGTGTTCAGCTGGTCTCTCTCTCAGTGACATTATTAAAATCAATTTTTCACAAACTAAATTTTATTTATAATAATATAAACACTAACTAAACTTTATTTATGATTATAAAACTAAACTTTAAGATCTTTAAGGCATGAAAAAAAACCTTTCACTTAATTAGTCAAATTGCTGCTTTCAGGCCGATTAGACAAAATCCCAGGAGTTGATATTTATCCAGGTTGGAAGTTTAGAGAGAAAATTACGTTCGTATTTTTAGGATTAATAAAACATGCATATTTTCATAATAACAAGAAGTTAAATTTAATTTCCTAAAATGAACTAATGAAGGGCATATAGATTATTAAGAACATAAATTTTCAAAAAAGTTTTTAAATGTTAATGGAATTTTTTTACATTTGAAATATCTGTTACTATATTAGATTCAATTAATGTTTATGATAAGGAATCTATTATTACTCAAACTATTATTACTTCATGTAAACAATTATTTTTAAAAAAAAATATCACAATTTGTTTAACACTAGGGGAAAAAATTTTATTAACCTCTGTATTTCAGCAAAGATACAAGAATTTTAATTTCTTTTTTTACAAGCTCATAAACTGAACATTCGTTTACCTAAAAAGTCATTCTACAGATGTTAAAACATTGCCATATTTTAATTGCTGAGCATTTTCAAAAAAACATGTAAATGTTCCATTAGCGCCCATATGTAGGGTCTAAGGGGACTAGCCTGGATGCAGGGCTAATGGGACATGGTAAATATTGCCTTAATTAAACTTTCAAAAAATGAAAAAAGGATCAGAAAATTGTATGAAAAAGAAATTTTAAGGCAAACACATTTTACGCGATGATTTTTTTTAATTCTCATAGAAAGGTGAAATATCAAAGTTAAAACTCAAAATCGAAAATGTTCCCATAATTCTTTTCGAATCCTCACTAGAAAGGATAGTTTTGTAACTTAATCTTCTAAAATCTATCTCAAGCTTATCCTCTTTTTCAAATTACGAAAATTTAAAAAGACTGTCTTTATCATCAAATAGCTTACCCGGAGTTCATCGCTATCTATTTCCGAAATCAATCCAAAGAATAGGTTGCTTCCTAGTGAATTTCACCAACAACACATCATTTTTCTTCATCAAGCTCTGTTCAGATGCAATTAATGACAGTGCAGGGAAATGTGGAAAAATGTGTCATCAATAGAGCTACTTGAAATTTCACTTAATATGTGACAAAAAAGTTCGAAAAGTTTAAAATTAAAGGCTTCAAGTTTTCGGCAACTTCACTGAATTAGATAGTAGAGATTTATATAGATTATTCAAGAGAAGCATACAAAGCTAGTTTTTTCGTGTCCCATTAGACCCCACAGCTTCTGTCCCATTGGACCCCACAGTGCTATTATTTATAAATGATCCAACACAGAACCAAGAGTATTTTACCACAGTATTTGACCTATAATATCTTACTCTATGATATGTCTTCTACCTAAAACTATGGTTTATTTCGTGAAAAGTTTTATTTAATAATTTAAAACTGTAAAAATAGATACTCTTAACTTACTTTGGATTCCCCAAAACAGCAATTCTTCTCTCCACTTCAACATATGCTTTTAATGGCAAATCTTTGGTTGTTAAAATGTGAAGTCTAACTGTTACAATATTGTTGTGTAGAAATATTTGCAAAAAAAAGTGTATATTTTTCTCCGTTTTTGCCCCTTGTTCCATTAGCGTCACTCTCCCCTACTGGTTGTATAAAGCATCGGTATAAACTAGCAGATATTGTTTACTGACATTTCCTCCGTAGAAATGTGTAGCAGAATAGGTCTAAATTTGATAAAGGACAAAATAAAATATTTCAACTCACTTTTAAAAACTAAAAACACTTTGGCTGATTATGTTATCTGACTTTACCTAATTCGGTACTCATATTATGAGCTTTTTGAAACGTATGGCGAAACTTTAATCTTTAAAGTGGATATCCATATACTTAATTGGCAATCCCTTAGCTGACAAAAACACCAATTATATATGAATAAAAAAAATAGATTGCGGCATTGTGAACTTTTATCAGAAAGACACAGTTATTAAAAAATATAATTTAGATATTTTCCAAATTACTAACTAAAAGCTTTCTTAACTTTAATTACAATTAAATAATTATAAGACATAATTAAATAGCAAAACAATTCTGCAATAGATAATTCACAATTATTTTATATAATTTTAAAAATATTCAAAATAAGAATAAAACAACAAAAAAGCTAGCTTCTCTTAATCGTTTTTTAATTTATCTAACATTGCGTGTTTTATAAAATTAAGCGTAAATACATAAATGGATAATAAAACCATCATCTGCCTCATTATTTTCCATTAATAAAGTTAACTCATAGTAAATGACTTTATCTTAGGATTCCCACCATTATTGGATAAATCATAAAATTAATGAGGCTTTAAATGACGATACATAATGGGTATTAAGTAATAGCAAGAAAACTGACGGATCATCTTGTAAAAAGCCAGTTGAATCATTTTCTATAAATCCTGTTTTTTTCCCCATCAATATCAATAGTAACTACTTTAATTTAATATTATATTATTATCTTTTTTCATCATTATCACTAGTACCTTCGGTAAGATCAATAGTTTTAATGTCATAAAAGCCGTATTCTAAAATTCTAAATTCAATTCATCGTTACCAAATTCTGTTTAAAATCTTTTTTGATTACCTTGGAAGTGAAGTTTTGAGTAAAATATAATTTAAAAAATACATATTTCATTTTATTATGATAATCTTGTAATCCTAATATGCTTTCGTTAATAGATCTCAATCAATAATGAATTAACAAATATATGTCTATTCTTTAAGCCCTTTTCATTGTGCTTGAATCCTTTTATAGCATAAATAATTCAGCACAGAGGTCACATTTGGTTTAATTATACTTTTAAATGGTTCAAATATAAATTCTTTGAAGTCTCGAATATCTAAGCATTAATTATCCAGTGCATTTCGTGTTGTTCTTTAGTAATTTGTATTTAATTAGCTATCCTACAGTAATAAAAAACGCGATGCAGAACCGTACAGCATAAGTACCATACAGTATAACCTTTATATAAACCTGCAACAAAGTTCTTTTTAGTTATCTTTTTTTTTTAAATTGTAAACATTTTAAGTTTTTAATTTTTTAAATTATAAAGACGTATTCAGAATTTTCATTGAAGCATTACATACATATATTCTTACATTATATTATTACTTACTTATTACTTACGTTTTCATAATTTAATTCTGTATTTATCTGTAAAAAAAAGCACTTTTTTAACGCTACATTATAACTTGTTCAATTTTCATAATAAAATGATTTCAGTTTACTAGATCATTTTATTTTCTGCCAAAGACATAGAAAGAATGGACTAACTAACTAATATCATTGCAAATAGGCTCTGGGGAGTGGCCCAAGATGAATAGTTTCTATAAATTAATTTGGCGAGATAGTTTACTGTATTTGACAACTTATCGCTCCTGTTTAAAAAAATGCCCACAAAAAACAAATAAAAGAAAATATTTGAAAGGTTGTTTATCAAAGTCCCACTACTTACATACGTCTGCTAGATTGTTAAGTAATAACATCCATTTATAATAAGTATTACAAAAAATAAAACATTATAATAATATAGAATTCTGCAAATTCTTCCTGTTCAAATCCATCGGACAAGAGACCAAGTCACATGGATGATATTGGTCAACTTTTAGGTTTGCCAATACGCAGTCCATTCTATCTAAAATATCTGTTTACTGTATTTTACTATTACCTCTTAATTGACGAGTGATTAGATTTCAGTTTAGGTGGCAATACTTTTGAAATCTTTAATACGCTTCCATTTTAGAATGTCTTCATTAGATAAGTGATGGTTGGGTATCAAGAATGGCTGTCGTTACCACTTATTGTTATCTAACGATCCCTTAATCTTCTATCTTATTTTGATAAAAGTAATTTTGAAGTTCAAGAGTATGAATTTAAATGAATTTCATAAATGGATATAGTCTTATTTAACTAAACATAGAGCCTCATTATTATTTAAAATCGTACAAGATAAAATTATTTTTTAAACATAGAAAAACATAGAAAGTTTGCATATTTTTTAATCAATTGATTTTTAAACTAATGTAAAAATAAACAGTATAAAAACCAACCAATAATTATTATTTTTAAACCATCTAACAGCAAATCGCAGTACACTATGCATGCTCGATTGTGAATCCCTGTAAAAAACTTTTAAAGTGATTTACCAGTCTGGAAAAAGATCATTAGAATATTAATAACTGAAATTTTAATCTTGCATTTTATCTATTGTGAAAACAATGTCTCAGTAAATCTTTATCAATGTTTATTTTTTTAAAAATAATAATAATAAAAAGAATCGCTTATCTCTAGTTTAATAATAAAGATTCAAACAACAAATAAAACAGGAAATTATGAAAGAACTAAAATCACCTACTTTCCTTTTATTTAAAATTATTATTATTATTATTATTATTTGTAGTATACAGAGAGATGACTCGAGTAGTAGATTTAGGGCGTTAACAAGTATATTATAGGTATCTGACGTAATAAATTTCAACTTCGAAAGCGGAACGATTAGAAAGGAAGTTGAAAGAGGGTTTGCAGATGGGTGGACAGGTAGACGGACATACAGACAGGTAGGCTAAAAGTATAAAATATAGCTTTCTGATGTAATACCTTTCAAACAAAAAAAATCCGGGGAGAGGATAGATGGATTCGCCACCATGTCAATAAAAAAATTTTAAGTCTTTTTTTATTCTTTCGAATTAAATAAAAAATAATGCAGGGTAAAAATACACTTGTTTGTACCGTAGTTTTTAGAAAATAAGTTTAGAAGTTAAACTATTTGAAAACTTATAAAACATATGACGCATTAACTATCCTCAATAATTTTATCAATATAAAATCCAAGTTCCATAGGTTTCTAATAGCTAGGTTTTTATTTTTGTTACTGGCTTTTAAATTATCGAGGATCATTGTTTTAGCTGTCAAAACGCCATTGAACACTCTGAAGGAAACAAAATACTTACACTGACACTCTATTAATATTATTGGAAAATCGAAAATTGACCACCGCTCCCTAGTGTTTATTTTGTCGATATCTGTAAGTGAAGATCAAGTAAAGAAATAAGTAAGTAAAGGAACACAGGCGGCCAATGAGGCGAAATACAAAATGAAAAGATTTCGATTTTGAAATAATGCAGTGAAGAAGAAAATGTCGATATATCATACCTCAGTAATAGAAAAGCATTTTTGTCCTTTCGCTATTTCATTGGAGGGTAGGCCCTTTTTCTATTTGGTTAAGATATGTAAATCCGAATGTCAATGTCGTTATACCATTAGTTTAACCTTGGATAAAACATGCTTTAATTTGAAACGGATCTTCCGAAGACATTGGTTCTGCTAAAGATGCTACAGAAAATGAAATATTTATTTCGATATCACTCTATTTGAGAAATGTACTTCGAAAACTCGGAGTGAATGTTCAGATAGTAAGTTGAAAGGGAGTCGGGATAGATGGATGGATGAAATTCGAAATGTTGCAATAAGAAGAAACTATCATACTTCTGTAATAAAATGGACTATGTTATTTCATTGGAAGGTAGGCAATTTTTCTAGTTAGCCAAGATATGTAAATCTAAATATCAATGTCGTTTCACCGTTAAACTGGGTAAGAAGGACAACACAAAATGCTTTTATTTGAAACGGATCTTCCTGAGATGTTGGTTCTGTTGACGCTAAAAGGAATCAAGTTATAATTTTGAAAAAGATATACAATAAGTGATATTAGTCTAAAAACGTGAGAAAATTTTAAGTCGATGTTAGATTAAGATAGGTCTGTCAATATTTTTTTTACCTATTGTTACATACTCTGAACAGAGGAAGACGGAACATACTTTAATGAGATCAGAATACAGAATGATTAAGAATACCAGGGAGAATTAATTGTATATCAAGAACATGGAGTTAAGTTGAGTTGCTACAAAATTACTGGTGTTTAAACTATTGTTCTTATTGTCTTTTACCGCTGACGTCTTTCGTGTAAATGTCTCAGATCACAACACCTATCGTTCATTAATATGTATAAAGAACAGTTTGAAATTTAATTTGCTTATATTGGAGAGTATTAGGGATACATTGCCGAAAAAATGGCTTGATTAAGAATATGATTGATGTGAAGAACTAAAACAACGTAGAATTGAAAGTTTTGTAGTGTATGTGCTACGGTAAATGTACACTCTTAAAACGAAAGAGCGATTTTTACTCAGTCTGAGTTAATTTCACTCCTCCAAACTGGAAAATGCACTTCCACGGAAGGAGCGGATCCTTTGTGTGTTAAGCCTCCGACAGGATCACTCCAAACGAGTGATTTTAACTCAGTCTGAGTTAATATTCAATCCTTTCCAGTGTCGAAAATGCACTTCTCCTACAGTAGTGGATTTAACTATTTTGTTTTAAGAGTGTAAGCAATCTGTCGAACATCCGACATCCACTGGTGAAAAACCGAAATACTTCCAAAACGACATAATTTTTCGGTTCTTACTGATAGGTATCGGACATTAAATTATTTTTCATTCGGTCTTTCACTTTTGGATATCTGATACGCAACTGAATTAGTACCTTCACCGTAGCATACGCAAAGAAAAATTTAATTTTCCATAAAGGTAATAATTTTTAAGGAAACTAAAATGATTTTGTGTGTGTCTGTAACGAGAGTCATGAATAACTGAAACCAAAATTAAAAAAAAAAAACTTTTAATAATAATTACACCGAAACCACAACTACAGATAATATCAAACAAAAAAGAGAAATACATAACAGCCGGCGAGGTAGTGAGCGAAAATGCAGAATGATAATGAATTAAATAATGCCGGTTACTGTTACAATGAGGCAGATTTCGATGAAAGAGGTGATTTTAAAATTCGCCAGCAAGCATTTTCAAAATGTGCACCTAACATTAGTAGAAAAGGGTCGATGTTCTATAATACAACTTTGAAAATCGCTCATTTTTCAACTGCAAGTTACAGAATTCGAAATATAAAACCACTGTTACCATATACAGGCTAAACATTTAATTTTAAGCATCACTTATGCTGTTTTTTTTTAAGTGAAATGTGACGCCGTACTTGTCGTGGAATGACCAACTTTTCTACAATTAAATAAATTACTAAAACGAAAATAGTTCTTCTTCAAAATAACAAACAAAACTTACAGTTTCATATCTGTTATAAACTTATCAAGAAATTGCCAAAGCAGGAATTTTTAATCAGACGCTGTATTCGTCTATCTGAGCCTTTAATCATAAGAGCTAATTAAAGAATTTTTTCCGAGCTAAATAAAATAATTTCGAAATTTTTACGCATATAAATTTTAATAAAAACTTATAATTTTTTTCAGAAAATTGTATAAGATTCTTACAATGAATCAAAATTTTCAATTTACAGTATCAATAACATATCAATAAGAAACAAGGGTAAAAAAAGTTATATCTGTTATCCTATTCTCCTAAATGCCCCTTGCCTAAATAAAGAGCTCACTAATTTTGCCTTCTACTTCGTGTTGCATATGCTGGTTTAGATTTGAGAACAGACTTTTGCTTTTTCTTCAAATTGCGAGTAACATCGGATTTTCCCGGAGATTTTGAAGAAGAATTAGGTTCTCTCTTGGCAAGGGGAACTAATTTTGGTTTTTCCGCGGGTTCGAGAACAGCAACTGATTTTCTTCGTGTTCTGGAAGCGAGATCTGGTTCGTTCTCGGATTCAAATGCGACCTCATGTCCTTTCTTAGATTCGGGAACTAATTTTGTTTTTCGAGTGGATTCGGGAACAGTAACTAGTTTTCTTCGAGTTCTGGAAGCGACATCAGTTTCTTTCTTAGTTTCGAATGCGACCTCAGATTCTTTCTTGGATTCGGGGGCAACTTTTAATTTCTTTGTAGGTTTCGGGACAGTAATCGGTTTTTTTCTGGGTTTTAGAAATGGAATATGGCTTTTCTTCGGATTCGAAAGCGACTTGGGGCTCTTTAGTAGATTCGATAGAAGCAATAGATTTTCTTCGAGTTTTGGGAGTAGCATCAGCTTTCTTCCTGGATTCGAGATCAACTTCGGATTTTACCGTGGATTTGAGAGCAGCAACCGATTTCTGAGTTTTGGTAGCTGGATTCATTTTTTTCTTGGATTCTGAAGAAACATTAAGTTCTTTTAAGGATCCACCATATCTTCTCCGAGTTTCGGGAGCGTTATCAGATATATTTTTGGATTCCGAAGCAACAACTGGTTCTTTTGAGGATATTTCGACAACATTGGAATTCCTCCTAGTTACGCGAGCAAAGACACGTCCTTTCTTGGATTCGGGAGGAACATCAAGTTTCTTTGCAGATTCGACAGAAGCATTATTTTTCCTGCGAGTTTTTGGCAAGGAATAAGGTTTTTCATTGGATTTTGGAACAAAGACGAGATTTTTTTCAGACATGGGTTCAGGAGCAGCCTCACGCATTCGCCGGGTTCTGGGAGGGACATAAGATTCTGTCTCGGATTCGACAGCATTAGTAGGTTTGTCTATGGGTTTTGGGTCAACTTTAGATTTCCTTTGAGTTTTAGGCTTGTTCATTGGTTTTTTCTCGGATTCGGAAGAGACATCAGAGTCTTTAGAAGAGTTTGACTCAAGGTCAGATTTTCTTCGAGTTCTGCGACTGTCGTCAGGAATTTCCTTGGATCCAAGAGCGACCTCATTTAATGTCGTGAATTCGAGGGCAAGAGGTAATTTCGAGGATGTGGCAGCGACGTAAGGTAATTGCATTAACTCCTCGTTAACTTCTGTGATGCGTACGGAAGAACCATTTACTAAACTAGGATTCGCCAAAACTTTTTCTTGCCACTTTTTCGCCATCTGTAACAAATAAATTAAAGATTTCCTTTTAAAAAATGTAAATAATATTTAATTATGAAAAGATCAAAGCAAAGCTTCTGTTAAAGAACACATCTATAATCAGCATATGTTACCGTTTTATTGAGAATTGAGTAAATTATTAAGTGCACGATATAGACATGAAAGTAGAATGGGTGATAAATGATTTTTCCATATTTTACGCTTTAACCCTCTAATGCATGAATTTTTATTTTCTTCCCAAAAAATATATATGTATCTTTAATACTCACACATTATGGGAAAAATACTTAAAAAAATTTAACTGCATTATAATTTAAATAATTTCATTTTTAAAAAAAATTGCCATATGACAAAAACCAACTGCAAAATTCCAATTTTGATAATAATGACTAGAAAACTACTAAAAATATTTCAAAATAACCCTTTTTAACTATGATGAATTTTTCAAAACAATTTATTAGTATTTAGTACTAATATTATTATTCTTTGAATACTGCCAAAAACGTAACTTCACAAAAGTTAATAACCTCACTCTTTAATTTTAAATACACTTTTACTACTGTCATTTATGAGGATTATTAGTGACTAAAACTTTAAAATGAAATGTAATAGATGAAAAAAACACAGATTTGTCTAGGAGGAGCTCGAATTTAATAGAATAAAGTGGATTATGTTACTTGTTACCAAACGGTAGCAGTATGCATTAGAGGGTTAACGATGATCAAGCTTGGGTAACCTTAGTAACATAACTAGGATAATACGATGTCTTTTTTTATAAAAGATATTTTGCCTCGGTAGAGATGGCATGGAAAGTAAAGCTAGTTTGTTTTAAAAGTATTTTGAAAATAAACTACGGTCATAAGACAACGGACAAGCGTATAAACACATTTGCAACAATAAATTTAAGTCGATTTGAATTATACGAAATTATCTAGAAATAAAATTTGACAGGAATGCCGAAAAACCTAGAATGATGGAATTGCTTTATTGGCCATACTCGTTTTATAAGTTAATAACTGATTGCTATAAAGTAATTTTTAATCGCATTGTTTGAGTTGTATTTTTATAATTTATATAATGAAAAATATTTTGCAATAAGCTTCACATTTTATTCACGTATAAGGTACGCTGAGTTTTCACTCACCCAATTACCGACCAAGTCAGATGAATTTTGATTTAGGTGGTTGAGTAAGAACCAGTAGAAAGCTCATTATATGGAAATAGCGGTTACACTAAATTCAGAATTGAAGACTATATTGGGCTAGTAATCGTGACTAGTGTTAAAAAATTGATCACTGTCGATACAAATTGGAAATATTTTTTACAGCACTAGCAGTAAAAGACACAACTTAATTCAATAACCCCTATTTCGAATATTTAGGGGAAATTTTCATTCAAAGTGCAATGGGGTTGTTTCACGGCGAATCCGGCAACACCCCTGTGGGTTTGTTTTCCTCAACTAGAATTTCAATGATGGCGGCCTCCATGCTCGTTTAATTCGAGATAGCCACTCATTCATCATTTCAGGATCAGCATGGGGAAATACGTGTAATGAAACTTTTCTTTCTGTACAATTTTGCGTTAATGAATTATTAGAACAGCCAACAACACAGCAAAAATTTGGCATTTTAAAAAATTAACAACTTCAATATTCTCTACGAAAACTCACTGCCGAATAACAAAACATAAACAGTAAATAGTAATTCTAAATTAGGGATGGGTCGGTCCGAAAGGAACGGGTCCGATTCTAAATTAAATTCTAAAGCTAGTTGGTTGGTAGACATACATTTTCAGGCTCGTGTGGTTGTTCAGGGACCCGCTTAAAACCTTCGTCAAGTAAGACAGACAAACAAAACACACTCACCCACATATACACATACGTGACAGATGCTGACATCTATCGCGCGCTGGTTCCCTAACTGCTGTGCTGCCGGGTCAGCAAAGTAATTCTAGAGCAGAGACATTACATTCTAGTTGAGGAAAACAAACCCATAGATGTGTTGCCAGATTCACCGTGAAACAACCCCATATACACTGGAATTCTTAAATCAAACTACTGCTACGACTACCAGGAAGTTTGTGCTACACGAATTCATTTATTATTTTAAATTTACTAAATATTAATTGAAAATTATTTTTTATTATTCCAAAATCAAATCAAACACATAAAAATATTACCTATCATGTTTGAAATCGGCTTTAGATACACAGTTATACATACAAATGCTTACACTATGCATTTTTCTTAAACAGTAAACTAGACGCAGAAATAATTTATTTAAAAATTAAGCTGCACTACACTACACACGATTAAGTAGCGTACTCCAGTTGAGTTACTAACTATCACAACAGCCACTTTAATGCGTAATGTGTGATATTTAATAGAAACTTACTTCTCTTTGAACCCGCGTCAACTCCTTTGTAACTCGATCCAGTTCTAGAAGGTACTTATTAACCGCTCCTGGTCTAATTCCATAGGCTACGTACTACAAACATAAACACTTATATACTATTGATAATCTTAACTAACTAAATATATCAGAGACATTCGTAATAAATAATGCTTATATAAACTATTAACTGTTATCGAATCTAACACATAACACTTCTGGGACAATAGAATTTTGAACGGTTAAAATTGGTAAAACTATGAAAAAATGACATTTTGAAATAACGGCAAAAATCTTCTAATACATTGGCCCAAGACCAGCCCCGTGTAGATTTATGTCCAATAGATCTGATTGGATCATTGCTTCAGACTTGTACGATAAGAAAAATCTATACATTAGTGGATATTTAGCGATATTAATCCATAAATTTCTTCACTTATTTCACCAAGCAAATTTCCAATGCGCCATAAATATTCATGTCAAATTTCTCACAACGTTGAGGGGGTTCAGTACCCCAAAATCGGTGAAAAAATAAAAATAAAAATTATTGGCTTAAAATACTATTACAACCTTTATTGATAATGTCACAAAGTATCAAGACGATTGGAAAAATATTTTTGACATTAAAAGCCATTTTATTTAACCCTTTCCTTACTGAAACGGGTTAACAATAAAAACTTTAAACGCGTTTTTCTCATAACTTGATTTTTTGAACTTCGATGTACCTTTTCTCAAAAAATATGCTATGTTTTCTCATTAACTTTTTTTATATGATGTAATACATAGTTATTGATTAATCTGAGGTTATAAATTATAATAAAACTAAAGTGAAAAAAATTTCATGGGGCAAAAAAGTGAAAAATTTCATGATTTTTTGGGTACTTTAAAACTTATTTTTATTTAAAAAATTTAACAGTTATTTTAAAAAAACTTTCAACCTCAGATTAATATATATGGTTGGCATAACACACACAGAAAATTTTAAGATGATCTTATCAGTAGTTATTGTGAAAAGGTACATTGCAATTGGCCAATTTAACATTACCAATATACAACATACCGAACCCCCTTAATCCGACTAGTAGTTTTCAACCATTTAAGTGCCAGTAACTTTAATTATTATTATAAATACTAGTCTCAAAATTTTTAGCTAACCTATATAAGAAATATAGAACTTGCATAAACAAAATTTTTATGTGAAAAACAGATGCTATCGTTCTCGAATTATAATAAATAGACATTTCAAATGTTGAGTTAAGGGTGAATATACCTGCCCGGGTAGGACTCGACATACTTCTTCTACATACTTCATTTGAAACATTTCAAAGAGTTGCACTACTGATTGCATGAACAAATCGACCGCTTGTTTTGTAGAAAACTCAGCAAACTAAAAAGTAATAGGAATCTTGCTAGATCAAAATATCAACACTTACCCGGCAGAACAATAACGCGCAAGTAGAAATAATACATTAAAAAAATTTAATAAAAATACATAAGGTAAGTCATTAGAAATGAAAACAATATACAGATCAACAGCATAATTGCAAATATCAGTAGCATATATTAATTATAAAATTGGTTTTTGAAAAAAAAACATACATATCGTCACTTAAGTTCCCACATGTGCTATCTGACTTTGTAAAATGGTAGAAATTTAAAGAACGGTAACCCTTGGCGAACTTTCCAAAATCGTGCCAAAAGTCAGCCGAAAACCCAACCGAATTGATAGTTAAGGTTAGGATAGGCTTGAATTATCGTTGCATTAGAGCCACACGAGGGAGAGCCGAAAAACGAGTTGTTCTTTTAACACCGGCTGTTCGGAAAACGTTGCGAAGTTAAAGCGTCTTCATCGATGCGAAGTCACAAATAATTCGAATCATCAGTCGAAGTCAGACGGTAGCCACAAAAAAGTACTTATCGCCAAATCCGAAAAAATCGCGCCAAGTGTTAACGTACAGTAAATATGATCCTTTCACAACAATTAGATAGCACATGTGAGAACTTAAGTGACGATATAATGCATAAATATCCAGTTAAATATGTGATTACATTAACAACAACATATATTTGTTTACTTTTAACAGAGACCTTCGTCATAATAATTTCATATATAGAATAAATATAATTTTGTCCATGAAAGCCAAAAGTGCAAGACTTACATTTTTTTCAAGCTTAACAAATTCACTCCAAGTAGATTATCCTCAAACGATTTGAATTGACTGTAATAATGCTGTCACCACATTGAACAACCTGCATTAAGAGGAATTTACCTTTTCCTTGATATGCTTTTCCAATCTTTCCACCATGAAACGAGTACTTGGTATAATAGGTCTTCCATAGTCGTCTTGGGTAAAATCGGGATCTCGAAGATAATATTTTAGTTCTGAAAAATAAAGTAAAGAGGGGCATTGTATCAGATAAAAAAAAGACATAAATAAAACATTACTGGAGGAATTGTGAAAAAATAAGTTTTTTTTAATGTTTCAATAGTTTCACGTTTAGCCATAATATCGTCTAAATTTAAGATTAAACTGCTTTTATTTCACAAATATATCGAATATATAACAATATTCCAAAGAGGCTTCATTTGACTGCAATAAATTAAATTTTTAAACAAAGTTTTATGTTAATATTTCGACACCCAATATTTAAGTAAATGCTATGATTAAAAATAGTTTCGAAAAAAATAAGTCATTTAACACTGTGATAAATGACAGATTTTATAAGTCTTCGAAAGCCCCAAAAATGCATTACAAGGGGAAAAGGGAAAATATTTACCCTAAATATCATTAACAGTAGTTAAAATCATTAAGATAAATTTTATCTGTATTACACTCTCAGAAATAACACTTTCATTTTTGAGGATTCATGAATCCTCAAGCCTCATTTCGTTAAATTTGAGGATTGTTTCGTCAAACTATCACGTTACTTTTGAGTAAACGCGGATCCTTACTTTTACGATCGTGATTTGACGATTCTGCATCTTGATTTTGAGGAAACAGAATCTCAGTGTTGTACTCACATGCTCAAAAACGACGAAATATTTCTTTAGATTAGACTACATTCAAATCTTCATAAAAATGACGATTCAAATTTCCTCACTTTGAGGAAACGAAAACTCGGAGCATTTGCCAGTATTGGAATCGTCAAAATTAAGGAAAATTTCATCGTTTTTGAGCATTCATTTTTTGGAGTGTATCTTTGAAATTGTTAACACTATATTTGAGCTTCATAACATTATCGAGAAGAAAAATAACTCTTGTTTGGGATTTATCCTTTTTCACTCCTGAGCGATTTCCTACTCATATATTCTTTATTTAAACATTTTTTTTAAACAAATATACACTAAAAAGAATGTTTTGGAAGGAATTTTGGAGACATTAACGCTTGATAGTTGCTAAGAAACACGTCAATTTAATGTTTTAGGTTTAAGTTGTGAAAATCCACTTTTTAGTGTGTGTGCTATTAATGAACAAACACGTTTTGATAGTTTTTTGTTTAACTTACAGTCTATTATGACATTGTTTTTAATGCAAAACGTCTTACCTCTTTTAATATAATACCGGTTGCTGAAAAAACAAAAAAAAATTTGCAAGACCACAATAATCGTGCTAGACCTTTTAGCTACGTCATATTGTTTTTAATGCAAAACGTCTTGCATCTGTTAATACAATATAGGTGGCTGAAAAAACATAAATATTTGAAAGATCACCAAAATCGTACTAGACCAGTTTGCTACGTCATATTGTTTTTAATGTAAAACGTCTTGCCTCTTTTAATACAATATTGGTCCCTGAAAAAAAAAATTGCCAGGACACCAAAATCGTGCAATACCTGTTTTCTACGTCATATTGTTTTTAATGCAAAACATCTGCCTCAGTTAATATTGGTCGCTTACAAAAAATATAAATTTTTACAAAGACCACCAAAATCATGCTAGACCTGCTTGCTGCGTCATTTTTTATACAATTAATAAATTAGCCTTTACGGTATCGGCGCTTATGGAAATATTAAACATTCTAGTTTTCAACAGAAAAGTTAGTATTTAAAAAAAAATCTGAAATGAAGTTATGAAATGAATTCTACAACGGTTCCACGTAATTGTACCTTTGGAGACCAAAATTCTAAAATTTTTACTTTTACTTTAATCTTTTCCAAATTTGGCATAGTGATTTCAAATATAATGAGCAATGCTATTAAGGCATTTTTTTAAAAATTTAAATACAATTTATTTATTTTAAATAATGTTTTTCAACTGAAAAAAGAGGTTTACGCTAACAAGTCTACCACATTGAATTTTCCTCCTACAAACATTAATCATGTGTTAAATTCTCCGTTTTCAACTGATACATGCAATGACCCTCTAGAGTTACATACAAATTACAAGAAAAAAAGTTATTAAGAAAAATATTATGAATTAACTAAAAAAAGAGATTTTTTTTCGATTAACTTACACTTAGACATTTTTTTTTTAAAAAAAAACTACTATATTTGTACCAGATGTTAGAGGCTTATAGCACAGATATATATTGAAATAGCATTTGTAAAAGAATTTAGGTGAATTAATGAAACTTTTTATACTAGACGTGTTGGCGTAAACCCCTTTTTTTAGGTGAAAAATACCGTTTAAAATAAATCAATTATATCTATAATAATAAAAATGAAGTTTTGTATGTGTGTGTGTGTATGTCTCTCTGAAACTCACAAACTAGACATTTGTTTGCCTCGTAACTTGGCACAAATGCGTAGTTCATACTTGAGTTGCAAAATAAGAACTTTCAGAGCTCAAAATGCTCTATTTTCAGAGAAAATTCGAATTTTCTGGAAAAACTACACCACTTTGGCTCAAATACGACCATTTTTTTTACTTTCCTGATGCCATCTGCTGAAAAAATTAAATAAAACTTTCAACGAAAATAAAATTGAAAATGTTTATTTTTGTGTTGCCATTACTTTCAGAAACTAAATTATCATTTGAAATAATTGATATGTTTCAAGTGACGTAAGTTCATTCCAAGATTTATTGTGGGTTTATTTGATGATTTCTTCATTAATGGTTCTGTTGATTGCAAATATGCATATTTAAGCAATAAATGTATAGGAATCAAGTTATAACTTTGAAAAAGATATACAAATAAGTGATATTAGTGTAAAAATGTGAGAAAGTTTTAAGTCGATGTGATATCTATGTTAGATAGGTCTGTCAATAATATTTTTTTAACTATCTTTCATTAATATGTATAAAGAACAGTTTGAAATTTAATTTGCTTATATTGGAGTGTATTAGGGATATATTGCCGAAAAAATGGCTTGATTAAGAATATGATTGATGTAAAGAACTAAAACCACGTAGAATTGAAAGTTTTGTAGTGTATGTTCTACGGTAAATGTAAGCAATCTGCCAAACATCCGACATCCACTGATGAAAAACCGAAATACTTCCAAAACGACAAAAATTTTCGGTTCTTCACTGTTAGATATCGGACATTAAATTTTCCATTCGGTCTTTCACTGGTGGAAATCTGATACGAAACTGAATTAGGGAATTCACCGTAACATACACAAAGAAAAATTTAATTTTCCATAAAGGTAATAATTGAATCGGTGAGTGCAGAAACCACTTCAGTTAAAAAAAATCCGAAAAATCGTTTTCAATGAAAATAAGCGTACAAAGGCAAGATGCGTGTTGGGAACAAAAACTACGTTAGTCTGTTGAGTAGTTCCGTAAATACAGGAAGTTTGTTTCGAGTGTTGTGTGCAGAAATAGAGGAGGATTTATTACGTTTTTTCTCCCTCCTGAAAATTTTGAAATTTGTGACTGACGTTGTTTCTGCACTCACCGATTCAATTTTTAAGGTAACTAAAATGAATTTTTGTGTATCTGTATCGAGAGTCATGAATAACTGAAACCAAAATTTAAAAAAAAAAACTTTTAATAATAATTACACCGAAACCACAACTACAGATAATATCAAACAAAAAAAAAGAGAAATACATAACAGCCGGCGAGGTAGTGAGCGAGAATGCAAAATGATAATGAATTAAATAATGCCGGTTACTGTTACAATGAGGCAGTTTTCGATGAAAGAGATGACTTTAAAATTCGCCAGCAAGCATTTTCAAAATGTGCTCCTTACATCAGTAGAAAAGGGTTGATGTTCTATAATACAACTTTGGAAATCACTCATTTTTCAACTGCAAGTTACGTTACAGAATTCAAAATATAAAAACCACTGTTACCATTTACAGGCTAAACATTAACTTTTATGCATCACTTATGCTGTTTTTTTAACTCCAGTTACAGTTAAGTGAAATGTGACATCGTACTTGTCGTAGAATAACCAACTTTTTCTACAATCAAATAAATTACTCAAACGAAAATAATTCTGCTTCAAAATAACAAACAAAACCTATAGCTTCATATCTCTTAAAAACTTATCAAAAAATTGCCAAAAGCAGGAATTTTGGAGCAGAAGCTGTATTCGTCTATCTGAGCCTTTAATCATAAGAGCTAATTAAAGAATTTTTTCCGAGCTAAATAAAATAATTTCGAAATTTTTACGCATATAAATTTTAATAAAAAATTATTATTTTTTTCAGAAAATTGTATAAGATTCTTACAATGAATCAAAATTTTCAATTTACAGTGTCAATAACATACCAATAAGAAACAAAGGTAAAAAAAAAGTTATATCTGTTATCCTATTCTCCTAAATGCCCCTTGCCTAAATAAAGAACTCAATAATTTTGCCTTCTACTTCGTGTTGCATATGCTGGTTTAGATTTGAGAACAGACTTTTGCTTTTTCTTCAAATTGCGAGTAACATCGGATTTTCCCGAAGATTTTGATGAAGAATTAGGTTCTCTCTTGGCTAGGGGAACTAATTTTGGTTTTTCCGCGAGTTCGAGAACAGCAACTGATTTTCTTCGTGTTCTGGAAGCGAGATCTGGTTCGTTCTCGGATTCAAATGCGACCTCATGTCCTTTCTTAGATTCGGGAACTAATTTTGCTTTTCGAGTGGATTCGGGAACAGTAACTAGTTTTCCTCGAGTTCTGGAAGCGACATCAGCTTCTTTCTTAGTTTCGAATGCGACCTCAGATTCTTTCTTGGATTCGGGGGAAACTTTTAATTTCTTTGTAGGTTTCGGAACAGTAATCGGTTTTCTCTGGGTTTTAGCAATGGAATATGGCTTTTCTTCGGATTCGAAAGCGACTTTGGGTTCTTTAGTAGATTCGATAGAAGCAATCGATTTTCTTCGAGTTTTGGGAGTAGCATCAGCTTTCTTCCTGGATTCGAGATCAACTTCGGATTTTACCGTGGATTTGAGAGCAACAACCGATTTCTGAGTTTTGGTAGCTGGATCCATTTTTTTCTTGGATTCTGGAGAAACATCAAGTTCTTTTAAGGATCTACCATATCTTCTCCGAGTTTCGGGAGCGTTATCAGATATATTTTTGGATTCCGAAGCAACAACTGGTTCTTTTGAGGATATTTCGACAACATTGGAATTCCTCCTAGTTACGCGAGCAAAGACACGTCCTTTCTTGGATTCGGGAGGAACATCAAGTTTCTTTGCAGATTCAACAGAAGCATTATTTTTCCTTCGAGTTTTTGGCAAGGAATAAGGTTTTTCATTGGATTTTGTAACAAAGGCGAGATTTGTTTCAGTCATGGTTCTAGGAGCAGCCTCACGCATTCGCCGGGTTCTGGGAGGGACATAAGATTCTGTCTCGGATTCGACAGCATTAGTAGGTTTGTCTATGGGTTTTGGGTCAACTTTAGATTTCCTTTGAGTTTTAGGCTTGGTCATTGGTTTTTTCTCGGATTCGGAAGAGACATCAGAGTCTTCAGAAGGGTTTGACTCAAGGTCAGATTTTCTTCGAGTTCTGCGACTGTCGTCAGGAATTTCCTTGGATCCTAGAGCGACCTCATTTAATGTCGTGAATTCGAGGGCAAGAGGTAATTTCGAGGATGTAGCAGCGACGTAAGGTAATTGCATTAACTCCTCGTTAACTTCTGTGATGCGTACGGAAGAACCATTTACTAAACTAGGATTCGCCAAAACTTTTTCTTGCCACTTTTTCGCCATCTGTAACAAATAAATTAAAGATTTCCTTTTAAAAAATGTAAATAATATTTAATTATGAAAAGATCAAAGCAAAGCTTCTGTTAAAGAACACATCTATAATCAGCATATTATTGAGAATTAAGTAAATTATTAAGTGCACGATATAGACATGAAAGTAGAATGGGTGATAAATGATTTTTCCATATTTTACGCTTTAACCCTCTAACGCATGAATTTTTATTTTCATCCCAAAAAATATATATGTATCTTTAATACTCACGCATTATGGGAAAAATACTTTAAAAAATTTAACTGCATTATAATTTAAATAATTTCATTTTTAAAAAAAATTTCCATATGACAAAAACCAACTGCAAAATTCCAATTTTGATAATAATGACTAGAAAACTGCTAAAAATATTTCAAAATAACCCTTTTTAACTATGATGAATTTTTCAAAACAATTTATTAGTATTTAGTACTAATATTATTATTCTTTGAATGCTGCCAAAAACGTAATTTCACAAAAGTTAATAACCTCACTCTTTAATTTTGAATACACTTTTACTACTGTCATTTATGAGGATTATTAGTGACTAAAACTTTAAAATGAAATGTAATAGATGAAAAAAAAACACAGATTTGTCTAGGAGGAGCTCGAATTTAATAGAATAAAGTGGATTATGTTACTTGTTACCAAACGGTAGCAGTATGCATTAGAGGGTTAACGATGATCAAGCTTGGGTAACCTTAGTAACATAACTAGGATAATACGATGTCTTTTTTTATAAAAGATATTTTGCCTCGGTAGAGATGGCATGGAAAGTAAAGCTAGTTTGTTTTAAAAGCCTTTTGAAAATAAACTACGGTCATAAGACAACGGACAAGCATATAAACACATTTGCAACCATAAATTTAAGTCGATTTGAATTATACGAAATTATCTAGAAATAAAATTTGACAGGAATGCCGAAAAACCTAGAATCATGGAATTGCTTAATTGGCCATACTCGTTTTATAAGTTAATAACTGATTGCTATAAAGTAATTTTTAATCGCATTGTTTGAGTTGTATTTTTATAATTTATATAATGAAAAATATTTTGCAATAAGCTTCACATTTTATTCACGTATAAGGTACGCTGAGTTTTCACTCACCCAATTACCGACCAAGTCAGATGAATTTTGATTTAGGTGGTTGAGTAAGAACCAGTAGAAAGCTCATTATATGGAAATAGCGGTTACACTAAATTCAGAATTGAAGACTATATTGGGCTAGTAATCGTGACTAGTGTTAAAAAATTGATCACTGTCGATACAAATTGGAAATATTTTTTACAGCACTAGCAGTAAAAGACACAACTTAATTCAATAACCCCTATTTCGAATATTTAGGGGAAATTTTCATTCAAAGTGCAATGGGGTTGTTTCACGGCGAATCTGGCAACACCCCTGTGGGTTTGTTTTCCTCAACTAGAATTTCAATGATGGCGGCCACCATGCTCGTTTAATTCGAGATAGCCACTCATTCATCATTTCAGGATCAGCATGGGGAAATACGTGTAATGAAACTTTTCTTTCTGTACAATTTTGCGTTAATGAATTATTAGAACAGCCAACAACACAGCAAAAATTTGGCATTTTAAAAACTTAACAACTTCAATATTCTCTACGAAAACTCACTGCCGAATAACAAAACATAAACAGTAAATAGTAATTCTAAATTAGGGATGGGTCGGTCCGAAAGGAACGGGTCCTATTCTAAATTAAATTCTAAAGCTAGTTGGTTGGTAGACATACATTTTCAGGCTCGTGTGGTTGTTCAGGGACCAGCTTAAAACCTTCGTCAAGTAAGACAGACAAACAAAACACACTCACCCACATATACACATACGTGACAGATGCTGACATCTATCGCGCGCTGGTTCCCTAACTGCTGTGCTGCCGGGTCAGCAAAGTAATTCTAGAGCAGAGACATTACATTCTAGTTGAGGAAAACAAACCCATAGATGTGTTGCCAGATTCACCGTGAAACAACCCCATATACACTGGAATTCTTAAATCAAACTACTGCTACGACTACCAGGAAGTTTGTGCTACACGAATTCATTTATTATTTTAAATTTACTAAATATTAATTGAAAATTATTTTTTATTATTCCAAAATCAAATCAAACACATAAAAATATTACCTATCATGTTTGAAATCGGCTTTAGATACACAGTTATACATACAAATGCTTACACTATGCATTTTTCTTAAACAGTAAACTAGACGCAGAAATAATTTATTTAAAAATTAAGCTGCACTACACTACACACGATTAAGTAGCGTACTCCAGTTGAGTTACTAACTATCACAACAGCCACTTTAAGAGGGACTGTCAGTCCTATACACGTAATGCTTTATTTTTCAAATCATAGTTTCTTGAAAAGTATTTTTTAAACGCATGATCTGTTTGCACCAGATACGCAAATAGGGATGAAAGACAATTTAAAAAAGATTTGAAGGAACAATATCAATCAGTTTTTTAATTATTAATTTTTTTTAAAAGCTTCATTTTGAGAATCGTGGCGACATCTGTAGGACAACTTGGCTTAATTGATTAAAAAGATTTATTATTAATTTAAATAATTCACTCATGCATTATCTTTGTATGTTAATACAGAATTTAAATGATGCTTTTACATTTCAAGTACTTTTTATGACAAAAGCGTTCATAACAAACGAGAATCCATGATTTTAAAATTTGATGACACACAAAAATAAATGTCGCCAAATCGTAGAAGGAAAAAAAACGCCAATATCTAAATCATTCAAACTGTAAACCTAAACCACATGGAAAAGTGGGCGGAGCTCATTATAAATCCAGCCAAAGAATTTCGCGCGACTTTTAAACTTGACTACTTTAGTTGTAGTATAGGTTGGATGCTTTTAGATTAGATTTGGTTTAAATTATCGTCGCACTAGAGCTACACGAGGGCTATTTTCGCTTGGATACTTTTAGCTATTTTAATATGTACAGCTGTGGAAAAAGTTCCCACTAGTGATTATTTCGAACGTTAGTCATCCTATAGAACCTTTTTGACTTTGCGTTTATATAACATCACGAGTTAAGTGCAGGACAAAAAAAATTGCATAAGGAGCCGTCTTCATATTAAAAATGCTATTAACTTTAAAATTTTCAATGGCAGCACCCAATTTTATAATTAAGAAATATTAAGAATCCTCATAAACCCTAAATCTTAGTTTTTGTTACATTTGGCTGAATATTTGACGAGTTATTCAATCGAATCACTTAGTGACCTTTGGTTTACCATTTCTAAAATGACGGCCGTAGTCTGTGGGTTTATTGAAGGGAGAAATATAAACGTTTATTTAAAAATGTTTAGGGAGGGGTCCTGGGATGTATAGTCAATGAGGATGAAGCCCTGACGTTATTTTTAGAATATTTTATAATCTTTTTTTTAAATTCGAAACATTTTTTTAATAGAAAAGAAGGTATTGACATGGTAGTCTTCCCAAAGTGTCCCGTCTGTCTGTCCTTACTTCGGTGACGAAATCTGTTCTATCCATCAGATCTTAAGAATCATTTTTGTCATCGAAAGATAGGCCAGCAGGGACCTAACTTCATACTTTTTGTTCTTCTCTTTGTACGTCCATACGGATATCTGTCATCTTGTCATGTCGACGAACGCGACCCATTAAAGTAGCATTGGAATTTAATTTTTAGTCATTTAAATTACTGTTGCCACATCAGCAATATCACGAAAAACCTTATTTGAAAGATTATTAATTTTTTTCTTTGTAAATCGATTTGGAATGGCATTATAAAAAATATACCACAATGTGATTTTTTTTAATGTTTATTATATTTGTTTACTAAGAAAGTGGTTCACAGTGTTACTTTTTTTTGCTTAAAGAGCTAATTGGTATTAATTTACAATTAAATTCCTTTAATTATCAGTGCAATTTGGAGTTATTTCATGTTTATCATTGCCAAAAGTTCTGGATATATCAGGTTTTTTCAAATATTATAGTTATTGATAGTTATTTAATTACAAGAATCTCGTGTA
This sequence comes from Hylyphantes graminicola, assembly GCA_023701765.1. Lineage (NCBI taxonomy): Eukaryota > Metazoa > Arthropoda > Arachnida > Araneae > Linyphiidae > Hylyphantes > Hylyphantes graminicola. The sequence continues at coordinate 41,835,885 of CM043117.1, read as the reverse complement.
ATTTAAGGTGAGATTTTCAAAGCATTGCCAAAGATCACGGAAAGGATGCTACAGGATGTGACTCGTTCAATTTTACATAATTATTCTTCAAACTGCAAATAAATTTAGCAAACTATAAAGATTATTTATTTAATTCGCGGAAGAAAAAATGTAATTATAGTGGCCAATTTTTAGAGTTGAAGATTCAAATTGTAACTGAATGCTGGGTTAGTCTATATTTGTTCTGAAGTTATAAATCTTGTGCGGAAGTGGTTATAGGTGGCAGTTAATGTTATTATAATACCCTTGCGTTTCGACGAGAATTTCATTCTAGTACTTAAGTAACTGCACATGTAGGCTTTTTAATTCTTTAAGAACTTCTCGAGCAACATTCAAGAACATGTGTCGTTTGGTGGCAGAGTACTGAAAGTTTAATGTGCCAATCACTCAGTCCGACGCTATTTTAGAGGCCTTCAAAAGTTGCAAAAAACACGTCAAGATTTCCCGGCTCCAAAGGTGTGCAATGTAGAAAGCTTCTTTCAGAACGAATGTACAGATTAGTGGCGGGAGTAAGGCTTGTCATAAAGAGACCAGTGTCTAATTTACAAGAGCAACCAAATGAACAAATTGACAAACTGCCACTAGCAATACAAAAGGTTCCTGCACATGTTTTTGAAGACCATAAACCCGCGTTTGTTTGTATCTTGATGACCTTATTATTGCCTTTAAAACTGCTAATACGACAGATTCATTATACATTGGGGTTTCTACTTTTGCATTAGTATGCCATTAGTTTTAACAAACATTAAGATTGCAACGCCAACAATTTAAAGTACGGAACTAGATTTAAGGGGTCATAGTCTTAAAAATGTGCAAAGAAGGTACTACAAAGCATAGTTTGATCTTTCATGCAATTTTTAACTACTCAATATAAAAGTATAATTTTTTTATATGCAATTCTATAAGATTTACTTATTATATAACAAATTTTAAAATTTATGAAACTTCAGCCAAAACTAAAATAAATGATAACAAACATTAGACTATTTGAACACATTGGGATTAGGCTTGCGCGGCATATTTTGAGGTCAAAATTGAAGAAATGACAAAGAAAATGATTTTATATTGTACAAATATGTACAAACAAAGACTTATACCTAATTTCTAAACTAAATTTTAATAAGTAATTATTTTCAGAGCTTTTTTCTTAAATTTTTATTAATTTTTTTTTTTTGAGAAAAAAGCTGTTAACATAAATTCTAATTAAAATTGAGCTCAGAATTTAGGTACAAGTCTTTGTTTGTACATATTTGTACAATATAAAGTCATTTTCTTGCTCATTTCTTCAATTTTGACCTCAAAATTTGGCACGCAAGCCTAATCCCAATGTGTTCAAATAGTTTTATGTTTGTTATCATTTATTTTAGTTTTGGCTGAAGTTTCATAAATTTTAAAATTTGTTATATAATAAATAAATTTTATAAAATTACATATAAAAAATCTACTTATATGTTGAGTAGGTAAAAAATTACATTAAAGATCACCTTCTTTGCAGATTTTTAAGACTTCTATGACAACTTAAGAACAATACTGTTTATGTGCCGAAGCTAAACTAGTATTCCGAAGTTTACAGGGATGACTTTAGAGCAGTTTATAGCGGTATCAAATCTCGGTAATTATAAATAGAAATATAATGTATTAGTACGAGCAAACCAGAAAAGAAATCGTTTCCTGAAAGATCGAAAAAATTTACAAAATAAATATAATTTATTAAACAAATAAAAAAATTAAATGAAAGAGAAATAACCAAACAACACAATTTTTTTCCCTCCAGAACATCGTCCGGGCTCGCAAAAGAGTGCCGGAACCAGTTTTCGTTAGTCTAAACCTGATTACAATCGAATAATCATTATCTTGTGATTGAGAAAGCTTGCCGTGCTCCACTCCCCAGAAAGAGAAACGTATCCCCTTTTTTAAATCGCCAGACGTATCATTTGGCGAAAATTTGTAACGCCACCTGGCGAGTCAGAATCAAAATAAAGTTGGCTGATAAATCCTCTTAAGGGGTCACAGGAGTCTTAAAAATGTGCAAACAAGATACTACATAGCATAGTTTGATCTCTCTTGTAATTTTTTAACTACTCAATAAATGAGTATAATTTTTTTATATGTAATTCTACAAGATTTATTTATTATAAAACAAGTTTTAAAATTTATGACACTTTAGCCAAAACTAAAATAAATTATATTAAACATGACGGTACTTGAACACACTGTGATTAGGCTTGCGCGGCAAATTGTGAGGTCAAAATTGAAAAAATGAATAAGAAAATGATTTTATATTGTACAAATATGTACAAACAAAGACTTATACCTAAATTCTCAGCTCAATTTTAATTAGAAATTATTTTTAAAAAAATTTAAAATCAAAATTTTTAAATTTTTATTAATTTTTTTAGAAAAAAGTTCTTAAACTAATTTCTAATTAAAATTGAGCTGAGAATTTAGGTATAAGTCCTAGTTTGTACATATTTGTACAATATAAAGTCATTTTCTTGGTCATTTTTTCAATTTTGACCTCACAATTTGCCGCGCAAGCCTAATCACAGTGTGTTCAAGTACCGTCATGTTTAATATAATTTATTTTAGTTTTGGCTAAAGTGTCATAAATTTTAAAACTTGTTTTATAATAAATAAATCTTGTAGAATTACATATAAAAAAATTATACTCATTTATTGAGTAGTTAAAAAATTACAAGAGAGATCAAACTATGCTATGTAGTATCTTGTTTGCACATTTTTAAGACTCCTGTGACCCCTTAATGCGTAATGTGTGATATTTAATAGAAACTTACTTCTCTTTGAACCCGCGTCAACTCCTTTGTAACTCGATCCAGTTCTAGAAGGTACTTATTAACCGCTCCTGGTCTAATTCCATAGGCTACGTACTACAAACAGAAACACTTATATACTATTGATAATCTTAACTAACTAAATATATCAGAGACATTCGTAATAAATAATGCTTATATAAACTATTAACTGTTATCGAATCTAACACATAACACTTCTGGGACAATAGAATTTTGAACGGTTAAAATAGGTAAAACTATGAAAAAATGACATTTTGAAATAACGGCAAAAATCTTCTAATACATTGGCCCAAGACCAGCCCCGTGTAGATTTATGTCCAATAGATCTGATTGGATCATTGCTTCAGACTTGTACGATAAGAAATATCTATACATTAGTGGATATTTAGCGATATTAATCCATAAATTTCTTCACTTATTTCACCAAGCAAATTTCCAATGCGCCATAAATATTCATGTCAAATTTCTCACAACGTTGAGGGGGTTCAGTACCCCAAAATCGGTGAAAAAATAAAAATAAAAATTATTGGCTTAAAATACTATTACAACCTTTATTGATAATGTCACAAAGTATGTATCAAGACGATTGGAAAAATATTTTTGACATTAAAAGCCATTCTATTTAACCCTTTCCTTACTGAAACGGGTTAACAATAAAAACTTTAAACGCGTTTTTCTCATAACTTGATTTTTTGAACTTCGATGTACCTTTTCTCAAAAAATATGCTATGTTTTCTCATAAACTTTTTTTATATGATGTAATACATAGTTATTGATTAATCTGAGGTTATAAATTTTAATAAAACTAAAGTGAAAAAAATTTCATGGGGCAAAAAAGTGAAAAATTTCATGATTTTTTGGGTACTTTAAAACTTATTTTTATTTAAAAAATCTAACAGTTATTTAAAAAAAAACTTTCAACCTCAGATTAATATATATGGTTGGCATAACACACACAGAAAATTTTAAGATGATCTTATCAGTAGTTATTGTGAAAAGGTACATTGCAATTGGCCAATTTAACATTACCAATATACAACATTCCGAACCCCCTTAATCCGACTAGTAGTTTTCAACCATTTAAGGGGTCTAAGGAGTCTTAAAAATGTGCAAAGAAGGAGCTACAAAGTATAGTTTGATCTGTCATGTAATTTTTTAACTACTCAATATGCAAGTATAATTTTTTTATATGTAATTCTACAAGATTTATTTATTATAAAACAAATTTTAAAATTTATGAAACTTTAGCTAAAACTAAAATAAATGATATTAAACATAAAGCTATTTTAACACATTGTGATTAGGCTTGCGCGGCAAATTTTGAGGTCAAAATTGAAAAAATGATCAAGAAAATGACTTTATATTGTACAAATATGTACAAACTAGGACTTATACCTAAATTCTCAGCTCAATTTTAATTAGAAATAATTTTAAGAACTTTTTTATAAAAAAATTAATAAATTTTTTTTAATTTTGATTTTAAATTTATTTTTAAATAATTTCTAATTAAAACTGAGCTGAGAATTTAGGTATAAGTCCTAGTTTGTACATATTTGTACAATATAAAGTCATTTTCTTGGTCATTTTTTCAATTTTGACCTCAAAATTTGCCGCGCAAGCCTAATCACAATGTGTTAAAATAGCTTTATGTTTAATATCATTTATTTTAGTTTTAGCTAAAGTTTCATAAATTTTAAAATTTGTTTTATAATAAATAAATCTTGTAGAATTACATATAAAAAAATTATACTTGTATATTGAGTAGTTAAAAAGTTACACTAGAGATCAAACTATACTTTGTAGTTCCTTTTTAGCACATTTTTAAGACTCCTTAGACCCCTTAAGTGCCAGTAACTTTAATTATTATTATAAATAGTCTCAAAAATTTTAGCTAACCTATATAAGAAATATAGAACTTGCATAAACAAAATTTTTATGTGAAAAACAGATGCTATCGTTCTCGAATTATAATAAATAGACATTTCAAATGTTGAGTTAAGGGTGAATATACCTGCCCGGGTAGAACTCGAAATACTTCTACATACTTCATTTGAAACATTTCAAAGAGTTGCACTACTGATTGCATGAACAAATCGACCGCTTGTTTTGTAGAAAACTCAGCAAACTAAAAAGTAATAGGAGTCTTGTTAGATCAAAATATCAACACTTACCCGGCAAAACAATAATGCGCAAGTACAAATAATACATTAAAAAAAATTAATCAAAATACATAAGGTAAGTCATTAGAAATGAAAACAATATACAGATCAACAGCATAATTGCAAATATCAGTAGCATACATTAATTATAAAATTGGTTTTGAAAAAAAAAATCCTACATATCGTCACTTAAGTTCCCACATGTGCTATCTAACTTTGTAAAATGGTAGAAATTTAAAGAACGGTAACCCTTGGCGAACTTTCCAAAATCGTGCCAAAAGTCAGCCGAAAACCCAACCGAATTGATAGTTAAGGTTAGGATAGGCTTGAATTATCGTTGCATTAGAGCCACACGAGGGAGAGCCGAAAAACGAGTTGTTCTTTTAACACCGGCTGTTCGGAAAACGTTGCGAAGTCAAAGCGTCTTCATCGATGCGAAGTCACAAAGAATTCGAATCATCAGTCGAAGTCAGACGGTAGCCACAAAAAATTACTTATCGCCAAATCCGAAAAAATCGCGCCAAGTGTTAACGTACAGTAAATATGACCCTTTCACAACAATTAGATAGCACATGTGAGAACTTAAGTGACGATATAATGCATAAATATCCAGTTAAATATGTGATTACATTAACAACAACATATATTTGTTTACTTTTAACAGAGACCTTCGTCATAATAATTTCATATATAGAATAAATATCCTTTTGTCCATGAAAGCCAAAAGTGCAAGACGTACATTTTTTTCAAGCTTAACAAATTCACTCCAAGTAGATTATCCTCAAACGAATTGAATTGACTGTAATAATGCTGCACCACATTGAACAACTTGCATTAAAAGGAATTTACCTTTTCCTTGATATGCTTTTCCAATCTTTCCACCATGAAACGAGTACTTGGTATAATAGGTCTTCCATAGTCGTCTTGGGTAAAATCGGGATCTCGAAGATAATATTTTAGTTCTGAAAAATAAAGTAAAGAGGGGCATTGTATCAGATAAAAAAAAAGACATAAATAAAACATTACTGGAGGAATTGTGAAAAAATAAGTTTTTTTTAATGTTTCAATAGTTTCACGTTTAGCCATAATATCGTCTAAATTTAAGATTAAACTGCTTTTATTTCACAACATTTAACTGCTATTATTAACACACACACATTTTTTCTGCTTTTTTTTCGCTTCATTTGACTGCAATAAATTAAATTTTTAAACAAAGTTTTATTTTAATATTTCGACACCCAATATTTAAGCAAATGCTATGATTAAAAATAGTTTCGAAAAAAATAAGTCATGTAACACTGTGATAAATGACAGATTTTTTAAGTCTTCGAAAGCCCCAAAAATGCATTACAAGGGGAAAAGGGAAAATATTTACCCTAAATATCATTAACAGTAGGTAAAATCATGTAAGAGAAATTTTATCTGTATTACACTCTCAGAAATAACAGTTTCATTTTTGAGGATTCATGAATCCTCAAGCCTCATTTCGTTAAATTTGAGGATTGTTTCGTCAAACTATCACGTAACTTTTGAGTAAACACGAATCCTTACTTTTACGATCGTGATTTGACGATTCTGCATCTTGATTTTGAGGAAACAGAATCTCAGTGTTGTACTCACATGCTCAAAAACGACGAAATATTTCTTTAGATTAGACTACATTCAAATCTTCATAAAAATGACGATTCAAATTTCCTCACTTCTTTCATCGTTTTTCGGAAAATTCGGAAAATTTCATCGTTTTTGAGCATTCATTTTTTGGAGTGTATCTTTGAAATTGTTAACACTATATTTGAGCTTCATAACATTATCGAGAAGAAAAATAACTCTTGTTTGGGATTTATCCTTTTTCACTCCTGAGCGATTTCCTACTCATATATTCTTTATTTAAAAATTTTTTTTAAACAAATATACACTAAAAAAAATGTTTTGGAATGAATTTTGGAGACATTAACGCTTGATAGTTGCTAAGAAACACGTCAATTTAATGTTTTAGGTTTAAGTTGTGAAAATCCACTTTTTAGTGTGTGTGCTATTAATGAACAAACACGTTTTGATAGTTTTTTGTTTAACTTACAGTCTATTATGACATTGTTTTTAATGCAAAACGTCTTACCTCTTTTAATATAATACCGGTTGCTGAAAAAAAAAAAAAAATTGCAAGACCACAATAATCGTGCTAGACCTTTTAGCTACGCCATATTGTTTTTAATGCAAAACGTCTTGCATCTGTTAATACAATATAGGTGGCTGAAAAAACATAAATATTTGAAAGATCACCAAAATCGTACTAGACCAGTTCAGTTTGCTACGTCATATTGTTTTTTATGTAAAACGTCTTGCCTCTTTTAATACAATATTGGTCCCTGAAAAAAAAAAAATTGCCAGGACACCAAAATCGTGCAATACCTGTTTGCTACGTCATATTGTTTTTAATGCAAAACGTCTGCCTCCGTTAATATCGGTCGCTTACAAAAAATATAAATTTTTACAAAGACCACCCAAATCATGCTGGACCTGTTTGCTGCGTCATTTTTTATACAATTAATAAATTAGCCTTTACGGTATCGGCACTTATGGAAATATTAAACATTCTAGTTTTCAACAGAAAAGTTAGTATTTAAAAAAAAAACCTGAAATGAAGTTATGAAGTGAATTCTACAACGGTTCCACGTAATTGTACCTTTGGAGCCCAAAATTCTAAAATTTTTACTATTACTTTAATCTTTTCCAAATTTGGCATAGTGATTTCAAATATAATGAGCAATGCAATTTAGGCATTTTTTTTAAATACAATTTATTTATTTTAAATAATGTTTTTCAACTGAAAAAAGAGGTTTACGCTAACAAGTCTACCACATTGAATTTTCCTCCTACAAACATTAAGCATGTGTTAAATTCTCCGTTTTGAACTGATACATGCAATGACCCTCTAGAGTTACATACAAATTACAAGAAAAAAAGTTATTAAGAAAAATATTATGAATTAACTAAAAAAAGAGATTTTTTTTCGATTAACTTACACTTAGACATTTTTTTTTTTTTTAAACTACTATATTTGTACCAGATGTTAGAGGCTTATAGCACAGATATATATATTGAAATAGCATTTGTAAAAGATTTTAGGTGAATTAATGTAAAACTTTTTATATTAGACGTGTTGGCGTAAACCCCTTTTGTTAGGTGAAAAATACCGTTTGAAATAAATCAATTATATCTATAATAATAAAAATGAAGTTTTGTATGTGTGTGTGTGTGTGTATGTCTCTCTGAAACTCACAAACTAGACATTTGTTTGCCTCGTAACTTGGCACAAATGCGTAGTTCATACTTGAGTTGCAAAATAAGAACTTTCAGAGCTCAAAATGCTCTATTTTCAGAGAAAATTCGAATTTTCTGGAAAAACTACACCACTTTGGCTCAAATACGACCATTTTTTTACTTTCCTGAAGCCATCTGCTGAAAAAATTAAATAAAACTTTCAACGAAAATAAAATTGAAAATGTTTATTTTTGTGTTGCCATTACTTTCAGAAACTAAATTATTATTTGAAATAATTGATATGTTTCAAGTGACGTAAGTTCATTCCAAGATTTATTGTGGGTTTATTTGATGATTTCTTCATTAATGGTTCTGTTGATTGCAAATATGCATATTTAAGCAATAAATGTATAGGTAAGCTATTACTGAAATGATCGCACTACAGCTGCATATAAGGGTTTTATGTCTTTATTACGCCAAATATATTGCCAATCTCGACAAATTATTAGTTAAAACTCGCCAAATGGCCAAATGTTTGTTAAGCTCTTTACTGAACTATGATGGCTAATGAGGGCCATCGCACTAGAGCTGCATTTTTGGGATTTTATGTCTTTACTCTTTCGCCAAATACGTTGCCAATCTCGCCAAATGGGCAAAATGTTTGTTAAGTTAATACTGAACTACGATGGTTTATAAAGGCCATTGCACTAGAGCTGCATACAAGGGTTTTATGTATTTATTTTTTTGCCAAATATGTTGCCAATCTCGCCAAATTATTAATTAAAACTCGCCAAATGGGCAAAATGTTTGTTAAGCTATTGCTGAACTATGATTGTTAATAAAGGCCATCTCACTAGAGCTGCATGTTAGGATTTTATGTCTTTACTTTTTCGCCAAATACGTTGCCAATCTCGCCAAATGGGCAAAATGTTTGTTGAGCGATTACTGAACTAGGATGGTTAATAAAGGCCATCGCACTAGGGCTGCATATCAGGGTTTCATTCTTTATTTTTTCTCCAAATATGTTGCCAATCTCGCCAAATTATTTATTAAAACTCGCCAAATGGGCAAAATGTTTTTTAAAAACAGTTTATAAGCTGGTTGGTTGTGCTAAGGTCATTGTGTTAGAGCTATATAATGGGTGTGCTTGTAGCTATATCTATTTTCTCGCCAAATTATTTCGCAAAACGTGCCAAAAGAGTTGAAAGGTTTTATGTATTTATGAGGGAATTGTGATGACATTTATGAGTGCATTTTACATCGTATTTATGATTTTGGAATTTTAAAGCAATAAAACGGGATTTCATACTTGAAAACGAGCGGGAAGAATAACTTAAGTTTATGATCTTATGGTTATATGGTACACATACTAGGATCGATTTGATATTTTTGTAATCCGTGAGAAGTACGGGTATAAATTTGCTAGTTTAAATAAAAAAAATTGCATAAAAAGCATTGCTCATTACATTTGAAATCACTATGCCAAAGTTTGAAAAGATTAAAGTAATAGTAAAAATTTAAGAATTTTGGCTATTCGCATACCTTAAACGAAATTAATTTTAAAAAATATTTTTTAAGGACTTCCCTTTAGATTTGTTTTTTTTTTTTGTGTTTGTACAAATAATATTTTAAATTTACTTTTTTAATAGAATAAAGCACCTTGTAGGCTAGGACTCAAAAATTCCAATTTAAGAATTTCCAATTATTTAAACAAACTTTGTTTTTGTTGTTTTATTTTAAAATATGATAGAAAGACCGAAAATACAATTGGCTAAAAAAGCATATAACAGCATATTCCCTAATAGTTCAAAGAAAATGAAAATAAATACGAAATACGTACTTGAATAAAGAAAAAAATTACACTTTCATAGCTCAAGGGTCATACTTAAATAAAATGCCCTTCTTCAGTACTTCAGCATTAATAAAATTCACAATATTTGACTTTAATCTTTTAAGGCAGCTATACTTTTTGAACACGCGATTTTGCTCTTTTAGAAATATTTTACTCGTCTTTCGAGATTGAGAAAAAAAGCTTTTAATAACATATTTAAAATGGAATTTTACAAAAGCAGTTTAGTTTCTTAGAGGTAGGTACTGTGACTAATTTCTTGTAGATTATTCTATTGACCCTTCAGTCAGATGCAACACATAAAGTATAGTATAAACACATAAAAAGTGCGCAATAATAACAAGTTTGTTTTTTGTGATTTAAAATATTCAGATTCTGCTTTTAATTCTTAAACTGCGATAAAAAAAAAAAACTTGGATATCACAATTATAGACTATTGCTGAAATAATTGCCGTGAAATTTTAAAAATAAAATGCAAAAAACATAAAGTTTAAAATGAAAAATTTGTTGTTGTTGAAAACTTAAAGCAAACGCCTCAAGAAATAAATGAAGTTTATTTATAAACACGGGTTAAAAAAAATCGATTAATCCTATTATTGCTTATTTCTATTATTTTACAAGCTTTGTCATACTACTTTATAATCTTTTAGTCTACTAAAAGAAAATTCAAATTAGTTTTTAAGTATGTTGTATGCAAAGAATATTTTTGAAAAGTAATTATAATGGTTAACTATTAATTTTTAAGAGGATACTTCAGTGCGATTTCTTAATTTTTTTTAAATCATTTCTTAAGCATTCTTTCCGCATTTCTTAAAATCACGCTTTTTTTTTTTTAATTTTCTATATTGGCACCCAAAAAAAATATAGGATAAAGCTGTAGCACTTATGGTCTATAGCTTTATCCTATGTGCTATAGCTATACAGGGTGTTTACCAGATTTGTCAAATCTAATTTCTTGACTTTTCTTGACGTTTTCAGGCCCTTTTTAGAAAATTTCTTGACCTTTTTTCAGAAACTTTTACAACCGTTTAATTTAAATTATTAATCCGTTAGAAAAAATTACAAAGACAAACCATAAAATAATAGTTGATGCAATACAGAGCAAAATCAAGTCGCTATTGCATCATACACTTGTTAGGGAAAAAAATTCTAACTCTTTCAAGGACTTTCCCATAAAAATTAAAGGCAATACAACAATATAAAATGTGGGGAAAAACATCTTTTTTTGAAATTTTTTTTTAAATTTTCGTGACCATAGCTCTAATTTCATGACTCTTTAGTGACTTTCTTGACCGTTTTTTTTATTTCATGACTTTTTCTTGACTTTCCTTACCCCCTGCTATAGCACAATGGGTTTACATAAACACATCAGAAATATTGCTTACCCTGTAGAAGCTGTTCTACGTTTAATGCAGTCTTACGGCAGGAAAGCTGATATAAAGGGTGTGTAATTCTAAACGCCGGGCACTGCTTTCGCTGTGTGTTCTACGTTAAAAACCACTCTGGAGGAGACCAGATTTCACTCCCCAAACGACCGATTTCAAATCCCATTTCATGATTTTAACACTTTTTCCGATGTAAAAAATAAATTAGAAAAAGAGGTAATTTGGGAAAAATCGAAAAAAGGCGAAACATTCAGAAATATCTTCTTACTTTAAAAGGTTTAATTAGTTCACACTCTTTTAAAAGGTTTAATTATTTCACACTAGTTTGTTAAAAAAAATTAGTATAGTATTTTTTTTTACATATTACAGTTTGTTCAAACGTAAGTTAGAATAATTTTGTGTAGATTATTTGCGAAATAATAAATAAACGTAACAATAAATATATTTTGTTATTTTTTTATTGGATAATACGTTGTAAAATGATATCTCAACACTCTACCTAATTAACTTTTTGTACTCTGGGAGCGACAAACCTCCATTTACGACCGATTTATTAGGTAACGGGGGGGGGGGGGGTCGCTCTTAGAGGTTTCATTGCTTTTGAATGGAGAACGGCGTCTATGCATGTGAAAAAGATTGATGCCCACGTACGTTACCTACCGAATTTTGCAGTATCTTTTTTCATATATCCATGCAGCAACAACGAAATCTGCTATGTTGGACCGGTGTTGGATATTTGAATAATCTTGCGATTTTGCTATATTTGAAATTTTAATATTAATACTTAATTTTAAAAAATCTCATCGATTGTACAGATTCTTTCATGTACACAAACCTATTGCAGCCATTTCCACATTGAAACTAATGTTATTCTCCTCTGACTTTGAAAAAAAAAAAATTTCCTTTGAAAGAGTTTTGGAAACAACAGCGTACTTTATCAAAATGGTACAATTAGTAACAGTATTCTATAAAAAGAATTGATAAGTTGTTCCCAGGTTGGCCTTTTTAGTTATACCTCTTCAAATATACCCAATTTGCCATGGACTGCAATGCTAAATGAGAAAAAGTTAGGTTAACTTTTCGGTTTCAAAAAATCATAACTTTCTTAATTCTTGAAATTTTGAAAAAAGAAAAAAAACTGGTCGAATAAATTTGTCTCTAGTACTTGGGAAAAAAAATCAAGATTGAATTCTGTGAATATTTTGAGCTGTTCGATTTGACGTGAATGACTATTTCAATTGAAAAATATATGAATATTATGACTAATTATTAGTTATTATAACTTGTCAGTTATTATAAATTGTTCCTTGATTTGCAATTGGTATGCATCAAGATATAAAAAACATTTAAAAATTTATTAGTTTAATATACTGGTATTAAATGTTTGAATAGCTCTTATTGTGTTATATTAATTATATTCGATTTCTTGTTATGCATATCTTTTAATAATTTAAATTATGTTTTTACCTGTGAAGAAAACTTATACTGAGGTATATATTACAAGAAATTATTACAATAATTTACAAATTGAGTTTCTATAAAAGTATTAATATTTCAAATTCTTTATTACTATTTTACATTAAGATTTTATATCACTACTTTTTTTGGAAAATTAATTTAGGCTTCTGGCCTGGATATTTGTAATTTATAATATATATTTTCAAAATCATTCAGAATACTAATAACAATGAAAGTGTGTGGTAAATGATGTACCTGTAAGAGTATAACGTTATAAAATTTTGAAACAATATTAAATGCATAAAAATAACCTAAAAACAATAAAAACTCTTAGTTTGGGTATTTATACAATTCGAGGGTAAATATCCTATAACCAGGTATTTACCTAACTCCCACACTAGTGAAACTAATTTTGAAAATACTCCATATCGAAAAAGCAGGCCGATTGAATTTTTTTTTTGCGTTTTATACAATCTATAGTGCTAATTCATGTTTCGAATAAAAAGTTAGACATAATAATATGCAGCTTATATTAATGACTATGAATCAATCGGCAATCCATTTTACTCCTGTCCCTGTAATGGAGTCCCGTAAAAATTTTTGTTCTGATTAGGTTTATCAACAGAATCGAGTTAAGCACATATAGGGGAGTAAAAAAAACTTGGGTAGACATCATCATATGGTGAAAAAAGTTTTTTAGACGCCATTTTCCAAAATGGCGGATGCCGATTTCGTTTTGCATGTATTTCTGCTTCTATGACCGTTATACTCATCATTTAGGTGTCTAATTATACGTTTTTAAGGTCAAGGAATCGACTAATATGGGTTTTAAAGTTACCTGACTAATATTTATCAAACAAAATAAGTTATTTGCTATTTTAAACAAAATATTCGAACAAAAGTAGTAAAAAAACAATGCTTTATTTGGAAAGTAATATTCACACTTCACGGCACTGTTGGATGTAAGATATTACGTGCCCGCCTTATAAGTCCATCAAGATCCTGATGGGTAGGCAGATTTTCAGGATGGGAAAGTCATTGACAAGCATGTCATATGATTATATGGCATGCATAAGATACCTTGATTACATATTTGGCATAGGTTCTCTGGGCAAAAACATATCTCGGCATGCTTTAACATCCATAAAATTATTGTAATCTGAGAGCAAAAATGAATAGCTAGAGCCACCTCTGGATGGTGTTACAGAAAAATGGTTCTCAGTTCATGGGAGTCTGCAACTTGTGTGGTTTCGTTTTGTATGTATTTCTGCTTCTATGACAGTTATACTTATCATTTAGGTGACTAATTATAAGTTTTTGAAGGCAAGGAACCAACTAAGAGGGTTTTTTAAGTTACCTGACTAATACTAGTCAAACAAAATAAGTTATTTGCTATTTTAAACAAAATATCAGTACAAAAGTACTAAACAAACAATGCTTATTTGGAAGGTAATATTCACGCTTCAAATCTCAGTGGCTGGGAAGAATAGCTTGCCCTCCTCAGAAGCACAAGATTGTGGATTTAAATGCCCCGGCTGAGTCGGTTTATTTTCAGGGCGGCAAAATCGTCGACAAGCCTGCTGCATGATTTTGTGACATGTAAAAAATACATTGAGTTCCTATTTTTCTTGAGTTCTCTGGGTAAAATTTAATTTTTCTTGACCCCTTTATTGTCATCCCTCGTAAGTACACTATATTTCTTCATAAATGATTTTCACCATTTCCTCGTGTTCATAATGGTCCATCCAAAAAGTAGTATGGTTTTCATAAGATTTCAAAGTTAAGTAAGATCTGCTTTGTAACGAGACAGAGTAAAAGATATATGGTAAAACACAGTTTGGGACGACGATCGCGCTAATTAAACGTTGTAATACCTTTAGAAAGCGATGAGCGATGGCAGTAAATTGTTCCAACATGAGCTAGATATTGTTCGCGGTTCTGGGGAGCCAAAATGTCCGACGAATAATAACCCGTGTAAGGGAGTGCACGTTAAATATCCTTCAAAGTCCTAACGCTGCGTACGATGTCGCCCTTAACGGTTGCGTTGGGTGCCTATTCAGGTGTTGGCTCGTCACCTGACTGCGGTACTCAACTACGACTCCCGTCACCAATAGCCCTTGTGCAGCTCTAGTGCGACGATAATTCAAACCTAACCTAGATATTGTCCGCTGGTAATACCTGCGATTTCCACTCTCATGCATGTGCTATTTCTTTCATTCATTCCCAAGCCATTTATAAAAGGCATAACATTATTTTTTTATTCACAATTTTTTTTAAGAATATTTTTTTGTAGCTGAAATGACAAGATTTTCCGGTATTTTCAGACTAGAAATATGTATCCATATCATTGCCATGTAATAAACAAGCCATCTGAATTCCCTGACTATATTAACATGATAAGTAATTTAGTTATGTACAATATTAGAAAGTTTCTTCCAGGAAATAGTATGACGGAAACACTGATTGAGTGCTATGTATTTGATGTAAAAACAGCTAAATCAGCTAAGAATAGATTCCACTATGCCAATATCTAAGTTTACTTACTGACGGATAATTTTGAAGATTCTATAATTCAGATGGGCATTTTAGAAATTTAACAAGGAAACTATAAGGTTAGTCTTCAATATTCTCAATTCTAAATTAAGTTTTGGGCAAAGACTTTCACATTTTTAGTAGTAAATTCAAAGCTAAGAATTAATGTTCTGCATACATTTATAAACACTAAGGGGTAATAATTCATACGAAACATACATCCAAACTCATTTTCCTAATTTTATCGGTACAAATATGTATTTGTAGATAAAATGCTCTCCATATGATGAATGCCGAAGTGTATGGAAACGACGGATATGAAAAAAAAATATAATTTACCCTTGAGTAAATAAAACATCAGAAACATCACAAGATTCCCAAACTAAAGAGGAAATTAATGGTCAAGGCAACACTACCTTCTCAAAAAATAGTACTGCTATACAGCAAAGCAAGAGGTTAAACTTTGAACAACCTTTTTCTATGTGATCTATTTTTATTTCAAGCATTCGGCACTAGTAACTGCTCAAGTAAACTTCTATAGCATCTACGTTTGACTGAACTAGAGGAGAAACTTGATCAAATGCAGTATCGTGCATGATGTCACGAGTACTGCTTACATAGTTTAATTTATGTCGCAAGTTTGACAGCTTAAAACTAAAGAAAGGTTAAGAAGCTTTTGCCTTTGTTGAAGAAGCAGGCAGAAGAACTAATCTCTGCTCTCTGCCATATTTTTGAGTTTGGTATAAAATACAGTGTAAAAAAACACTGATCACTGAGATATCAATGGTCACCAATGTTGTTCTCATCGTCCGATGTTCATTTTAACTATTCAGTAAAGTACTGTAAGATTTTTGATTAAAGATGAGATGAAATGAGTCGGTGTTGAAATGCTTTGTCTTTGTGTCTTGTTGCCACACTTGGGGAACAACTCGCTGTTGCAAAGTAAAATAATTTAATCCAGGAACACATGCTTAGAGGTTGTGATGTCATGTGTACTTGTACAATTATAACGAAATTATCTGCACTAAAAGTATTACCAGGAACTTCCAGTAACTCAATTACTTTGATTTGCAGAATATATGCTTAAACCTATAGCAGAACTATTTTCCTTATAGAAAACTACTGCTAACAAAATATAGATGGAGCAAAGATGCAAATGGTGTGCTAAAGCTTCGTTTGTGCCTTAACAAGCCCGATGCAGACTCCCATAAACTGAAAGCCATTTTTCTTTAGCACCACCTAGGTTTACCTCGCTACCAATTTTTGCTCTCAGATTACAATAAATTATATGGATGTTAAAGCATGCCGAGATATGTTTTAGCCCAGAGAACCTATGCCAAATATGTAATCAAGGTATCTTATGCATGCCATATAATCATATGACATGCTTGCCAATGACTTTCCCATCCTGAAAATCTGCCTACCCATCAGGGTCTTGATGGACTTATAAGGCGGGCACGTAATATCTTTCATCCAACAGTGCCGTGAAGTGTGAATATTACTTTACAAATAAAGCATTGTTTTTTTACTACTTTTGTTCGAATATTTTGTTTAAAATAGCAAATAACTTATTTTGTTTGATAAATATTAGTCAGGTAACTTTAAAACCCATATTAGTCGATTCCTTGACCTTAAAAACATATAATTAGACAAATAAATGATGAGTATAACGGTCATAGAAGCAGAAATACATGCAAAACGAAATCGGCATCCGCCATTTTGGAAAATGGCGTCTAAAAAACTTTTTTCACCATATGGTGATGTCTACCCAAGTTTTTTTTACTCTCCTATATGTGCTTAACTCGATTCTGTTGATAAACTTAATCAGAACAAAAATTTTTACGGGACTCCATTACAGGGACTGTATTATTTGTACCTAATTGCTACAATGACGATGCTTTTAGGTTTCAATGCAAGTAAGGGAGTCGGGGGAGTCTTGGCCATGATTTACAGTTTTATTTTTAAAAAATTTGTGCGATAACACATATTAGAGGAAATTTTATTGGTGACAAGGACATAGTAGGTAATATAAATAATGCCCTTTTTTTTTCTTTTCTAAATATATTATTTTTGAATATTTAGACACCTGGGCCAAACCTCCCTTAATAAAGGAGGCTTTGCCCATACAAAATGCATAATTTTAAAGTGCACAAAAATAAATATTTAAAATTATTATTGTAACAGGGTGGTAACAAAATTCTCGAAAAAAAGTTCACTGATATTTCCATGATTTCCCTGATACCTTCACAAAAATTTCCCTGATTTTACAATTGGACACAATTTAATTCAGATATCGTGGGGATTAAGACTTTCCCGATTATGGGTTAGTCTACCTAAGTTTTCTACATTACCGAAAATCTGAATAAGTTTAGAGGAATCATGTGATCAGAAAATCATTACATGATTTCGTGAGAGAGATTGTTCCTTCCTCTAAGATAGGTTCTTCAGGCAAATCGGAACAACAAGTTTTTTTAATCAAGTGCCCGTTAGAAGTGATCACAAGAACCTAAACCTACTGTTTAAGAAATCTGAAATAGGAAATCCTTGATATTTTGCAAAATTTGTAAAATTCCATGAGAATTCCCTGATATTTCCAGAATTAAAAAGTTCCCTGAGAATTCCCTGATTTCCAGGTTCCACCCTGTGTAAGCATTAAATGTTTAATTCAACACTCTGGGATCATTTAAATATCATGCTTACCATAATTAATATGTCAAGTAATAAATTTTTATAGTGTTACCAGTAATGTATTAACATTAAAATTGTCCAGATCTAGTAATTTTTTTTATTTATGCTCAAATATATTTAATTCAGCTTGAACACACCATTAAAATGCGCAAGATATAACTGCCTTAGTTTTAATTATTTTTTTATTTTAACATCATAAACTGGAAAAAAGCCAAAATTAAAGCTACTCGTTCAGTGAACTGAAATTTAGAGCATCTTTAGATTTACGGTGACGATTTGGAACCCTCCGTTTCACATTGTGGCACTACTGTACTTTCAAATAGTTATTTGATGCATTTAAACAAGAAATAGCAGTTTTTTAAATAACAAAAGTTTTTTATGTCTTTAATAGCTCATTTTAAATTATGGTTTACTTATTTATGTGGTAGGCAATAACAAAAAAAAAAGATCCCAGTTTTCCCATTTTTTAAACTTCCATGCCACATTTATAACGTTAAAAGTGGAAGGTATTTTAATTTTATAGTCTGTACTTCTGTCCGTCACCCACTTTCATAACTGAACTACAAATACTACAAACAAGTGATACATAAAAAAATAAAGATATATATTATAAGTTAAGTGTGATACATCCAAAAATTCAGCGCATCGAAATTAGAAGATATTGAAAATCTCGGAAAATATTTGAATTTCAAGTGCTTCAATTATTTAAACAACTTTAAAATGTAATACTCATTTAAAAAGCATAAGTAGTTCATATTTATTAGCATTAAATCATCACTGCCACTCACACAATTGCATGAAAAACTACATATATGTATTTCTTTTAAATAAAAAAATCAAAGGAAAAGCAGACGCAATTTTTCATTTAAATTAAAGCATGCATTAACGAATAATGGCGTGTGAATACTATTGATTCATTTTGATGATTTTTCTTTTTTGCTTTCTTTTTTTCTAATGGAATTGGAAAATCTTTCAGTGTAGTAAGGGTTTGAAGGTGACACATTGTTTAATTTTGCTGTATGTTGATATGAAATGTTATGCTTCTATTAGAGAGCCAGGTTTTTGCATATTTATTCTAAAAATATAATTCATTTAGCAAACAATAAGAAATAGTTATTGAATTTTTTTATAGAAAATCAATGATACTAGACAACTTTTTGTGTCCAAATGTTTAATATAGAAGAAATTCTGTGTTTCTCGGGTTTTTTTTTTCTGTTGAACATAAATGATGTTGTTCAAACCAGGCTAAGTGACATTCTACTACAAACCTACTTGTTTAATTTTTTTCTGCAGGTAAAAATGAACAAAATAATCTATCAAAATTAAATGTTATTATAGCTTTATTGTACAAGACATTTTTTATTCCTAGGAACAACACTTGTAATTGAGTTCTAAATAAAATAGAATCACAGTAAAAATAGATAATACACAATTGCCAGGGTACAAAAGCACAGCAATGCAGTTCATAAGAATACCGTGTCAAAAAGCAATTAAACTAAAACTTCACAGTCTACAAAGAATTTATTCACAAGGATACAAAGGTTCAAATTTCCTTAAAAGCCACAGCTGAAGGAATTTAGAAACATCGAAAAAGTTCTCATCATAAAACAGCGCTTTGTTGCTCATTAAGAACTTTATCTATCTTGAATAGATCAAAAACAACGGTGGCCTTCCTTCCAAAGAGTATTTAAAACAATTCTTTACAATACGTCATTAATTTACATTTTATGAATGTCATGGAGGATCTGAAGGTCAGAATTACATGCTCCATTAAACTACAGTCTACATGTCATCAGTCCATTTCTTCAATAACTATGGTCGAGGGCGGGTTATTGTACCCGGAATTCTCACTACCGCCGACTTTATCTTCGTCCACTTCCGTTATGACCGGTTGGTTCTCTCTGGGTGCGTACGAATGCTTTGAGGAGGAGGGAAAGACCCGAGCCCCACCGGTATTGATATTCCCTGCAGTGTTCCACCTTTGGTCCCCTGCCATTCTGAAATTGTTGGACAAACCTGGATGGGGGCCCCCCGGGAACTGGGACATCCTCGCCTGCAAGTTTTGGTGCATGCGAGCGAAGGGGGGGAAGTGGTTCACTCCGTTTGGAAGACGGTTGGAGGCAAAGTTCACATTGGCTCCATAAGGCATGCCCTGGCCAAGATTGGCTGCATTGGCTTGGGCAACTGCTTGGGCAGCTGCTTGGGCTGCCCTTGCAGCTTGAGCACGTCTAGCCATTTCTTGTTGCATTTTGGCATAGTCCTCTTGGACCAACTGTAAAAAAAAACATTACTTTAATAATCTTATTACATTAATTTTGAAGACATTTTTAGAAGTGTTCTTAGCAGTTCATTGGAATGATGCTGATGCATCAGATTATAATGATGTTGTAGAGGGAACATGATAAATTTGACATAACGGAGCAAAAAAAAAATCTGTTTTGGGGAACAACAATAAAAGAAAGTTTGCTTAAAAGCTTAAACTTATTAAAAAATTCGTAAACCATGAAGTAACAAATATCAAATAGAGCATTCCAACAAATGGACTTACAGTAACAGTCGAACCTCAATAAGGCAAACTGGCTTAACACAAAATTTTGCCTAATGTGAACTGAAAGCATTTCCCTAGTCTAGAAAACTTCGAGCTAATGCTAAAAAATCTCTTAACGCGAAATGGTTTCAGGCAAAATCCAGCTTAACCCAAACAACAAATTTAGAATTTTGACTTTTTTTTTCTTAGTAATTCAATGTTTCAAAGAATAAATGAAACAAACATTAAAAAAACGGCACAACAAACATTATAAAAATTAATTGTCTTCTACTTTTAAGAAAATCACGAGATCATTCATGATTCGCCACTTTTATAATCCAATGAATGAGGCAAAAAGTGAAGAATGATCCATTACATCATAAAAAGCAAATGTGCTTCTCTAGAGAGATCACATGTCAAAGATAAAGATCATTTGAAATTTGAAGTTGTTCGCATTTAAACTAATTGATTTTCATTGAAAATGAATCGAAAGCAGCAATCAAAAACATGTGTTACAGTAATTTAAAGCAAAAATCCATAACACATTTTCAAAAGAGAAGAAGTCTACACCTTAAGTTATCTTGCTGCGAAGGATATACCTACTTCATAAACAACATGTGTTGGAAAGTTCTATTTTTTCATTTGCATTTTGCAACTATGCATACATAATACATCTCTTTAATTGCAATTCTATTCAAACTATTCATAATGCATCATTCTTAATTGCAAATCCTTAAAAAAATTCCACAATTTTCGTATGTATTACTCAAAATGAACATTATTAATTGAATTACAAATTGTATACATTTATTATTAGGGCACTCATTTTATAATATTGGGATTACTTTTTGAAGTTATTTTTTTAACTATTCACTGGTACAATATAAAAAAAATTATGACAGTTAACATGAAATTCGGCTAACACGAAATATTTTGGTACTCCAGGGTAGCCACACTTTTTGGTAAAAACAATTCAAGGACTATTTAAGAACTTTTCAAGGATATACTTCCATTTTCAAGGACTATATATTCGAACATGCAGCAACTAAATTTCATGATAAATTTTAAAATTCATTTATTAAACAAATAAGAGCTCTCTAACTTTCAAATTAACTTATATGTGTGTTATAAAATAACCTTTTAGTTATTAAAAATACCATCAAAATCACATACTTTGCCTTCTTGATTTATACATAAACAAGGAATCAAAAAGTGAAATAGGAACCATTCACATTGAAAGCATTAAAGTAAAAATAATTAAAGACTTTTCAAGGTTGATAATGTTTTTCCAGGACTTTTAAGCACTTGAAATTCAAAGTTTTTTTTTCAATCATTTATTAAGGTTTTCAAGGACCGTGGCAACCCTTGTACTCTCTTCCAGTTCACATTAACGGGGTTCGAACGAACTTAACAATGAAAAAAATCCGCAATTGATTCAAACAGGTCAAAATTCAGTATGGTCACAAGTAAAATATGATTTAACCTATGTGCAAATACAAACTGAAACTGAAATAGCAAGCACACATCAAAAGCAAGCAAAATAAAGCTATAAATGGCTTTGTGCAACTGACCCAAAAATATTTAGGCGACCTAAGAAACCTTTATTTTTTAACTTAGGGAATATAATGGAAGGAAGGTAACTATGAAATTTATCGTTTTACTTAGACATTAAGGTCTAACGAAGACCTCAAGGGATTATATATATATTGATGAGGATTTGTCAATGATAAGCAGTTAGAACTAGGTTTAACTGAACATACTCAATTAGATTTATTTTAATTCTTTAAAAGGAAACTGGAGTGGAAGAAGGCAACAATCAACAGAAATGTAAAAAAAAAATATTTCTATTAACAAGCATTTATTAGCATGCTTTTAAA
The DNA here is from genome assembly GCA_023701765.1 of Hylyphantes graminicola. Lineage (NCBI taxonomy): Eukaryota > Metazoa > Arthropoda > Arachnida > Araneae > Linyphiidae > Hylyphantes > Hylyphantes graminicola. The sequence continues at coordinate 41,813,297 of CM043117.1, read as the reverse complement.
AAAAAATGAATAATTTTGTTAAGTTCAATTTACTGTTATTACATTAAAAACTTAAAGCCAAAAAAGTATCAAACAATAAAAATGCCATATTTAACTACCTAACTGGAATATAGACTGAAACATTGGATTTAATACTTGCATCAACATATGTTTTTCATCAATTTCATTTGTCTTATAAATCGAATTTTATTACTGAATGAGCTTTAAAATATCTATTTCAGCTAATTGAAGCTTATTAAAAGTTGTTTATAATAACATTAACAGAAAGTTGACACCTATATAGAAAATAATCAATGTTAAAGGCATTATAAAATTTCAAACGAGTAAATAAAGATTTTAATATCTGTCTTCAGACAAATGTAGCTTTTCTTTACTTTCACTTTAATCTCTAAGTATCGAATTTCAGGTATTACTTTTCTTTAACTTTTTAACAGCATACATGCAAATTCAAGCACATTAAGGTTCCTTAAAAACCTGCTTTCATAAGTAAGGAATTTTTAAGGGCCTGTGTCAATAAAACTAAAGGCAAAACAAAAGCTTTTAAAAAACATTTTCCAAACAAATCTTTTAACTCTTTTGAAGACTTTTACACGCCCATTACTAATGACTAAAACTAAAGGCTCATTTCGATTTTACTTTTGGCCTGCATGGCTAAGGCAGATAAAAAAATCTTGGCTTTATAAGGAGAAAACTAGCAATTTATCACACATTGAGACTGCCAAAAGACTTTTAAGGTAGGCGAATACCCAAAATTCTAAAATTTTTTACTATTACTTTAATTCTTTCCAAATTTGGCATAGTGATTTCAAATATAATGAGCAATGCAATTTAGGCATTTTTTTATTTAAATATAATTTATTTTTAACAGTGTTTTTGTACTAAAAAAAGAGGTTTATGCTAACAAGTCTACCACATTGAATTTTCCTCCTATAAACATTAATTATGTGTTAAATTCTCAGTTTTGAACTGATACATGCAATGACCCTATAGAGTTACATACAAATTACAAGAAAAGAAGTTAATAAGAAAAATGTCATGAATTTAACTAAAAAAAAAGATTTTTTTCGATTAACTTGCACTTGAACATTTTTTTTTTAAAAAAACTATATTTGCACCAGATGTTAGAGGCTTATGGCACAGATATATTTTGAAATAGCATCTGTAAAAAAATTCAGGTAAATTAATGTAAAACTTTTTATACTAGAAGTGTTTGCGTAAACCCCTTTTTTTAGGTGAAAAACACCGTTTAAAATAAATTAATTAGATTTAAATAAAAAAATTGCCCAAAAAGCATTGCTCATTAAATTTGAAATCACCATGCCAAATTTGGAAAATATTAAAGTTATAATACAAATTTTAGGTACCCGCCTACCTTAATTCTCCTGTCAGATCTGGTCTTGGATATGCTTCGGTCATATGAAGAACTTTAAATAATTGTCATTAATGCCATGGAAATGTTTGAAACATTTCAGAAACAAATTATTATAGAGTGTTTTTTAGCCTTATACACACTCAGAAATAGGGGTTTCAGGTTTAATATTTAAAGGACATTTAATAAAATTATATAAATTTTATTAAAAATTGTTTTCAAATAGAATCGTTTATTCCTTTTATATGAAATTTGCATACCTGTTCCCCTTCCTTACACAAGCAATAAAGAGCAATTTATTAGCAGTTCTCACAGATAAATTGTTTCTCACAATTATTCCTGCTTCAAATTTGTGTAAGCCAAATAATCATTTGTCTTCAAACAATACTGATATTTCTAGCGATACTTCTGATAACTTTAACAAATATTAGTCGGAATCAGTTTTGATGCATATTTCTGTTTCCCTTGTTCTGTTAGTATGCTATTTTAATTGTATAATTTCATTTTTTTGTTTCGTATTTGCATGTTTTTGTATTTTGCATATTATCTAATTAATTAGGACATAAATTATGCCTGCATGACAATTTTTTTCGATCAACAATAACAATACAAAAAATTGCTGTATTAATTTATATTCTTTAAAATAATTCAATATATATTATCAATGGGAATTAATAAACTGGGACATGATTCCCCTGGGAACAAGTATTCACATTCTAAATCCAATTTTTATAACTAATACGGATCAATTGAAAGACTACTTTTGAAAAAAAAAAACTGACAAAAAGGAAAAACCTGCCAATTAACATAAGTATTGAGTCTAGCACATAATGCACTTATATAAATAATTGCACAGTGTTTCTTTTCTATCAAGATTTAAGAACTCATTATATACAACCATATATCAATATCCAATATAAAAATGTTTATTATACACCTTTTCTAAAGCATATAAGCAATACTCTTACCAAAACAATAATTACATCTCATTTAAATAATTTTGAACAAACTAATTTTAATGTAATATGTATTGCTATTAAATTGGTATGAATTAGGAAGAATTGAACATATATTATTAAAATCTTGAAATTACCTTTTGAATGTTCTCACAATGTTTTGATAGTTCTTCTAGCACACGGTTCAGTTCTTGTAAATATTTGTTTATAGTTAAAGGAACGGAACCTCTGGCAACATACTATAGTATAAAAAAATAAAAACCATTAATAATTTAAAAAATAAGAACAATTAAAAAATTATTACATTAAAGTATATGATGTTTGTAAAAAGTATTTGATGTTTCTATATTTTTTTAAATGACTTCAGTTACTTTTTTACTCATGTATATATGAATAATTCACAACATGTACACAAAACATAGGCTAAATAAATTTTAAAGTGTCAAGTAAATTTAGAAAACATCATAGGGTAGATGGTATTGTAATATGAAAGCAAATTAGAATTTAGTATACCATCGATATTAGTCTATCTGTACTTTTAGATATACAAATATATTCTGCACAAAAATAAATGCGTAAACTTAAGCATAGATTAAAAAAGACAAAACAAACATGTTGATCACAATACACACCTCTTGTTTCAACCGTAAAAATTTAACATGCTTCTCTTGAAACACCTGCCTCAGAGTGTGAAGGGACATCAACAGTTTTTTCCTGAGATCTACTGGACCGAGATTGGGATACTAAAATAACAAAAAGTAGCATTAAAAAGGTTAAATAATGGACCAGATATTCATTTCGATTATATGATAAAATAAAATAAAACATACCCTAGTTTTGAGATCGGAAATAATCTTTTCAATCATGTCTTTGCTTGTTGGTATCATTGTGCCGACATAATCAGCTTGGGTGTAATCTGGCTCCCGACCATATTCAGAGAGATCTAAAACAAGAAAGGTTTGTAAATTTATTTAATGAAACAGAGAAAATAATGGAACAAAGCAATAAATAAAAAGATATTGCCAGGCAGGAAAAATCAGGGTTTTTTTTTTTTTTTAATATTACTGAAAATTCTACATTTAAAAAAAAAAAAAACTTCTTTGGCACTTACAGGCATATCTTACAAATACTTTATCAAATAGTACAATTAATTCCCTTCAAGTACAGAAGTTTTGAAGTACAAGGGAAAGATAAATCCATCAAGCAATAAGTTATTTATCTTGTCCTAAAAATTTTCCTTTTAAATATGTAGGTGTTTTTTATGACACAGCCTTTTTCCACACTTCTTTTTCCATATCACAAATAATTAAGAACTTAAATCGTATCATGGAAAGCTAATTAAACATAAAATCCAATAATTACACTACGGAACAGTTAGATTGAGAAATCAAATTAAACTTACCAGCATCCATATTATTTTCAAACATAGTAGTGCGACCCTCCCTCTCATTTTCATACTCGTTCCAGGCAGCCTGTCTCTCTTCCTCAGTTAAATCTGCTTCGTTTTCATTTTGCAAAAGAGAATCATGCTCGTGGTAAGTTACGATCCAGTCATTGTACTTTATAAGCATCTCAGCGAGAAGGGTATCCTGAAATTAAAATAAAAGTTTTTAAGTATAATGAAATCCAATCTTTGCAACAAGCTGTGGTGTGCTGCTGCTTTATGGCTGCGCAAATACTCCGGATTAAAAATTAGAGATAAAAATGGCTGCTTACTTAGAATTAAATTAAAAACATATTACATTTAAAAAGACTTATTTACAATATATATAAGTAATTAGATAGAAGCAGATGGCATATATATTTATCTATTTCAAGTCACAGCAGAGTAGCCTGGCAGAGAGCATCTGATTGGAACAGCTTCATGCAGCAGCTATTTATTAGAATTCTAGAATTCGCAATAGCATTAAAAAAAATACTGCAAAGACAGCTATTTAGTGGCTGATTGCTCGGATCTGCAAAGGCAGGTGCAGTAAAAACCCGATTTTCAGCGGAATTAGGTGGCACAGCATCCGAGGATAAGCAAATTCACGGATAATCCGCAAAAGTAAAAAAAAATCAAAAAAAATTCCTTCTGGGTTTAAAAAAATAAAATAGAGTTATAGTATAGTATTATAAGAGAGAGAAATCTGCACGAACCACGCAAAGCAGTTCAATTAAAATCACAGACAGTTTATTTTACAAGTGACTCTTTATAACAAATAGCCCTTGATGTGCACCTGGCCGAACACATTTTGTTGTTCTTGGAATGCATTCTTTCAAGTTTTGAAACAGACAAATTCATTTATCAGGGTTTTGTTTAATTAATATTTTTGCAGGGGAATAAAAGGAAGGATCCTAGCCAGCGCATAATCCGCAAAGCGGAAAATCCATACACGGATAATCAGGAGTTTATTTAGTGGTTGATTGTTTGGCAACCTTGTACCAGCTCTACTTTGGAGTAGAGCAATGATGCATGCTATGAAGTAATTAAATAGCACCACCAAGTAAATAGTACATGCCTTATGATGATATGGTGGCAGCAATATTGGAAACTTAAACAATAATTGTTTTTTTTTTTAAATGTAAACATAGAAACTGGAGAAAAATATATTTAGCTCATTTATAAGCTCCTAAAAAATATATATGGAATAATTTAAAGCAATTTTGTTGAGATCAAGTAAATGAATTGAACTGGAAAAGCAATAGGGAAATGACAGTTTGCTTTCTTCCAAACAACACTGGGCAATGCTTTAATGAACATCAATAACACATAACAAAGTTTAAGATTTCATTAGTATTTTGGTTTGCACAAAATTATATTAAACTGAGTACTTTATAAAAGGACTCACTTTAGGAAGCATTGGGGTGGGTCGATCAGTCGTTGAATCAGGAGTAAAATTATACAGTTCTGCCAGCTCTGCAGCATTAAAATGACGATCAATTTGTTGTTCATCGACCACACGTATTGAAAGGGACAATTTAGTAACTTGTCTATCATAAATCTTTTCTTCCATAGTACCCTAGAATAAGAAATATGTATAATCAATGGAACATGGATTGTTCGAAATGAAACAAATAACTAAGTTTTAAAAACAAGATAGAAAGCCAAAATTTCAAAATATAGCTATTAACTAGAAAACAAGCAATTTTAAGTAAACTTATGTAATATAATGTTATAATACATATTTTAATGTCATAATAATCAGTTTTTTTTTTTCTTAATATAATAACTCTCAGTTAAATGCTTACTGATCCCTCCAACAGTTATCATGGTCTTACAACACTTTGCTCGCATCAATAAATTCTTTACCAGAGAAATTGTAAATGCAGCAGAATTTGTTTTGACCTCTGATCTTCTCACAAACTCAACCTTTGAAAAGACAGTCACTTCTTAACTAAACCTCTACTTGTGAGGCAGTGTGCTTTTGTGGCCGATCTTTGACACCTTGCTGCATCCTTTTAAATACCTGATTTCTTAACAATAAATTATCTTTAGACGTCCATTCTCTCTCCTTTGTAGAAAGAACTTACAGAATAAGTATACAATTCTGTATAATATTTGTGTTTCTATTACATACATTAGGAGGTGCAACATGTCGCTTTACAATTCAAAATTTCTATTCTTCTCGAGATTGACCAGAGTTATGAGGATTTTGAATAATAAGCTTTATCCCTAATAATCCCATTACATGAAAATGTAATATTGCCGATGGCAACAAATTAAATGATGAAAATAAAAATAGTTTGTCTCTTTATTGGAATAGGGTAAACGATCCAGCGAATGATCATTTAAGGATCTGCGTTTGCCAGTGAATAAACACCAGGATATAATGAGCAGGACAACCAACCATATGTCAGATAGCTTCCTACTAGATGGGAGGAAGTCAGAGTTGCCAATCCATCTAGTGGAATGATTTTCAATCTGATTTTTTTTCTGTATTTACCAAATGTTCATTCACTGGGGCCTGTTCACTCATTGGTCAGTCTACCCTACTAGTGTGTATTTATTGATACATAATGGGGAAAGCACAAATACATTACAATTTGGGAGAAAGCACAAATACAAAACAAATTGCAGCTGAAAACAAAAAAAAAAATGTTTATCCCCGAGGTAATCATTGTTTAGTTAATTATTATTTTTTAATTTAAAATTGATTTGAAATATACCTGGGCCAGTAATCTGTAAATATACACAGGCTTCTTTTGTCCAAATCTGTACACTCTGAAAATAGCTTGGACATCATGGGAAGGATTCCAAGAAGCATCCAACATAATCACACGGTTGGCTCCAACTAAATTGGTACCGAGCCCTCCAGCTTTGGTCGAAACAAGAAAGAGACGAGCTCTGAAAATATAGAAAAACATTAGAAAGTTTAATATCATCAATAATTGGGAGGTTTTTTTTAGAATCCATGATGAAAATTCTGAAACTGGGATTCTTCACATAAGAAATCTTAATATGGACACTGAATTGTCAGAAATTTTTATTGAGCTTAGCATAAACCAGCAGAAAAATTGGAATCAGGCTTTTAAGTTATCTTGTAAAATTTGTATGATAAAGCAGAATGTACTGTAATTTGAAAGAACTGTTTTTACTAATAGAATTCGTTAATGAAGATGCTGCAACTGAAACTATTGTCGTAATCGACTTTTGTAAATGATCTACCCCATTTCCTAGAAAGCAAAAATCCATATAATATTTAAATTTCCCTTTAAAAACCCCTTTTTTATAGACTTTTACTTGATTTGGTTGTGATTTATAATGCACGATGTGAAACATGTCAATAATTTTATTCTGCAATTGCCTTCAAATATATAGAGTTTCAAATTTTTACAATATAACTAAAAGAAAGGTATTTTATTAATTATTTGCTGATGTGGAACAGTGCTGTATGTGGAAACGCTCTCAAATTTAAATTCCGATTTATTTGCGATTTTTCCCTGTTCTTTTCTCTCTTTTTAACACCTTTTCACCATGTCATCCAAGTGCATTTGAGTTTTGGAACTGATACAACGTGGCCACAATCGGACATGTTTGCTTCTTCTCCAAGGACAGCCATCTTTGTCCAAAATCAACGACGACGTCATGTGCGCGCCTTTTTGCTCCCAGCCAATGAGCAACATGCTAAGGCATGACATCACGATTCCATGTGATCTGATGCAACCAATTAGAGCGGACGATTTTTCTGGCGTGCAGAGAGCTTCGAGAGAAAAGTAGTCATTCCATCGGCGGCTCGCTCGAGAGGAGCACCAACCTCTTTTTCCAACAAATCGCTCAACAAGAGCATGCAGAGAGAAATCCACTAATCCCTTTTGATGTGCATCCAAGTGTTCCGGCGGTGTGGCCATGAGGCGAAGAAAAAGTCTGGGGACTGTGAAAAACTGCGATGATGGTGTCTTCAGGAACTCAGATAAGCTTCTTATTTAACTTCTAACTCCTTTTTCTCCTATACTTAAATATTTTTTTTTTGAGCTCAAACTTTACTTTACACGTGCGAAAAATCTAATTTCATTGCAACTTCATTTTAGTATGCCGCTTGCCACGTGCCAATTCGCCCTAAGCGAATTGATTTTTTTTAACCTTAATATTCCGATTGCAATGAACAAAATGTGAATTGATTTTTTTTTTATTACGGTTTTTTTTTTATTTTATTAATCGCTTTTATTAATTTGATCTAAATTTTTTTTTGAGCGTTCCACATCGGTATTATATTTGTGAAAAATGATAATGTGCATGATGTTGATATGTGTAGAAATTTGTTAGTGATAAAAATTTAAATTTATGTGTAAAAGAAGAATTGATTTGAAGCAAGATGTTCAGCACCACGTGTATTAATGAATGTAATGAACAATAACCATGAACTTTCCACAGTCTAAAAGCCACTGAAACATTACTTATGTAAAACATTTTTAATAGGTATAATTGATCAAACTTTTAATCTACAACTCATCCTTATAAAAAGAAAATTTTGTTATTTGACCTCAAGTTAATCTACTATTTGTTGCAGTGCATTTACATGATTTTAAGTGTTTCGAAAATTTAATACTGAGCAATTTTGATGTGCATTTCTTTAAATCTCCATTAACAAGCATTTTTGTGAAATTTAATTTTACAACCAATTTTGAGATTATTCAATTTCTTTTACTGTAACTTACAAAGGGCTTAAGCCTAACCTCCCCCACATGTGCAAGTATCTATAGTTGTGTTAATGCATAAATTACAATAGGCTTATATATTAATACCTATAAAATAGTGGTAAATTTGTGTTTCTCACAAGACTTAACTGAGTAATTAAATATTTAAATTATCATAAATTTCAATTCTGTTTTGCATCATATGTTTCTTTAAATTAAGTCATTAATTTTGGAGAAAAGTATTATTTTTGTGTTGAGATTCTCTTGTAATGATTTATCAGAGTTATGATGAATAAATGATAAACTTTATGTTAAACTAAATTTTGTGCTCTCATTATTTCATCAATCCTTTTATTTGCCATGGTCATCAGGAAACCTGATTATTGCTTTAATTTCTTTTATTACTATGAATTATTCTTGAGAAATTTTTGTAAGTGTTTTTCTTCACTCACTAACGATCATTCTGGCCAAATTATTAAATTTTACTTGCCCTTTTTTTTGTTTTAATTTGATCTTTACATGTTTTCATGTATTTTTACAACTCGCATCCAACTTTAAACTTATTCCAAAACACATTACTTAACTTTGATAATTGTAATTGCATTAAATTCTTTTAACTGGTTATATCCATTTATTGATTGTTATATCAATTTCACTCATTTATTTAAAATTTTTTTTTATTTATTTTAAAATATTCTGTGTGGATCCATGTTGTCTCATTGGCAACACCACACTATAAATTATGGGATTAAACAACGTCTTAACTCTTAAAAAACCAAATAGTAACTATTAATTGACAAAAAAATATATATGTAAACAAACCTGTCATTATCTGGAGAATTAAACATGTCAATATATCGCTTTCTTAATTCAGCAGAGGTAGTTCCATCCATTCGGAAATAGTCTAACCCTTCAACCCAAGTGCAAGAAATATCTCGAGCTTTGTCTTCTTCAGATAACTCTTGTTCATCCACATGACTTAGTATATCCTCTACAAGATCTAATGTCAGAAGTGATTGTGAGAACAAAATCCTAAAAACACAAAAAAGATACATGAGACAAGTTGGGAAAAACAAAAAACTTAATTCTTAATTGTGTAAGAAACATTGGGAAAATGTCACATTTTGTTTAACTTGCAATAAAATTATTTAAAATGTACAGTCGTGGACAAAAAAAAGAGAACAGACCTCACTGTTTGGGCACCATTTGTCGGAGGTATAATTGTGATACGTCATTTTATCGGAAACAACGTTCTGAGTTGATTGGTCAACACAGAAATTTCTTAAGGGGTCGTCTTCATATTGAAATTAATACCAACTTTAAAATTTCCAATGGCAACATCCAAATTTTTTGTTATAGAAATATTCAGAATGGTCAAAATACCCCAAATATCAATTTTCATTGCCAGATTCCTTATAGTTTAGGATTTATACAACTAAACGTATTTGACAAAAAATGGGGGACATCTCCATATATATTAATGTATTATTTATAGGTCCGCATTTTCCCAATATGGAATTTTGCCAAATTTTTTCCTTTCTGCGAATTTTTTGCTTGGGTAAAGGGTTTGGTTGCAAGATGAGTGAATTAACATCCCACTAGAGCTTCAGAAAGTATATTGGTTTTGGGCTAAGATATTTTAGACTACTACCAAGGAAGGAAACCATTTTTTTTTTACTTTTGTGAATATATTGATTTTATTTATATGTTGTTTTATGGAGAAGATTTGGTTGAATCAGTGCTATATGTAGTTTAAACAGTGGTCAAGTGACGCCAACATCTGAGCTGGCACTCAAAGCAACTAATGACTTCTTACGTGGGATCACGCCAGGACTTTGGACCACGATGTATTGAACTTGAATCAATTGGTGTAGTATGCTATTTATTCGTGGAGCAATTTTGGTCCAGCATGATTCGTTTATAGGACGACCAAGGCGAAAACAGAACCCTTAACGGTTTAATCCGTGGCATGACGCCTTAACTAATTTTGCCAAGACGGTGCCTGTTAGCGAAAAAATATGGATTAATATTAAAGATTTTTGAATAAGTATTGTAGAAGATTGTGTGTGTGATGATCAAGTTATGTATATATAGAGTTGTATAACGAGTTGAACTGTGGTTACTTTTTGATTATAACCGCGTTCAAATAGTTTTTGACAAAATATTTTTTTCTTTTGGGATTTGGATTGTATGGTATTAAAATGAGAATTGTGGTATGGTATGGTATGGTTACATTTATATTCCAGCTTGTGTGCTTGTTCAGAGAACCGCTTCTAAGCTTTCGTCAAGTGGGACAGACACAGAAAGAATTTTTACAGTCATTAAGAAATGAATAACACATAGACAAATAACAACATTTATTGACGGTCACAAACATCCATGCCTGACCGGGATTCGAACCCGACCCCAGCAGCTCCAAAGGCTAGAGTCCTAACGATTGAGCCACCGGGGCGGCAGAATTGAGGTAATTTATGTAAAGTTTTAATAATTTCCTGCTGTCTATTTCTAGCCTCATCCTTCATTTGCTTGATGCAGCCAAGTACCCCTAGCAATTTTGAATCCTGGTCAACTGACGAGATCGACACCTGCGCGGGACTTATATACTTGATTTTCACTCACTGACTGTGGTTCTAAAATACGACGTCCGTCGCCAATAGCCCTCGTGTAGCTCTAGTGCGACGTTAATTCAAACCAAACCATACTTGATTTTCAGTTTGGTTTGGGGACAAAATTGAAAGAACTTCGCAGTTAGGGTTACAAAGGGCTCTTGAAGGCTCTCTACGTAATTTTTAGCCATGGTAAAATGAAGAGGCCGATATATGAGCGGGAACTCAACGCAATCTTTTTTTTGTGACAAAAACCATTATTCTATGCAGCTAAATGATAGGCTGTTTGTAGCAATCTTTCTGTTTTTAGCGTTTTTCACGTATAGATAGCCGACACCTAAATAAGCATCCAAAGCAACCATTAAGGGTGACATCGTACGCAGCGTTAGGACTTTGAAGGGTATTTAACGTGCACTCCTTTACACGGGGTATTATTCGTTGGACATTTTTGGCTGCACGGACCGTTTATAGGTCTTCAAATATTTTGGCGATGCCCGGACCCGAACCTGAGACCTTTCGCATGCTAGGCGAGTGCCTAACCGACTGGGCTCCGCAGCCCTCTCCTTGTAATTAGATTTTCTCGCCAAATATGTAGCAAATATCCCCAAAGTCTCTCGTTCTTTGCTTGAAAAACCGGCGAGATTATTGCCAATAAGAAATTAGTGAAATATTAATTATTTATTCGTAGAATTTGTTGTTAGTTGTTTTCCAACTTTTAGACTAGGATTATGTGAATAATTTTAATGACGTTTCAAATAGTTTGTGACCAGGATTTTCGTTTGTCGGGAGTTGAGTTGCATGTTACAAAAGATTCTTGATTACATTTTTTCAAATAATTTTGTTGCTCATCCATTACCGGCCAAGTACGGATAATTATTTGCTGATTTTAAATATTTAATGTTGTTATAAAATTAAAAAGTCTCAAGTTTTATTGTAATATTATAATTATAAAATAATTTCAATGTTAACTAATTTTTTTCCAGTAGGGAAAATTGAAAAGTTAGTGTTTCCCTGGTGTGGTGGATTGTGTTGTGGTGACGCGGAGGGTGCCTTTGCAGGTTTTGTTCTCGTTTAACCATCCTATATGTAGCTGCTTATGCTTTGAACTGCCTTTATATCTTTCAGGTTTTCATTTTTCCCCATTTAAAACGTTTACCATCAGTTTGTAATTTTATCGGTTTTTAATACACGAATTCAAACAAAATAAATAATTATAAAATAATTTCCTAATATATTATGGAAGATTTTATTTAGAATTCGATAATAATATATCGTTTGGTTTTTTTCCCCAATCTATGGCACAGGAGTCGCCGAGTTGACACCTCCACCAGACTCGGTTGCGATTACTCTGTGTAGATGAGTGTTCCAATAAATAGAGAACTTGAATAACAACTATCATTTAAATAACATCAATAAAATAGCAAGTGTAAACAGAACTAATAATTAATTAAGCATAATGAAGAACAAATGCGGCTGCAGCGCTCGCCCGACGAGCGGTTTCGGAACGGCAGCGTTGCCGCAAAGAAGAGAAAGAGTTCGCAAGGCAACAGTCCGTTTTTTGGACGATGTTGATCCATCAAGTTGTAGCGCAATGCCACCACAATCGAAAGGAAATTAAGAGTTCCCTACAATTATTAGACATTGTTTTATTTGATTAACATTTATTAAAGACTTTTTGCTTTGAATTTAAAACACATAAACTTAATTTTGGGAAAATAACTTTACATGATGCAACAATAATATATCCGCAATATGTTCAGTACTTGATTCAATTTTACTCAATTCGACAACTTTATCTGCATTTTACTCTAATTTAATTTTAACTTAAAATTATTTGGGAAAATGTGTATGCAAAACCAATAATAACACTGTTCGACAAAAAAAAAGCAATTGTTTGTCCCGAAGCTACTATGGCGATTTTTTGCTCCTTTGGTGGTCCAATGATTTAGAAATGACATTTTTAGCCCAAGTTTAATAGGGGGATTCATCAGAGATCAAAAAACTGATTTTTAACGTTTTTTCATAAAAAACGCCTTTTTTGACGTTTTTTTTTTGGCTACAAACAACCTGCAACTGGTTCTTACCTCTGGGCCCATCGGTACTCACTTAACACCCATATAGAGGTAAGAACCAGTTGCAGGATGGCTTGCGGGTTGTTTGCAGCCAAAAAAGTAACCACGCGAAAAAACATGAAATAACATCAAAAAATGGAAATCGCTAATTTAGACAGTTTTGGAGCGGTGTTTGAGTTCCAAAATGGCCCATCGGTACTCACTTAACACCAATATAGAGGTAAGAACCAGTTGCAGTTTGTTTGTAGCCAAAAAAACGTCAAAAAAGGCATTTTTTTAATGAAAAAACGTTTTAAAAAATCAGTTTTTTTAATCTCTGATGAATCCCCCTATTAAACTTGGGCTAAAAATGTCATTTCTCTATTATTGGACCACCAAAGAAGCAAAAAATCACCAAAGTAGCTTCGGGACAAACACTTGCTTTTTCTTGTCGAACTGTGTAATAATAATTAGCGTAACAAATTAATTGAATGATTGAGGACTTTTCATCGAATAGTTTACACTCCTAATTTTGTTCTAAAAATCTTATCTTCTAGCAAGAAAGTATTTTTGAATACAAAAAAAATTTTAATACCAAAAAAACATTAGAATCTAAAGATTAATCTGGCGGTAATTTGTGACCTGAGAGCGACAATGCAGGAAGTAAAAAGTAGTTATAATCTTGTTTAGTTTATTATTAAAATATTTTGCTGATTAAATTTATTTGATCCTTGTCTTGTGTTAATTCATAAATAGTGGTAGTGCTTCGCATTGTCACGCCACAGTTCCGGGGAACGAGTCCCGGAGGACCAAGCATGTTTTGGATCTAAGCACTGGGGGTTCCCCGTGAGGCTGGCCACCTTACCGGGAATATATGCCCGTCACCAGAGAGCACTTGGTCAAGAAAGCTGCAATGGGCATGGCAGGCATATTAACGGGCTGTTGCATCGAGAAGTTTATTAGTTAATTCATAAAAAAAGTATATTACACTCTTGCAACATAACTGTATTTATTTTATGTTTTGCATCAAATGCATTCAATTACATTTTTTTCTTCTATACTTTGCATAACCTAACAACGTTATTTGGAAAAAGCACTATAATAAGAACGTATATATAGAATAAATAGTACTGAGATTTCGTTTTCTTACTTAAGTCATAAAATTAGTCCTTTAACTACTTTTCTATCATGGATTACAAACATATTTTTTGTGTTTATTGTTTTTAAAAATAAAATTTTATGTAAAATAGAACATTCTTTTCTCGAGTTTAATTTCCAGTTAATACTCGATACTTCACCTACTCTTTTACGTTATAACACTTATAAAACCCAGTTGATACACGAATAACCTGTAATTAAATTTAAAACTTCTTTTTCAAGACTTTCCAAATCCATAGAAAAATTGATTATTTTTTTAATTTGCAGAAAAGAAAACTACTTCATTATTTTTAACCACCAAACGATCGGTCCAATCTTGATTGTTGTCGTTTCTCCACTTTTATACGGTCCCCTATTTCAAAATACAAGCTTATTATCATCATAACTCAAAATGTTATGCTAGTAGAATTACGAAATTCGGTACTTTTCATTAACTTTTGACCCTGAATCCATTTCTGCAAAAATATTAATGGGTTTGTATTCAAATTTTTTCGAAAAAATTATGATTATTTTTTTAAAAATATTAAATATTTCTTAAATTATATAAAACTATTTCAACTTTGTTTGGAAAGTTATAAAGTAACACACAAAAAAAATTTCGTCTGGCTACGTATATTATTAATGGAGATATGATCAAAAGTTTGGAAATCTCATTTAACATTATGATCCATAAATTTTCTGTAACCATATCTCAACAACTATGAAGAATTTTGCAACGAAAATTGATATTTGGGATATTTTGATGATTCTAAACATTTCTATACCAAAAAATTTGGGTGTTGCCATTGAAAATGTTAAAGTTGGTATTAATTTCAATATGAAGACGACCCCTTACGAGATTTTTGTGTTGACCAATCAACTCATGACGTTATTTTCGTTAAAATGACATTTCACAATTATGCCTCCGACAAACGGTGCCTAAACAGCGAAGTCTGTTCTCTTTTTTTTGTCCACTACTGTACATACATCTGATCTGTTAACGGGAAACTTTCAAGCTTAACAAGCTCCAAGTAAATAACTTTTGACCTTATGCTACACAAAACGAAAATACTAGAAAGTAGCTTTAAAATGGTTAAATAATGAAGAACGAATATACCCTTTCATTCCTCCCTCTTCTGACTTAAAAAAAATCCCTTCTCATGGCAACAGAATGTTAGTAGGCCAAGGCCTGTCATGCCCACTTCAGCTTACATGACCAAGGACTCTGGGGTGCTAGGCATATGTCTCGGTAAGGTGGTCAGCCTCACGCAGAACCCTCAGTGTTTAGTTCCCAAGCATGCTTGGTACTCATTTTACCAACCCATTTAAGAGATAAAAAGCTAAGTCAACCTCTCTCAATCCCTGGAGCTGTGGCATGGCAATGCAAAGCATTACCACTTAGCCACTGGGAAACTCCATTCCTTCTAGCAGATCTTTTATTTTTTTAAAAGGATATGACTTACATAAAGTTTCAATGGCAACACTATTCATTTTAAAAGATTTTATTTAAATTGGTGCACCATACTAAAACTGAATATCTTTTACAAATATTATATTTACAAGTGGAAAACAATAAATAAATTTTTATTCATACCAAATTATTTTTAAAGACAATGAATTGCATCATTTAAATCCTGTTTTTAATAAACACATTAAAAATAAATGCTTCATTAACTCAATGTAACAATTATTCACTCACACTTTATCACCAATAGCTTCGCACTCTTTTAGAATTTCCATTAGCAAAACCATCTTCCCGCTTAAATCAAGTCTGTAACGATCTTCATCAGACATGAATTCATGGTACCATCTTTTTTCTTTGGTGGCTTCAGCAACTTCTTCCTCTTCATCACCAGTTTCTATAAAATAGTTAAACAAAATCACTTACTATGTAAGAACATTGAATTAGATAAAATTGGTTCAATTAAAATTGCTCTACAACTAGACGCAAGTTATTATAAACAGAGTGCATAAATTTGAACCATGATGGCAAAAATCTGAAATGGAATCCAATGACATTTAACAACAGTGACATTTTACACAGAGCTTCTTTGGACAGTGACAGATTTAATGTAGGGGAGACCGGGGCACAATGGACCACTTTTTCATTTTTTTGTGCTATAAGTACTAATAATTTGCTACTTCTTGTTTAAAAAAACAAAAACAAGCACTATCAGTAGACGAGGGGGGAAATCTATTACATTCAGAAGTAAATATAAGAATATATATTAAAATATTTTACTATTATAGAAAATTTAACTTTTAATAATTAGGAAGGATTTGCATCAATTTTTTTTTTTTTTTTTTTTTTTTTTGAAACTAAAAGCATTTCTAAAGTTGCATGGGGTACAATGGACCATGGTCCACTGTACCCCAGATTTTGTGGTCCATAGTGCCCCATATTGTAGTTGAACAAAAAACAAAATTAAAAAATGCTGTATTATGATTTCAGAAGTTAATTTATAGATTATATAGAAAGACAAATATCTTGCCTTTCAACTATGCTAAGCCACTTTGTCCAACTAATTTTACTTTAATGATGAGAAGATAATTTCTAGGAGAGAGCTTTTTTACTTTCACCTGGTTAATACACATCAAGAATAAAAAATGGCAAATGTGTGAGCCAACAACATGGCTTTTCATAATAACTAGAACAAAACTGTTGTGTCATCTATTACTTATAATACGAACTAATTTGGAAAAAATACAAAATAAATAATACGGGGTGGTCCATTGTGCCCCGGTCTCCCCTATACTGGTCTTGTTGGGGTTGGAAAAACCAAGTATAATTTATATTCTCTTTACAATTTGTCAAATCTTATTTACAGTCCCAATAATTTTAACACTATTTTTGAATCAATCAAGTATAATGTTTAGTTTGAAATGTCCTTTGAATGGTGCTATAAAGTGGTTCGAATATAATTCAATTTTCCAAAACAAAGGAAGGCAAATATTAGAGATATGGAAAAAAAATTTAAAATATAGGAAAGCTTATTACCATTTTTTCGAGATCTTGTCTTATATTGCTTAACAATCTCATCGCTAAAATGACAAAAATACGAATTAAGTATAATTGAAACAAAGATATCAATGTGAATTCAATTTGTTAAAGCTATACTGATTTACAAAAAAAAAACAAGTTTACTTATGATATGCAAAATATATTGCACATATAGGCACTTGGATATATTTATAGATTTAATATATACACTGCTGGGTAATAAGGTTTTAGTGAAATTAAACAAATCTGCTTTTAAATTGAGCATTAAACTAATTTTTCAAGCAAACCAGCTAATAACCAAAGAAAAGAAACAGTTAATAGTTTGATAAATCCAGCAGAAAACTGTTGCCATTCAATCTTCTTACATTAAAAATCAAATCATTTACAATAGTTAACATTTTATACTTATTGGTACAAAATTTTTTACTGAACAGCAATTTAAATGATTATTATAAAATAGCTGTAATGAGTAGCTAATAGTAATGAAAAGCTGTAATGAGTATAAAAGCTGTGTATGAGTGCAGAAACAGTGCATATTGTATTTCTGGTGTTTTTGCATTAATGTATAGATATGTGAATTTTAAATTTGTAAAGTCTATACTGATTTTCAAATAAAAACAAGTTAACATATGATATGCAATATATATTACGCATACAAGCACTTGGATATATTTATAGATTTAATATATACACCTAGTTATAAGGCATTAGTGAAATTAAACAAATCTGCATTTGAATTGTGCATAAAACTTTTTTTTCAAGCAAACCAGCTAATAACCAACACAAAAAGAAACAGTTAATAGTTTGCTGATTGGACATAAACATTTCATTAAATTTACTATTTGATTTAATTTTAATATCAAGGAACAAAATCTAATGTTTGAAATAAGTAAGTGCTCGACATAAAACAAGCTATATATAATGCATTATTTTTCAAATAATGATTTCATTTGTTAAGAATGATCAAGCAAAAATGTGAAAACACTCCATAAGTAAAAAAGATTGTATGCAATAAATTAAGTGACAGAAATATTGAACTTACTTTGATGATTCAGAATCCGATTTTGAACCTTTTGCGGATTCTTCAGATTCATCATTAATGAATTCTTCTTCTGAAGAATCGCCATTCATCATCTAATTTAA
Source organism: Hylyphantes graminicola (assembly GCA_023701765.1). Taxonomy (NCBI): domain Eukaryota; kingdom Metazoa; phylum Arthropoda; class Arachnida; order Araneae; family Linyphiidae; genus Hylyphantes; species Hylyphantes graminicola. The sequence continues at coordinate 41,794,917 of CM043117.1, read as the reverse complement.
ATACAATTTAGAAGAAAAAAAGACATCTTGCAAACAAAATAAAACAATAACCAGGTTTGGAGTAAATTAAAAACATGGTACAGTTGAAAGATAGCTACTTACAACAGGTTAAGTAAATCAGGACGAAATTCAAAACCTTTTATAATTTATTATACAAAGGCTATTTTTAAAGTTCAATTTCTTAAATCCATCCCAATAATCCGGGCTGCAGATGTTTTTAGAATATGCAATGTACTCTTACAGTTATCAAGAATATTTCGGGAACTATATGTGTTCCGTTCAAAATTGTTGTTCTTTAAATCCACTCAATTATTTGGCGCCTTTTAAGTGATTTTTAACCTGTTGAAATTCATCATAAGATCTTACTATACCCTTTCCATTTTGAATCCAAGCTTGGAAAGCACTTCCTCCCCATCCACGAGTGCAGTTTTCTTGGAAACGGCGTGATTTATAGCAGTTTCGGTTTTTCCCCACCCCAGTTGAGTTTGACTATTCGGATTGTTAAAAGTGTAACTGATCATGATCAAAAATACAAATTTTCAGTGAGATCTAGCATGTATATTGATTTTATGGTGAGTACTTTACTTTAGATTTAATGCATAACAAAATCAAAGCAAAATATAAAGTGTGTGTGTGTGTTTTTTTTTTTTTGCTTTTTCTATTGTTTGCATTTGGCCCTAAAATATTGTTTTAGTTCCAATTTTATGTTCATTGCAAGTATTAAAAAAAAAGCTTTCCGCGTCAATATATGTGTTTCCATAGATAGCATGAAAAATTTAAATATATGAAATAAATCTAATTCGCATATTGAGCAAATTTTCAACACTTATTATTTGCACTTAATGATAATGTTTTTGTATTTAAAATGAATAGCGGTTGTAAAGAATCGAAGAGTTTAGTGGACATCAACTAACATAAAAAATTATCAGTTTTTGAATGATCATGTTTTTTTAAATCTTATATAGTCAGAATTTATCATGCAGTATATTTTAAAAAGATATAAATTCTATGTATAAACAGGAATATTCAATACAATAGATGCTACATACTTTGCTATTATAAAAGCTTAAAAAATGGATCTAAATTAAATATTCGCTCAAAATTCTCTGGCACGTTTATCTGATTTTTAAAAAAAAAATATTTCTTCAAATTCTCTTTATAAATATTTTGATAAATATAAATAATTTAGGATGCCATAAAAAGTTTAAGAAACAAAAAATCTTTTACCTTCAATAAAGTTATTCAGTTTCATCGATACTGCTGTCGCTGTCATCTTCCAAATTGATGATTAAGCTCTGCATCACACTGTCTCTCAATCCTTCCTTCTCAAAATCTTCTTCTTGTAGATTTTCAGCATGAGCTGTGCACTTCTTCCAATTGTCCACCGACACATGGCTGATCGCTTCTTCCGTCAGTTTTCTAACATCTTTTATTTTGAATGTCTTATTTCTATCCGCGACTTCATTTTTAATTAGGCCCCATATGAGTTGGATTGGATTATAGTGGCAGTGGTAAGGTGGCAGTCTCACTACTTCGTGTCCCATTTCATACGCAATTTTGTCTAATTTATACACTTTATATTTTTGTTTGTGATATTTTACAATTTCTAGGAGCTCAGGTCTTGTAGTAAGGGGATCGTGAGGGATGCTTTTTGATTGCAGGCATGCCACAATGTCAGCTTTTCTGGTTTTTGTTGTCGGAATTGTTTCAGCATATACCGAATGGTAGCTGGCATTGTCCATCACAATAACACTTCGAGTTTCCAGCTGTCTTAATAAATCCAGGAACCATTCTTCGAAAACCTCTCCATTCATCTCGTGGTGATAGTCCACTGTACTCTTTGACTAAAAAATCAATTGTGCCGATTGAATAAAACCTTCATTGGCTGACCCAGCATGGCATATAATATGAGTCGTGAACCTTTTCCCAGAGGAACCTTCAATCCACCTTCACCTGTTGACGACTGCAAGACAAAAATTTTTGAATGATGTTCATTAACCCAGGTTTCATCCAAGTAGACAACTCAACTTGCCTTGGATTTATTTCGCCCCGAATGATATGCATTTTTCTTAAAAAATTCATTCTTAAAGCCACGATATCATTGTCTCCAATAGAAATTTTCGGCCATCATTACTTTTTATATTTGAATCCCAATTTTTTAATAATTTTCCTTAGAGATTCTACACATCCACAAAATCTGAAAGTTTTTTCCAAACGTTGTTTTAACTTTTTCAAAGTCGGATACCCACCCTGATCGTAAAAGTCATGTAAAGTACGTCTCGCAATATTTAAATTAAAATCGTCGATTTCCGATACAGGCTTCTTTCGTGGAAGAAATTTTTTCGGCGATTCGAAAGACAGTGTACATTCTACATTGGCAGCTTTTGTTTTGTTGGCTTCCACACAGATTTTCTGAACTGTAGACCGAGAAACTCCACACGCTTTAGCTGTTGCTATTTGAGTACAGGAAAACAGTTCCTTGACAGTAGCATCTGGATTGGATTCGACCAGTTCCTTTAAATACTTGTAAACACGGTAAATTAAATTCTTGGATTAACTTCGAATATCTGGACTAGTTATGATTGCTTCAAAGTAGTATTTACAAAATCACAAACTAAAATACTCTTGCTTCAAAAATTCTACAAAAACTATTTTTTAATCCATAAAAAGAAACAGAATCGATGTGCGGTCTATGGGTAAATGACAAAAAAACTAGCATGAACAAAGTAAGGACGCAGCAATAAAGCAAAACATCCAATGAAATCGCAAATTACAATCCCCTCCTTGTCGACTGTCTGGCGACAACTTTTTATTGATACAAATATCTACCAGCAAAGGGATCTTCTTAAAATCCACTTAAGAACAGCGGAGATTTTCGTGAGAAAAATCTCAAATCAACAGTATCAGATTTTTTCTCATAGAAAAGAAACATCCTGCCGTAAACTTTACACCCCGTAATGACCAAAAAGCTTTTATATTTTGGGACAGAAAGTCCCAATCAGGCAGTGTAAAGCAGTAAAGATCATTATCAAATCAGTGGCAAGCACTTTCCCCCGTAATCGGTTCCCACGGTCCATTCAAGAAAGAATACTATGTCCGCTTCTTTTTTACATTGGGGGCACACTTGTGTCACCACATCGCCTTGGTGTGCATTGTTCAAAGGTAATACTGAGTTTTGAGATATTTGATTTGCCACCCGTAACGCTTGCAAAAAGAGACAAACTTATAGTACTACTAGTATATTAAATTATGCTCCAATCAATAATATATTTTAAGTCACAGAATAACTTACAAAAATCAATTTTATGAATGATTAAGTATCCAATTATTAAAATCATTCATGATTCATAAATTTGTATCTATTGCTTCTTTTATTCTCTTTCCAAACGAAGGTTTGTTACTATCAACTCTCTTTTTAAATAGGAATATCATAATTGGAAAAATAATCCCAAATTCCAACTTGTACATCAAAATAAGTTATACGAGTTTCTTGGACATAAGTATAACGAGACATATATGACAAAAATAATTACTAAATATAAAAACAGAAACTTTTTCTAAATAGTTTAATGTATCTAATAACCTCCTGATAAGTATACTTAGTTTGTCTTCGTGTCTTGATTCTTTGTGGTCAAAGTTCAGTTTACGAATATTTATATATTTTTTTAATTATTTCAAGCTATAAATCTCAATTGCTAATAATTTGGAATTGTTATAATCGGGTTTTCATTATAACAATATTTTTGCTCTGAAACAACTAAAACATATGAAAGATTTTTATTCGAAGATTGGAAATTTTTTTGTAAGCCAGTAAAGACAATAATAAGCCCAGTTTCCTCTTAAATGAATTGAAGAGTGTCGAGAAAACTTAGTTCAATTTCCAATGCTCACACAGAGACTTTAGCAATCCTAATCGTAAAGATTACCCATGGACATGCGAGATTACATAAAACGACTGGTTAACCTCAACAACAGAACCTCAAACGAGACACGATTCGAAAAGCGATGTTCGTTTCCCGGAAAACCAAGCGATGGGATGGGGGAAGGAAGTCTTTTCGAAGCTTGGATTCAAAATGGAAAGGGCATAATTACTGGAGAAAACATTATTACCAATAGATAGATGCAGAGATTGTAATTATGAGTTTTACAAAATATGTGTGAGAAGCGATAACTTTAAAATATGGTGTAACGAATTAAGAGTTTTTGTAATACATTTAAAGTATAAAGCAAAACAAACCACAAAATTTACATCAAGAGTAAAATATGGAGGAAAGCAGAAACAACTTATTTTTTTATGAATCTACAAACAGTAAAGTGCTTCAAGTTTTATATTTTTTTAACACAACTTGCCAATATTGGTAAAAATTACATGCTGCTAAACAGGAATGCATACAAAATATACATGTGTGATAAAATTTAAAACACAACTGTTTGAAAAAATTATTAAACTTTCAAAAATGTTTTAAGTTACAAATAATAAAATTACATTTTTAATAAAAAACATAATTCAAATAAAAAATGAGAATGGTGATTTAATAAATACCCTTCTTTCTTCAGCACGTTCGTAACTTGTATGAACTATGTATGGATGGGTACATAGATTCCTGAGGACATTGTAATCAGCAAATAAAGTTCCTCCTTGAATTTTCCGATCAGCCTTGCGCTGAGACAAATTGTCCAAGTAGTGCCGATACATCTTTATTTGTGTCTCTGAACACTTAACACTGATGACAAACTCGTGTTTGGGTGGCAAGAACTTTGTCAAGGCTGAATAATCACAACGCTGAAAAAAATATGGAATATAAAATATTAACATGAACAATATGCTAGTCTATATGTTACTTTTATTTATATACATGATAATAAATATACACTTTCCGAAATAACAAATTTGAGCAAACAAAAAATTGATGCACATTTAAAAGGGCACTTTCTATCTTGTCTTCCAACTAAAATTTGATAAAGTGGTTATTCCCTGATTTACAATTACCTAGCAAACATGCAATACACACAATTAAATGCAGTACAGAAAATTTAATCCAGGCATCGCAGGAATTAAGACTTTCCGGATTATAGGTTAGCCTACCTAAATTTGCTAAATTTCCGAAAATCTGAATTTAGAGGAATCATGTGATCAGAGAATCATGTTACACATGATTCGCGAGAGAGATTCATCCTTCCACCAAGATTGGTCCGTCAGGCAAATCAGATCAACCAGAATATTATTTTTATCAAGTGTCCGTTAGTAGTGATCGCAAGAACCTAAACCTGCTGTTTAAGTAATCCAAAATGGAAAAAATTCCGATATTTTGCAAAAATTGAAAAATTCCATGAGAAACCCCTGATATTTCCAGAATTAAAAAGTTCCCTGAGAATTCCCTGATTTCCAGGTTCTGTTACCACCCTGTCCTGAAATTCGGTCAAGTGAACCAGGGTTCGAAACCAAAAACTCGGGCTTGTGAGGTGGGCATTAATACCATACCTCACAGCCACTGAGCAAGCATTTTTATTCAGTAAAAGTTGGTTGCTTACTTGTACACAGCCCTCCAGCAGTTTATGGAGAATATGTATTCTCTTTTTCATTCGCCTCACATCATACTCATTGGAGTCTTCATATTGACCATTGATGATGGGATTGACAAATCGATTTCGGAATTCCTTGGCTGTTCCCAACAGATGAGGTTTGACAAATGACAACATGCAGTGATCTGAAAGCATAGCAATGTCGATTAATATACATTGCTAAAAGTTCTATACTATAATTTGAATTATAGTATAAAAAATTTGCTTAATACACATATCAAAGAAATTGGCAAAAAAATTTGACAAGCAAAAATGGTCTTTTTAAGTTTATCTAAGTAAACAAAATATAAGACAAAGAAAGACCATAGTAATAAACAATTTATGTAGGTTAGGTTAGATTTGAATTATCCTCACACTAGAGCTACACAAGGGCTATTGGCAAAGGACAAAGTAGTTTAGAACCACAGTCAAGTGAGGAACAATTTATGTAGGAAAAATTAAGTTACAGAAAAACAAATTTTGAAAACTTTAAGTTAACAATTTTATTTCAATGTGAAGATGTTATTCACAAAATCTGTTAATGAGTTACTATAAAAAAAACTTACATTCTTGTAAATTGTTTTGTAGGGGGGTACCAGTCAGAACTATTCTTCTTTCAGTTGCTATCTTCGCACAAGCCTTGGATATAGCAGAATTTACATTTTTCAGAATATGCCCTTCATCGCATACTACAATATCAGGTCCTGAAATAGAGATATATAATAAGCCATGCATTTATCATTTGATTTGAATAATTTCTTTTAAAACCTCAAACAAGTAGTTATTTGACACTTGTTACCAGTGAGTGCTAAGTTGCAACATATGACGCCCTTTTCATTGTCACTCAAGTGACTTAACTTGAAGACCCTTTCTCTAATTTCAATGTTGTGGGTAGGTAAAGTGCAGAACTGAATGGTGGTTACTGCAGTTTACCTACACAAGACAGTATAGTAAGCTGGCTTCCACCTTTTACTTAACAACCTTATAACGTGGGTGGCATTTCAGGCTATGAAGGATTCATTCAGGTTATCATTGCCAACAGCATGTACTCTTATAAATTATTCATTATTGTTTCATAGCCCCTGTCGAACTTTATAAAAAATATACCAGTTGCACAGTTGAAATAAAATAATTCTGTGTACATACAATGAATTTTACTCATAAATATTGAAAACTACAGTAAAATAACATATTTGGTATAGACATGGTTCATACACTTGTTAGGAAAAAAAATTCAAGCACTTTTCAAGGACTTTTCCAGAAAAATTCAAGGACAGGATGTGGGTGCCAGATTTTAACTATAATTTTTATATGGTTAAATATGTTGAAAACCAATTAAGGTTACAGATAATCAATATCACCATCTAGACCACTCCAATCCTTTCCGTAAGTAAAATTTGCAACCAGTCACGATAATCGGAATATTGCAACCAAAGATCGTTAGAAATACATTTTCCACTCATTTTGTGAAGTATTCAGTCAAGACAATCGCCATAATACTTGAAAAGTTTCAAAACAGAATTTATAAAATGCGGCTCTGCTAGGCACGCACCATGAAGAAAATGCCTTTTTCGCATTTCAATCAGATACTTTGGTAAGCAAAATATTTTATTCACATTCAAGAAATTATTTAGGCTTATTTGCCGCAAAAAGAACAAAAATGCTCTAAGACAATCAAAACAAAAACTTATGGGCCAGAAATATGGTTACAGTTCTTGAAAGATACCGGTCGCTTAATAACGGGGAAAAGATTTTAGTGACGTCATAGCAGTAGCATAATCCGGTGAGAGGTCATGTGTTTCAACCATCACATTTTTGGCAATCTTAAAGAGAAAATTTTTGATATCGATTTTGCAATAAATACTATGGATTTTTTTCAAGCACTCCAGATTCATTTTTAAGCACTTTTAAGGACTTGAATATATACTTTTTTTTATTCAAGCACTTTAGATTCATTTTCAAGCAATTTTAAGGACTTAAAAATGAACTTTTTTCATTCAAGCACGTTTCAAGGTTTTTAAGGAGTGTACGAACCATGATGAAATTACCTGGATCTATTAGAATTTCACGCAATTTCTCCATGCTCTTCTTTGGTAATTTTGGAAGCTTCTTTTCTGTGGCCATACGTCTAAATATATCATAACTTGCAATGAGCACTCCGCCATCACGCTGCCAATACTTAAGAATATCCAATCTTGAATAATTATCTTTTCCATCTGTAAGCTGGTGGACCTAAAATCACAAGGTAAAAAATGTTATTGAAATATCTAACTTTACTAGCCATTTATCATCAGCATTCAAACCAATCTCATGACGACATTTCTCAATTAAAACCAACAAAAAGGTTTATAAGATAAATATATATTGTTTGCATAATTCCTAGCATTATCAGATTTAAATTTGAGGTTTTATTCCAAAAGTGAACAATTTTATTAGAAACAAATGCTTAATAATCTTAAAATATATAGTTTTAATGTGCTTTAATTAATTTTCAAATTGGATTTTTAAAAAAAAACTGGACAAGCTGAATTGAAGAAAGTTTATTATTCAATCCTGCATAAAAACATGAGTCTATGTTATAATGTACTTTGTTCTCCCTCACACCTAAGACCTTTTTGAATTTGTAATGTTGTTTGCCTAAAGCACTTATTTGAACAGCATCCATAAATATTCAAATAAAAAAACTCAATTCAGTTTTAACACAGAATAAAAATTAAAAAAACACTTAATAAGTAACATAAAAAAATTTACATGAAAGACAAAAAAAAAGTCTAAAAAGTAGTTATTAAAAAATTAGAACTATACATACCAGAACATCGCCATCGACTTTGTCCAGCCAATATTCGAACTCTCTTGCCCAGTTTAGAATAGTGTTGTAGGGACAAATGACCAAAGCAGTTTGTATCTTTTTGCTGACGTGTTCGTTTGTCAAACATGTATGTAGGAATGTTATCACCTGCAGAGTTTTACCCAGACCCATGCAGTGGGCTAGAATGCAACCGGAGCCCTGTCCTGTTTCCAGTTCTTTCAAAGACTCTATTGTGCACTCCCACATAAACCTTACTCCTAAAAAACAAAATTGTAAAAGTTTTAAGTAACAAAAACTAGATGACCTAAACAGATACAAATTATAAGTCTGTTGGGTTTAAATTTAATTTGTCTGTAAGTTCACAAATATGATTTGAAATTTTGCTACTGGGCTGGATTTAATAAAGGTTGCCAATTTTGGTGTCATGACTTAAATTCAAAATGTCAAAGTAGAGGAATAGCTTCATTGTTCTGCATATTTTGAAACATTTCAGACAAACAGAACACAGTCAAACATTAATTGCATAGATGCTGTAGTGTTTTTTTTTTCATATTAACCACAAAATGCACAGCAAAGCAGGCAGGTATTTATAAAATACAAATGTAAAATTTATTCTTTATATATCAATGCAATGTTTAAAATTCTTAAAACCTATATTTTTGCTATTTTTAGTCAAAATTGTTTTTTAAAAGCATCAATGGACTATGTCTCTTACAATTAAAAAAATTAATGACACTGAAATACAGATTGACATAATTCTTAATTAAGGCATTTCTTCCTAAACTATAAAACTTTATACTGTCACAAACAGTGCATTATGATTAATAACAGGAAAGCAGAGAGAGAAAAAAAAATAAGGAGCAAATTAGTACCATTCACTTGATGAGGCTTCAATTTTTCACAAAGGTCAGGATGAACTTCCACAATTTCTTCCTTCGACACCTGATCAACTTCCAACACCATTTTTCTTGTAATAGCATGTGTGCCATCTTTAGAAGTATCCGTTATTATGTTGTACTGCAAAACAATATTACAAAAATTAGGCTGTAGAAGAGACTGAATTACGTCCAAACTGCTACTTCCACAAATATATTTAATTTATAAGAAGAAGTTAATATAATTAAAGGCATTAACTAACAGAACTGTGCCAGAATGGATTTTAATAGCCATCAAAATTTGCTTTCATTACTTCACTTTTTTAATTAATTACTAAAAAAGTTGTCGAAAAAAAACGTTAAAAATTATTAGAACTTAAATTATTAATACACACACCTACAGTGCAGAAATGTTTTACAGGATTTATTCATATAAGCTAGATCAAATTCTAAATAAGTAATTAAGAATATTTTACCTGTTTCTGTCTTGCTGTCACTCTTTTTCTTCGCTCCTTTTCTGCGTTTTGGGCTTCCTTGGTTTCGACAGCTAGATTTTTTCCTGTTATTATCTTTTTAATATTTTTTCTATGTTTTCCAGGTGTACCTTGAGATTGAGACTGAAAAAAAATAAGATAGAAAAGAATAAATTCATAGATAAAATGATAAATAAAAATATATCAATTTTGATTATACAAGGGATAAAAAAACAAATACAGTCGAACCCCGTTTGAACCCTCTCCGGAACCAACGATTGGTTCACTATATCCGATGGTTCACTATAGCCATTTTTCTGGAATTAATTTTTATGATATAAAGCTTTTACAAGAATAATATTTGTTTTGAATATCGAATTATTGAATAAATAATTGAATTAAAAAAAATTAATTACTTAATAAACTAAAAGTAATTATTAATTAATTTATGAAATTTTCCCAAAATATTTTTTCAAAAAGAAAGCAAATATATTCAGTTTAGTAGCTAATATTTAAATTTTCACGAAACACGTCTGCATTGTAGGGGGAAAAATTAGCATTTTTAGGCTTTTCTCTTTACAGAAGCCGCCATTTTTCAGACGGTCACCTTCTATTCAAAATGCTTCTAAAATTTTTCATAAGGAAATAAGAGAGTAAAAGAGAAGCACAGGTTAAATGGACAATTGGACACTTCGACGGAATTTGACCAGACATGCCCTCCAAGAATCCAGAAGTGTGTATGCGCATGGTGGGGGATATGAATAATGGGTTGGAAAGAAATGGTGGTTCCTGGAACCAAGAGATGAAAAGAAAAGGTCTGTTTACTTTGAAACAGGTCAAGTTTGAATACAATAAGATGGGAAGGACAGGTAGAAATATGACACATTGTTAAAGATTGCTATCTCACAGCCACTTGCCATTTATAGATGAACTTAAAGTATGGAGAACTAAAAAAAATTTTATGGAAAGGAATTTCAATTTCACTATACACGAACTCCCATTTTCATAGTAGTTCACTATATCCATATAAATAACATTAGTTGAATAGGAGTTCAGAAAGGACTACTAAAAAGGTTCATTATAAGCGAGGGTTCACTATGTCCCAGATTCTCTATAGTGGGGTTCAACTGAATCAAAATACATAGGAAACAGATAAGAAATTTGATCAAAATACATAGGAAACAGATAAGAAATTTGATCAAAATACATAGGAATCCGATAAGAAATTTTTTTATAGGCAATATATTTTTACATCAGTAATATTTAATTACTTATAGAAATGACTACAAAAATAAAAAACACTAACACACTGAGAGATAAACAAAAGGGTGAAGTGTAAACTTGTTTGCAATGAATGAAAATAAAATTTAATTTTTTTTTTTTTTGAAAATTTAATTTCTTTCAACTTTTTAAAACTATCTTCCTGTAGCAGATAATTATAAATAATTCCTCCTTACTTCAAATTTAAAATTTAGTGAAATTATAAAATTCAGAAATTTTTACTTATGAATATGTATCCCTCAGAGTGTTAATTTGTTAAATCGTAATTTCACAGGTTTTTTTTAAGGCTGGAACCTAGATTTACAAGACAAAAAAAAAATTGAGAATTTTGATTGATATTTGTTCATAGAACACAAAAACTTATTTATTTTTAAAGAAGGGTACATTTAAAGCACAAGCATTTTTTTAATGATTAAACAATACTTAGCATGTATTGCTTTAATATTTGTTTAGTGATTGAAAAAAAATTATATGAGCTCAAGTTATGATTGTCTATTTTCTTTGTAAATACACTGGATTTGTTTTAGTAAATTGCCTAATCTGCATATGCAACGCAAGCTTTCTTTTGGAAAAGTCGAATAAATTATAGGATCTGAATACATAAAATAAGCAGATAAACCAGTTGTTTTGTGAAGATTTCGTAACCATCTGATACTTTGTTCCCCATTTTCCTTCTAATTGCAATAAATGTTTAGCAACTTCCTTACTTGAAGCTTTGTATACATACTTTAAATCAACTAAAAACTTTTATTTCTTTGCTAGCTATATATTTGAGGGAATTGTGAATCTGATGTACACAGACCCTGAACTTGGGCATTAGTTAAAGCACAAGTTCGGAGATAAGCTCATGCAAAATAATTTAAGATACATTTTGGTATGGTCACCATGTTGTTGAAATGTACATACTAATTTCTTTTTATAATACTTATTAAATAAACTCACTGCCAAAGAAAAACCTTACTAATATCGTATGATTAATTACCCCTTTTTGGTCTTTGTCATCTTTATCTTCGTTTTCACTGGAAGAAGCCGCAGCTTTCTTAATCCGTTTCCTTTTCTTTTTCTTCTTTTCCTTTTCATCTTCGGAATCACTGGAACTTGTGCGAACAGAATCAGAGTTGTTTTTCTCTTCTTTGTCTTTCTTTTCTTTTTTATCCTCCTCAGAACTAACATGTTTCCTTTTTGTTGATTTTTTTCTATACATAAAACAGGGTTATTAAGAAATATCATGAAAGTAAATGCAACAGAATTTTTATTTTACATAGTTCAGCATTCAATTTTTAAAAATATATTGTTGGTGCACTGCCTTTACAAAAAAGCAATGAAATCACAACAAAGAGTTATCAGTTAAATTAAAAATAGGCTATATTTTAAAGTTATATATAATTAAAAGAAATCGTATCAGTTTTTAAACTGAAGTTTGTAAAATTGCTATTACAATTAAATTCAGTGCTGGTAAACGCATGATTTTCTTTTGCTTTGCCTTTTTTTTTTTTTTTTAAAGGAAAGACATGTTTCAGGGGTGAAACTGAACACCATTAAAAAATCCTGAAACTAAGTCTTTTTTTTTGGGGGGGGGGGGGGATAACTAGTTCAAAGGTAAAGTAATGAGAAATGAAGAATATATAGGATTTTGTTTAAAAACATAAGGGATATATAGGATGTAAAAAAAAAATATTGGGCATTATAAATCATCAAATAACTCAGTGGTTCCCAACCTGGGGGCGATCGCCCCCAAGTGGGCGATTTGTGTTATCAAGGGGGCAATAAATAGGTTGGGGGCGATAGGGGGGCGATGAGTATTCAAAGGGGGAAAATTAAGATATACACTCTTAAAACAAACACTCCCAATTTAACTCAGTCTGAGAGGATATCACTCCTCCAGACTGGAAAATGCACTTCTCCTTTTGGAGTGGATCCTTTGTGTGTTAAACCTCCGACAGGATCACTCCAAACGAGTGATTTTAACTCAGTCTGAGAAAATATGCATGCCTTTAGGGTGTAGAAAATACACTTCTCCAACTGGAGTGGAATTCACTCTTTTGTTTTAAGAGTGTACTGTACAGTAAAACCATTCTAATTTTTTTTATCATCGTTACAAGTTTTAAAACTGATATTCTTAGAAGATTTGAATATTTGAACAAGTTAGAAATTCCTGATTCTATTGTCGATCCATTCCCTTTTTAATCTGTGGGTTGTAGGTAACTTTGAAAACTCTTTGCAGATGGAGTTTGACGATCTGAAGTATGACAGTGAGGCGAAACTCATTTCAAGCAGAGAGGTTATGAGTTAGCCTGAGTGAAACTTATTTACACTGATCCTTATCTGTGGTAAAAAGCTGAACTACGTCTCATCTCGTTCCGCCAATATATATTTAGTTAAAAAAAGAGTAAGTTCTGTTATCCAACTCCTCACCAAACAGAGAAATCAATGGGATATTTGCCTCAAAGACTTGCGTATGAGCTTGAAAAATAATAATTAATATAAAAAAAAGTAAATAAAAAAGTTTTCAACATTCATTTTATTCTTTAATTTTTATTGTCAACTCTCTTAAATTTTCCAGAATTGAGTTTAAAGATATTGGTTAATTATTTTACTTTCATTCTTTGAAAAAATCTAAATAAAAATAGAAAAAAAAAAAAAAACTTTTTTCCCGATTTTATTTAAGATTAACCGGATAAAGCTGCTTTGGTTGTTTTTGTATATGGTAGTAAGTGTTTGAAATTATAAAATGGCTTTATTAGGTATACTTTAACTTAAATTATAATTGGACAAATTATAAAAACTAAAGGGGGCGATATGCGTTAGTCAACATAAAGAAGGGGGCGATGTTACAGAAAAGGTTGGGAACCACTGAAATAACTGCATACAGTTAGCCATGGAGTCCACAGATATAAGTGTTTTTTTTTTAAACCTTGATAGCTCCCTGTATATGGCAATTTTACAGCCTTTTTTTTTTAGAAAAAAAATATCATATGGTTCATAAACTTATTTCAAAGAAAAAGAAATCCAGGACTTCAGAAAAATTTGAAGTTTAACGATTGTGTAGTGCTAAATGGCACCTTAGTAAATTTTCCCTGATTTCTAAAAACATCTTGAATTTCCTTGACTTTTGCAGACCGATTAAATTCCCAGACTTTATCTCTGGTATAATGTTCCTGTCAATTCCCTGTCTGACGTCACAAAGTCACGTGATCTTGTACGATCGCCGTGAAAAGTGCAGGGCTAATGTTTAAGTGATTTAAAAATTACAAAATTAATTTTTTAAAAAACATTTAAACAAATTTTTAGTCTAAAATAAAACCCTGAAATCCGGGGGAAGAATATTAAAAAAATCCTGAATTCAGGGGTAGCCCCTGAAAAGTTTCACCCCTGATGATTGCAAAAAAAATTAACCTTTATTTACACTCAGTTTAAATATTTCGATGAATAACATTAAAAGACTATATACTTATCAGTTTGCTTCTTTTCTTTTTTCTCTTTATCATTATCTTTGGAGGAATCATCATCAGAAAATATTTTTTTATTCAGCAGCTTGTCAAACTTTTTCTTCTTCTTTGGCTGAAAGTCATCTGAAGAATCGCTCTTCGCTTTATTATCTTTTTTCTGCTTTGTCTTTTTCTTTGGGGCTTCTTCATCAGAATCTGCAAACACCAAATGATGCATTTTTAAAAATAAGAGATTTTTTTACTTTTTTTATATTCAATATTTCATGTAATACATTCAATATTATGCATTTTTGCACAAAAAAAGAAAATTATTATTATTTGTTATGCAAAAACCAGTTATTAAAATGGGAATAATTTTGGGAGGGCAGTAAATTATATTGTTGTGCTTGAACTCCTTTTGTAATTCAAAATCAAAAACATCATTAAAAGATACTTAAAAACGTGGGTTGTAAATTGTTCTTCAACAACCCTTTGGTTCTTTAAGAAAGCAACAATTGTTAGGTAATTATGTGGCTCTTACATACATATTAATTGAATAACCAATACTGTCCAGAGTTCAATTTATTGTCATATGGAAGGAAACATTACGTAATAAAAAAAAATGTCTGGAGACTAAAGAGATTTTTTTTTTTTCAAATAAACTAGTCTCTATTCAAAACCATGGTTTTCTTTACCTGAATCCAAAGGATCACTACTTTCATCAGAATCTGAATTAAGCAATGCTTTCTTGGCAAGTGTATTTTTGTCGTCCATTTTAAGTGACTTTGGAAATCTCTAAAAGAAAAAATATAAACAAATATTATTTTTTTTAAAAAAACCATTAAAATAATAAGATTATCGTTTAGACTGTCTGAATTTATGTTTCTTAAATATGATGCAATTTAATAAGAACTAACAAGATAAAAGAGTTCTAAATAAACGGTCAGTTCACAATTAATTAACCAAATTTTTATTTGTATCTATCTAGTTATAATTTTTTCTTTTACAGAAATTGTATTCACAATATTTAAATCTCAAACATATTTATGTAACTTACATCTTTTGTATCCTTCTTCTCATCCTCATCAGAGGATAAACAAATAGAGCTTGATGATGCATCACTAATAACTACTGCCTTCTTTTTGCTGCCTAAAAAAAACATTTAAAACATAACAAAATATAACTTGACTAAGCTAATTTGAACAAAGTCAACTTTGTGAGACATTGCAAATTTGACTAACAGAAGCATTAACAAAATATTAATGTATAAAACGAGGGATTGAAGAAACATGTTACTTTTTTAGGGGTAAAATGCAGAGTAACGCTTTCAGATTTTTCATAAAGTAACTGTAACTTAGTTACTTTAGCGGTAATGAAAATTTTTGTTAGGATGGGGAAGTTGCTTTCTTTTCTACAAGTAATTTTCCAATCCCTGACAAAAACATTTGTTGGAAGACGCCTTGTGCTTTAAGTAACATCATAAATAGTTTGTTCTAGTATGAATGGTTTGATGTCATTGCTACAATGGTTATTGACTTGCCAGTTAGTGAGACACAGATTGATATTTAAAAATAAATTGCATCTTCAGTGGGTTGTATAGAGAGTTGTTGTGGTTGGACGACATCCCACCATAGCTATACAATAGCATGGCAATGGGCAGGATAATTTGAATAACAATGTTGCACTAAAATAAATGACAAAAATTGAAACCAGAAAGGCTCAATATGCCAAAAACATTAATATGAAAAACACTTCCATGTTATATAATCTCTTCTTGTTACTCAATATCAACTCATACATGACAGTAATATACACACAACTTAATCGACCAAATGCACCACTATGGTTAACATATAAAATCCCACCACGCTTGACTTGCAAATCGAATGGTAATAATGAAAAAAGCCAGAATCAAAGGCACAGAATTTTATTGATTTACGCATATGAACAAGTAGGACTGTCACTTTGAACTGCTGCCATACAAAATTCAAATGTTTAAAAAAAAAACTAGCACAGTATGTTCTATATTAAAGCATTTAAACATCAAATTTAAACTATTTTTCATTGAAAACTCAATAATAATTTCGTATCATTTACAAAATTTATTTGTATTTTTAAGAATACAAATAAGTTTTGTAAATGATAAGAAATTATTATTAAATTTATTTTCAAGAATAAATATATAATATTGCTCACACTTGAACAAAATTGTAAAACATTTCATATAAACATGAACCTTGAAACTGTCCATCAACACAAAACAAATTGATTTCTAGAGATATCAATTAAAAAAAAACCAAAGGCAATGGAAAAACTCGCCAAAAGGAATAAACAGGAAACTATTCACTAATAAATGCTAAAATGTAAATTAAAAATATGCCTGTAGCATTTGTAGTTTATGCTGTGAAGGGAAAGAAGGACAGTCTTTATAAAATCTTCCACTTTTGACGTTATAAAAATTAAAAATACTGTTGTGAAAGCTAAAAGTAAACTACAATAGCACAAGATCAGTGATAATTACCTGACTCTTTCTTTTTGGAGCTTGGAGCAGGTGTGGCTTTCGATTTTACTCTCTGATTCTTAGTTATCGACTTACACAGGTCAGTAAGTTCTTTGTCAACATCTTCGATTATAAATTCTTCCGGCAATGGAATTGTCATTTCCCCATTGGGCACAAGATAACCACAATTGCGGACTACAACACTGCAGCCGTTCTTCAACTTCATCAACTCATCATCATGAAGATCATATGGATCAACTTTTTTGGTCCTACGAGCAACATTTCTAGCTTTCTTGGGTATCTCTGTACCTTTTATTTGCTTCTTACGATTACCTTCTGTGTCTGAATCTAAACCTGAAACAGAGCTACTGCTATCACCAGCCTTTGCCTCTAGATCTGAGAAATTTAGTTTCCTTCTGCCTGGCTGGGCGGCTTTCGCTTTGTTCGTCACGGAACACTTAGGTTTCGAAGCTTTTGACTGAGTCTCAGTTTCTGCTTGCTCAGAATCATCAACTATACTTATAACCGGTTTCTTCGCTCCCTCAGTATCAGATGTCCCGTTTTCAAACAGATCTTGAGATTGAAGATAGGCATCATCTACTTCCATTGGTTCATCTTTGTCAGACGACTTTCCCTCTAATTTGTCTTTCTCAGAATCTGGTTTGGCATTCTGGACTGCTTTTTCCGTTGCTTTATTGCTGTTGTTGGAAACACTATTAACATCATCTTTCTCTTCAACTGTAGATTTGTTTTCGTTTTCACTATCACTGTCCGATGACATTGAAAATGCAAGCAATTCTAATTTAGCTTTATTATTTTCATCATTATCAGATGTAATATCTATTGATATTCTTGTTTTTTCACCATCAGCTCCATTTTCTTTTATACTGTCGTTTGGATCACCATCCTTTTTGTTTTCTAACTTCATTTTTTGATCTAAGTATTTGACATATCGCATGGATAAAGTTTTTATAATTTGCCCAAGTTCAGTTTTATGCTGCGCTATAACTTGCTCCATTTTTTTAATGACATGTTTTAAACTTTTTGATTGGTTAGATCCAATGCTTTTTAGCTTTTCAAGTCTTTTATGAAACGTTTTACAAGAATCATCAAGCTCATCAAATGCTGGTAAAACCCAATCTGTTGTCTCTGTCCAACTCAAGGGTCCACTAATTTTACTAATCAAATTCTCAGCAGCTGACTTTCTCTCTTTTCTGTTTTTTAGGTTTTTGCTGTATTCCAAAATCAAATCACAAAATTCTACTTTAGCTTTAAGCTTTTGAGGGTTGCATAAATAGCATTTCCAACCTTCTCTGGACATTCTTGAAACTTCTGCTCTGCCAAAATTGCGTCGAACACAATTGGAGCAAAAAGAATTGGGGCAAAAGTCACAGAGGAACAGTTTTCCTCCATTGCCACACCAAGCGCAGTAGTTGTAGTTGCCCTCGTCATCTTGGGAAAACTCGCTTGTCCCATAAAAATCATAACATTCCTACAATAAAAACGCAATTAACAAAACATTTGAACAATTAAATCATATTTTAAAATAAAAAAGGAATAGCTTTTCCTCTCCAAACCAAATTTCATTGACTTTTTCAAAGTAACATATTAAAAGCTTTTAATTAATAATACCAAGCTGCGAAACAAAATAATAATGGGTACTCTATGTTGAGAAAATATGTAATGCCATTATTTAATAATAAATATTTTATAAATTATTAAAAGCTTATATTTATAATAGCAAGCTGTATTAAAAAAGCTTTTAATTTATAGTAGCAATCTGCAAAACAAAATAATAATGGGTACTCTATGTTGCGAAAATATGTAATGCCATTTTTTAATATTTTAAAATTTTAAAATATAACCTTTTTTTTTAAGAAACAGTAACAAAGACAAGGCACAACAAGGATTGGTAATTAACATAATTAACAAAATCATGATTTTATAGCAGATCATTAAGCCATGTTACAGTAACCTCAACACAAAAATATATTTTAATTTAATCTTATAAATTTTTTCCCATTCAACTTTTGGAAGTGATCGGGTATAATTTATTTAATATAAGTAATTTTAATATAAATAATTAAATAGCTGATAAATAAAGTAATTAAATAGTTAAGTATCAAGAAAAAAAACTTACTTTACACACAATTACATTGAGTCGAAAATGTTTCATGAATTTGTCCGGATCAAAATGATTAATTTGTTGTAAACATGAAGTGCACCTAATAAGCATTCCTTTTACATCCATACCTATTAATAGTTAAGAAACATAAGACATGCATAACAGTATGGCAATGTTATGTAATAACCTTACTGAAACATGTCATATACGGATAAAACGTAACCAACTGAAATACAAGACTGATAACAAGTCAAATTTTAGAAATAACGTAACTAAAGAAAATTACTGTTTCACAGTATATTAAATTTTTTTTTAAAAAATCAATTTTTAAAAGTATTGTGGTCCATTTTTAATAAGCAATAATATCATTTAAATTAATATACGAGGTTATGCATTTAACAGACATGGTGCTTTATGGTTAGAAATGTTTTATTAAATATGGAGAAGGTAGGTATTTTTAACACTGGCTTGAAAGTGATCATTACTTCATTTAAAATACCTTTAAAAAAGAACTACTATGAATGCTATACTTCAAACAAACAACAAACAATAATTAAATAGGTTCCAAATCAGTAAGACTGAGACTATTCTACTCCTTAAAGGTATGGTATATTATATATTATAACAAGCAACATAAATGTTACACTCCCAATGAGATAAATCAATAGGACTTAATGGACTAGATGAGGAAATAGAATATAATTTTACAACAATTGTCTGACATTAACAGTCGATTCTACAGTTCAAATTCTACAAGTTTGCAACAACTAAATAGTTGCAGTTACCGCAATTATTTTTTTAATCTGCAATAAAAATTTGGACACATTTGGTTGATTTTCGTAAAGCCTACCTGAGATTATTAAAAGTAGAAAGACATTATAAATTTGAACAGTTCTGCCCCAAAATAGGCTAAAAATAATTATCTTAGTTATAAATTGTATATTTACTATGTCTGCTTACAAGTATAGCACAAGAAATACCATATGTAGTTTGTCGATAATTAACAAAAAAAATTGCATTTTTTTCAATAAAAAATATTTATCTGAAAAATGCTTCTACATGATATGCATTTGTTTCCAGTTCTTTAAGTGTAGTAGCACAAGGCTCATAACTTTCTTTACCTAATTTCTAACACTCTTCACAACACAATTAATTTAAAATCTATAAAATACAGGCAATGCGAAACAGCATAAAAATAACTTACGAGTTATGTGAGACTTCTTAACTAGCTCAAAGGTTCCTCCCAATCGAGGAACTTCAACCAATGGGTCATCAGGTGAATCTGCAAAGCAAACCACACAAAAAATTATGACCTAATACATATACAGTTAATAGCATTAAACTAGCAATCAAATGTAGTTCAGTTATATTATATAGAGATAATTGTGTTCAGTGAAGAGTCAGCACTAAGGTAGTAACTTCATTTAAGTTCTACAAGAGAAATTAATAAATGTAATATTCATATTTAAATCATCAAAAACTTGACTATATTCTCAAAGATTAGCAGAGCATTTTATAGGGGTATGGCTTGGGGTATTTCATTTGGACTTTAACAAATACTGTTCTGTAGCTGAAAAGAGGTGCTTTGCTCACTACAACGCCACAGATCCCACTTGATAGTATCTTTATTAAAAACAAGCCAGCTGGGTAACTAAACACTGGGGTCTTCTAATAGGTTAGTAGACAAACTGACTGAAACATCTGTTAACCCCATGGTGTCTGGTTTTGTAAGCTGAAAAAATAGGTCTGTGGGCTCTCACGCCATTGAGTTTATGGAGTAATTTGGATGCCCGCAACTCCAGTGACACTAAAACTCAATGCATTTCGGCAGAAAAGGCTGTATGACCACAAAATATATTTATCACCCTCTAGAATTCCGTCAAATCCTTAGTAACAGAATCAGAATCACAGTCGGAACATTACTAACCATTTTTTATTAAACAGGGAGGCCCTACCTTAAGTGGACTTACAGTTAGGTATAGTATACAGTTATTTATACAACAACAGTTATTTTTCGAAAGCAAGTCATGTTATTCAGTCAGCTGATTGTGCATTATCTCACAGAACTATAATTAGGATTGTTCTCATGAAGGCCTCGTAACTGGGTAGTACGGTTTAAGGTTTAGCTGGTCCATCAGGCATTGTAACGTTGCTTTAGGGATAATCAGCTCCCGAGACGCTAGTGGAATGGACTTATTTTTATGTTTATGAATGTTATGCTACATACTGCCTAAAAGTTCTCTTACTTTCAGTTGGTCTTAAGGATCCACTGGCGAGATTCGAAGTTTCATATTCTGGAAATATCATTTGCTTATTCCTCAAGAATCAAATAAATATTCCGAAACTATCTCGAAACTAAACCAAACAAACTCCATGAACCGCTACTCTTTGGGTAAGATATACGTTGTAGTACCACTTAATTTTAGCCAACCAACAAAACTAAGCATAACTATGTAAAATACCTGTAATAAATAACATAAAGTTCTTAACAATGGTACAGCATTAACTGTTAACTGACTTTTGGGCCACCCTGTATTTGTTATTTTGTATAGTTTCAATACAGAGTATTTTCTCACATAGCAACATTACATAAGGAACATTTACATTTATTTCCCATCACATAGAGAAATTTAATTACACCAGTACTGTAATTACTTTAATAATCTATATTTATTTTCAGTAAGTTATTTTAAAATATAATACATTAACACATATCATTAACATTACTATAGTGTAACAAAATCGTTTACATTATTAATTCAATAATATAGTAAGAGGTAACTTTTTAATTATCTACAAAGCTGATATGGATTATCTTCCATATTAGTTGCAAATATATATTTTAGCACTGAAGTAACTTACACCGAAGTTTAAACCACTTTGACTCAAAAATCTTATTTATTTTCATTTATTCTAGATGCAACTACTAAGAGGCAAAGTGGTGTAACTCCCACAAAATATTAATTCAGTTTGCTTCTAAGTACACGATTTTATAACCAAAACAATACGTTACTTTGAAAATATAACAAAAAATTACACGAGATGAATATAAAGTGTAGAAATATTTGATTAATCAAAAAATTAGAAAACTTTAAGATATTATTAACATAGAAAATATGGTATTAAAGATCCTACACAATAAAAGATGCAATAGTTCGTAATAGTTTTTCATACAATAAGATGGTTTTAAAAGTAATCGAAACTATTTTGAGTATTACCTGATGCCTCCTCGACTTTATTTGAATCATTTGAGGAACTCATTTTTCGAAAATTTTACACAAAACAGTTGGCTTTTCTAAAAACGTTCTACAAATTTAACAGTTTTGTGGATGATGACAGATGGAATATTTGAAACACGATTTGCCACTTCCCCGCCATCAATCATTAAAATTTATATAAGAAAAAAATGTTAAAATAGTTAATTTTATAAAATTCAAAACAATCATTTAAAATTCAGATTAACAGCATTTATTAAGGCGGCAAAGAGAAAGAATAGGTAGGAAAACAAACAGCGGCAATGCTGACTGATGCCATTTTCAGAAGAATTTTTTTGTTTAATAATGAGTAATACTTTGACGTCCACAAGTGAAAACGAAAACAATTTCAATAGGCGCGTTTACATGAGTCATCGAATCCATGGATTGAAGAACAAACTCAGCAATTTTTCCCGCCTGTGGATTTTCTCTCAGACAGAACCGCAATTGCAGGGTTGTTTTAGGGTTTCGCAAACCCTCCAATGAAGGAGAGTTTGATGTTTCATACCATGGATTCGGACACAGACTATCATTTGGATTAGAAATCCTGCTCGACCTCTTTTTCCCCTAAAAGGCGCGTGTATATGAGCCATCGAATCCATGGATTGAAGAGAAAACTCAGCAATTTTTCCCTTTTGGGGATTTTCTCCCAGACAGAACCGAAATTGCAGGGTTCATTGGGGGTTTCGCAAACCCCCAATGAAGGAGGGTTTAATGTTTCGTACCATGGATTCGGCCACCGACTATCATTTGAGATGTCATGTAAACGCAATAAGTAGACCGACGTGGACAGGTTGACCGATACTAGGGCCGGATTAAGCAGTGTAGGAACGTGTTCGTGTAGTCAATAGATGTTGACAGGCCCAGTAAACGATATTTTTAAGCCTCTCTCTCTCCCCCCCCCCTTCCCCCTTCTATTTGTTCCTTCATATAACTATATAAGTAATTCTCGCAAAAATATATTGGTAATTGGTTAAAGATTTTCAAGAAATTTAAATTGTCGGCTCGTTTTACTTGTATAAATCAAAATCTTTTCACAAAAAAATAATTATGCACAGACTTAGGTAATAACTTTTAAACGGCGATAAAATATGAAGTATTGCAATTTGATAAGGGAATAAATGTAATAATGTAATTTGATAAGGAAATAAACAGTTATATTAAGTAACTTTTTTTAAAAGAATAATTTATTCAAGTATTTAGTTGCCTTTTTCAGTTCATCGCTATCCTGATTTTAATTTAATGCTAGGGCAATGCTTCTTTTTAATATCTTCTGTAATCAAAATCCTGACAAATAATAATAAATAACATGTTATTAGAATATAACATATATTAGAATATAACATATTATTAGAATGTATAGTTAATCTGTAACTAAAATTTCCACTTTGTGTAGCAAACGAGTTTTAGATTAGATTAATTGAGAAAAATTAGGATTAAAAAATTGGAGTTGGTATTATTATTTTGTAAAATACATAGATTTTTATTAAAATAAAAAAATATATTACAGCGAACGCAATAATTAATACTCGGTTTCAAAGCCTATATAAATAAGAGAAATGAATGACATGTCATCCGTTTTTAAGAATGATATCAATAAAAAAATGCATAAATACACTTAAATTTAAGTACTATTCGAAATTATTAAATAAAAAAAATAACGAATCAAAACATCGTGTCTGATGTAGCATAAGGGACAATGTTCAAACAAAATTGCATTTTGTAAATCTGTTATTACTTTCATCTAATAGAATTAATGAAATAAAGTATTTACTTTTTCCTACATAAATAAACTTGCTTTTGCATGAACATAAAACATCTGGATTTTTTTTTGCTTGTTTAAACTTATAAATAAGCCGTTAGACAAGGCTCGAAAAATTGGAAATTTATTTATACATTACGAAAAAAATGCACTTTTAAAAGCTATTTCACAATTTCAAATAAATCTCTGTTCATATTTAAAATTAATGCGTTTGTTATACTTCTCGACAAAATAAAGGATTTTTTTAAAAAATTGTCTTGAATAAAAAAATATTAATAAAATTATGACAAGTAACAAATAATTCTTGCATTTCTGTAATAGTGACTTCAAATCTTATTATTATTATTTTGAACTCCAAATAAAGAACAAAACTATTGTTGTCCAAACGATTGTAGCGGATATCATATGATAAATACATCTGTAAACGTAATCTAAACTGATCACATGAGGGTCACATGACCAGTTTTATTCAAGTCTAGTATATAGTGACCGAAAACTAGGGGTAAAGACTTCTGACTGAGAATAAATGTATTTAAGAAATTTGTTTTACAAAAATGATCTTTATTTCATAAATTAAATTATATATTAAACTAAATTTTTATTGCCTATATGTATTATTAATTTTGTATTATATATATAATTTTGGGCTGTAAAATAGCAAAATCAAATTGTAATGGAATGTTGGGAAGGACAGGAAGGACTATAATGTTTAAACTAGGTAATCAATGTAATGGCCGGAGCTTACTGTTTCATACCAATCACTGAGAAGCTAAAGAAAATCCTGGCATGAAAGCAAGAAATATTTCGTCTCTTGAAACAAATCCATTTCAAAATATTTTTAAAGATCAGGATATAGTATGGGTGGCAATATACAGGTGTGATATGTTGAGTATTTAAAACATTCTTGATGGTAACAGGGGGCCAGGATGGCGGAATGGTTTGGACCATTACGCTAGCAGTCTACGCGCTGTAACCGATTCCCGCCTTCGCCCTGGGTGAACTTTCTTTCTCTGTGACAGTAAAAATTCTTTCCGTGTCTGTCTTACTTGACGAAGGTCATAAGCGGGTTTCTGATCAACCACAGAAGCCGGAATATATGTACCTGTCCTTGAAGGTAATAGATTTACCGCTATTTTTATGAAAATACTGTGTAAAAGTTACATTACACAAAGTATACAGTAAAAAATAAATATTGTGCTGAAAAAATCAGAAAAGTTCAACAATATATATAACATTTTTTAGCCCAAAAGGACACAAATTATACACTGATGGGGAGAATCACCCTTATATATAAATTTAAATAAGTTTGACACTCACATTTTCGAAACTAAAGTTTCGATAAATTCAAAACATATTAAAAAAATATGATGAATTGATGTTCCAAAGATAAAACAAACAAATTACACTCCGTGCCAACATAACTTGGGTAAAGACAAAGAGTAAAAAGGAAGAGGAAAAACCGCGATTGGTCCTTTAGTTGGAACCTCTTGTAAGGTAATATTTACATACAAAATGATCTGAATACAATTATAACCAAATTAAACTTTTCATTCTGATAAAATTGCCAGATTTTCTAAAATAATATTCAAATCTGCTAGACCTTAATCGAAATGAATGTTTTGAACAGGTTTTCTGGATGGAGTCACAAATAATCTATAGAACTCTTTACATGCGCGGAAGGATCTTCTCCATGGCATATTTTTATTTAAGGTTGGCAAGAAGTTTTTTTTTTTTTTTTTTAGTTATTTTCCGTAAACTTTTCAATTTTTTGAAAATATTAACTTTGTTAATTTGTTATGTAAGAACAATTTGTCATTTAAGAACACTATCTAACATTATTACGCAACAAAATAATTTGAATCCAACATTAAAAAAAAAAAAACTTTAGCTTTGCTAATCGAATATGCAAAACAATCAAGGCTTTAGATATTTATAAAAATATGTTACTTGGTAAATATGGACAATCTGAGAGTTAATAAGTGGTTAAGATAAGCTGAAAATCATAGTAAGTTTAACTAACATTTCGTTGACATGAAGTAAAAGGATTTAGTTGAAACCAAGTGTTTCGTTATTTTTAAAATACTTTTTTGAGTGCTTCCAATTGTTGCTGGTTGCTGATTTCTGGATTCAATCTTTCCACTTCTGAATAGATTTTCAATATAACTAGAACTAGATATGTTATTGCTATAGTAAGTGCCTTACGCAGTTTGAAAAAAAAAATTGTTAAACTAATTGAATAAATATATTTGGAAATTTTCTTTCTTTAATCTGTTCAATAAATCCTTTGTTTAGCAGCCCTGAAACATACACACCACAATGTTTAATACCTGTTAGCTAGAGTAGACGTTACCAACGATCGAAACCGCCGCACTTTTAATAGACCGGTGCAAAAAATATGAGAAAGAGTTCAAGAAATTTCTGGAAATAAGGTAAATTACTAAACCGTTGCAGCTACTATTATGATGAAAATTAACCCTCTAATGCATCAATTTTTATTTTCATGCCCAAAAAAATATATGTATCTTTAATACTCGTACATTATGGGAAAAATACTGAAAAAAATTTAATTGCACTAGAATTTGAATAATTTCAATTTTTAAAAAATTTTCCATGTGACAAAAACCAACTACAAAATTCCAATTTTGATAATAATGACTAGAAAACTACTAAATATAGTTCAAAATAACCCTTTTTAACTACAACTAATTTTTCAAAACAATTTATTTGTAATTTAGTACTAATACTACTATACTTTGAATATTGCCAAAAACGTAATTTTACAACAGTTAGAAACTTCACTTTTTAATTTTGAATACACTTTTACTGTCGTCATTTATGAGGGTTATTATTAACTACACTTCAAAATGGAATGTAATAGATGAAAAAAACATAAATTTGTCGAGAGGGAGGTCTAATTTAATAGAATAAAGTGGATTATGTAACTTGTTACTGAACGGTTACAGTATGCATTAGAGGGTTAAGCGCCAAATTTTTTAACTGTCTAACATCCGGCATACTATTTGAAGTAGTGATAGCGGCCTGTATCTCTCTTCAAGACCCTAGCTTCTTATTTCCACTGAGCCATAGAGAAAGAAATGAAGCAGCAATCTTATTCAGCAGGATCCTCAAAGAAACGCATTTTTGATTGTCCGTCATTTGATTTTAAAAGCCTTTGGCGATAGAATTTTCGTAAAGAACTTTAGATTCAAAGTATTTTCCTTTGTTTTTTCTATACTAAGACTTTTTATTAGAAAATCAATTTGATAATTAAGTTTAATGAATTTTTTTTAAGAAAAAATATTTTTATGTAAAAATAGAACAAACTAAGCAGAAAATGTATTTAAAAAAACAATTTTTTTTGCAAGCAGATGACACTTTTGTTCTCCATCCCGTGGTTTGTTTTCACACACTATTTTTCTGCAATTTTTTTTATTTGGTTTTCGCTTCGACCAACGACCTGAATTCCACCGATCATCTATTACCTAATTGTCAAAAAAAATGGTTTAGTGCCTCAAGGCATAAATAGACAATTGGGAGTAAGAGCTCCTATTTTTGGCTAATTGATGCAGTCTTTTCGTTATTATGCTATATTTGAAAAGAAAATCCATTATGTTTTAAAGTTATTAATAGTAGTTAATAACATAGACTTGCATTGTCAGTAATTACTGACTCAATGACGATTCAATTCTTTTATGATAAATTTGTATTATTTAATTACTACCATACTTTTTTTGGACAGAAACATTTTAATTCGGACATTTCTTGAAAAAGATTACGGCCAAAATCCACAAAAATCAAATAAACGATCATCGCCGCATATGCAGCTACCAAACGCAGGTTACAGAAAACCCAGAGCAAGTAGTGATAGTTTGTTTGCCTACTAATAGAGTATCACAAAGGCAAAACCAGTTTTACAGGATCGACTTACGATACGCATAGTGGAAACAAATTGGATTTGGAAAAGAGATATTTTGATAAATTTCTTTTGTGAATTGGGCCATCCAAACACCCTATAGATAATAACTGACGCAATTTCAAATTTATGTCATGAACAATCTGGTAAGTCATACTACCTTTTCCTAACTTTTTCTTACTCAAATAGCTAGAATTTTTCCCTTTAAGAACCTCCACAATATCTAACTATTATTTAACAATACAAATACCGAATAAAATAAAGATCTTAAGTATGGAAGGTAGCTGAATGTGCGATTTTCCAAAAAAAGAAGAGGCATGTGGACCTCTTGAGACTGCGTGGGCTTCGAGTTCTCACATTCTTAAGCAAAACCATCGATTGCGATGATTCATGAATAAATCAAGAGTTGCATCTCTCCGTGGTTAGTGAACCATTGTTTGGGACACATGACACCGCAAATGGGCTTATTTTATGTTGCTTTGAAGTTCTCGGCGTGGAAAAATTCATTTTTTTTAAGGGGTCTAAGGAGTCTTAAAAATGTGCAAAGAAGGAACTACAAAGTATAGTTTGATCTGTCATGTAATTTTTTAACTACTCAATATACAAGTATAATTTTTTTATATGTAATTCTACAAGATTTACTTATTATAAAACAAATTTTAAAATTTATGAAACTTTAGCCAAAACTTAAAAAAATGATATTAAACATAAAACTAGGACTTATACCTAAATTCTCAGCTCAATTTTATTTAGAAATTATTTTAAGAACTTTTTTTCTAAAAAAATTAATAAAATTTTTTAAATTTTGATTTTGAATTCATTTTTAAATAATTTCTAATTAAAATTGAGCTGAGAATTTAGGTATAAGTCCTAGTTTGTACATATTTGTACAATATAAAGTCATTTTCTGGGTCATTTTTTCAATTTTGACCTCAAAATGTGCCGCGCAAGCCTAATCACAATGTGCTAAACTAACTTTATGTTTATATCATTTATTTTAGTTTTGGCTAAAGTATCATAAATTTTTAAATTTGTTTTATAATAAATAAATCTTGTAGAATTACATATAAAAAAAATTATACTTGTATATTGAGTAGTTAAAAAATTACATGACAGATCAAACTATACTTTGTAGTTCCTTCTTTGCACATTTTTAAGACTCCTTAGACCCCTTAAGGGGGGTATTATCTGAACATAAACAGCGAAAACCAAAACTATTTTTAAAATAAGATAATGGAGGATACCACCAGCTAAACAAGGAAACTTTATATCCAACTATTTTGATATATGAAATATAATATTTAACATAACCAGGCGTTTACACTTTCGCTGGGGATGATATCTTAAGATATCAAGAACAAAGGATTCGGTAATGCTATTAATCTCCTATTCCTATGACATGTTAAGCGACTTCTAAGAAAGTGTTAAATTTGCTGTTGTTGAATCTCTTATTTAAAGCAGATGCATCTTTTTGAATATTCGTTTTTGAAAATATTCTTGGACGATTAAAAAAGCCCATACCATTCCAGTAGATCCGAAATGTAACATTAAAGTAATTGTATATTATTTAATTCCGAGATAAAAAAAAAAGCATTTAAGACGAACAAGAACAAATAGGTTTACATGGTTTTATCCTACGTTAAAATTTTCGCAGTTTTTTTTCCTGTTTGATTAACATAACAATCTAAGTGTTAAAGGAGTCAAAGTTTTATACAACTAATATTAAATAAAAAAATATCTAATACTTGTTAAAATGGATTATATCAAAGCTAAGTAGCATCTGCTATCTGCTTACACAAAAAAAAACCGGAACTGATTTTTTGGAGACTAATATTGGAAAAGCATTGAATGTATTGAGAAATTAAACTAAAAAAATAAATTTTGAATAACAATGTATAAAACGAATAAAACACGTTGCATTTTAAGTTAATGAAAGAAAATAAAACTAATGTGCTTAAATTTGTAAAAGTTATTTTTCTTACGTTTTTTGCTTTAAGTTTTCAAAAGGTTTACTGTAATGTCTCGCTAAACACAAATATTTATTTAAAAAATAAAAAAAGGAAACTATAAAAATTACAATTAGTTATAATTTTTAAAAATATTGTTTAATAGTTTATTTTTCGGCATTAGACCTCATTGTTATTAAATGTGGCTTTGACTTTAGTTTCAAAATGTCAAGTAAGAATAAATATTTTTCATTTTGCTAAAAAGTGAAAATTTAGGGTATTTTTTTAATATTTTCACTTGAAAGCTGAAATATATAATATATTTCAAAATTCAATTAATTGTTAATTTTAATTTATTTTTAGTTTTAACACCCCACGGAGCCTTTCAGACTGACGCGTGTAATATCCAGATAGTGTTTTTGGTACATTTGTAATTATTTTTTCCTAAAAAGACTGCTTTTATTAAAGCAATATACTGCCATATTTTATTTAAGTAATGAGGTAAGCTTAAACGATTGAAAACATTTTATATTGTATAAATATACACATAAAGTTTTAATTTCTTGTGGTATGTGTAGTGTGAAAATTTTGCAAGCATTTTAAAACAGTTTTATTAGGTTTTTCTTTAAAATATTTCTATGAATTATTCATATTTTAATAAAAATAAAATTATTTGTATCAATCTCAACGTGTTAGCATTCAAAAAAGTTTTTTTTAGAATTCTGGGTTGGCCAAAATTAAATAATCAGTACTAAGACGCGCGTACTGACGTGACGTTTTTCACCGCGCCTAATATTTATAATATTATTCCTTTCAAAAAATATATATTTTTAAATTTTAAGGATTTACAGATTAATTAAAAAAAATTGTAAAGGAAACATAAAATGTATTTGGACACAAAGCAATCATCTTTCATATTTTTACAAATTAATAGGAATAGTTCATTTACAGTTACTGAAACAAGAATACAATAATTTGATAAGTACAGCTAATTGGTTTTTTAAAACCTATGTATTTTATTTTATAATGAGAAGTGTTTTCTGGAAGAAGTAAAATAGTTTTAGACATATTCCTCTAATTATTTGGTTATTTTCACTAACGCTATCCGAAATCTAATGTTGGCGTCATTCGCTACTCTTTTAAATATGAATACAATCAGTTTACTGGGTGATGCTAATTTTCATATCACAAAAAAAAATTTAAGAAACAATGATTAATGACATAAATTTGTATGAAATGTAAAGAAACGCATGAATTTTGCATAATAATATATAAATATAATGTTTTCTTCTTTTTTTAACTTAAATGAAATACTATTTTAATAAAATAATATTTATTTTTTTATCTATACTAAGATAATGTTTCTTTTTTTATTTACGTATGTTATTGTGTTATATCACACAGGACAGTATTTATGATGTGTGCATCAATCATTCTTTTAAAATTATTTCTTTTTTCCCCCAAAAAAATTTTTTAGCGTCGTTTCCAAGTTGAATAAGTTTATGAAAATATAAATCAACATAGCGAAATTCTGTTTTTGAGTTTTAAGATTTAAAAAAAAAGTTTATGTGAAGTGTATTACGTTGGCATTCCAACCATATACCCAGTCATTTTATCCTAGTTAAATTTTTTGACAAAGCCTCAAAAATATATTTGCTTGCACATTTGATTACCGTAAATATTCGTTTTATGATCTATGTCAATGTTTTATTATTTACTATACTTATGAATTACAGGAAGAAAATATGACTTCTTTCAATTATATATGAACAAAATATTTTCTAAATGTGTACCAAGTGTAGTTCAATTTTTTAACAGTATAAAATTAGTCATTTTTTTTAAATATAGTTTTAAATACTTGATTTGATTTTTCTCTAAAACATTATGTCTAAAAAATTTCTTTTCCTGTACCGGGACCACTTTCGTTGAAATGCTCCCCAGCATTTTCTTTTCTAATCGTGTACAAAACAAGAAAAAGAAAATCTCGGAGAAAAGATTAGACGAATTGCAGCAACTGGTGCTTTTCGCGCGCTTCCATGACGTCACAGTGACGTAGTTCACTAGCAACATAAAAGCGGCGCGTTTTGCAAATTTTAGTCAACTATTGCTCCTTTGATCAGAAGATATAGCATTCACTGCTCCAATTACAAAGCACTTACCTGATTCAACATATTTTGCTTCGAAGACGAAGCCCTTTGAAATTCAGTTAAGACCCGTAATTGGTAAGTACGACTGTAATGTTGGTAAAAATATTAATATTTGAAATGCACATTAAGTAATTGAATTTAAAATATATAGTTTTTAAACATGAATTTTTTTTTATCGCTAACACTCAATACAACATTTAACCTTTTATTAATAAATGTTGCAAAAAAATAATTAAAATAATTTATAAGTTTTCTGAAATCTAGTAAAATTTGGTTGTTTGATCAATATACATATTAATTAATAATTTTCGCATTTCATCAAATTAAATTAATAATTATTAAGCTGTTTTCAAAAAAGTATTTTACTGTATTACTTTATAATAATTAAACATTATTAATTCAACATCTTTTACCAAAAATCTGTTGAAAATTGTCAGACTTTGACTTTTTGAGACATAAAAATGTTACACATGTTGTCAAATAATACATTATCAGTGATTTTTATGGCACTTTTGATTTGTACAACGGGAATTCGAGCGTATCTGAGAAATACAGCTTTAGTCAATTTTGTTATATATCTCTAGAGTAAAAGTTTTATTATTACGGGAATGCGTGTGTTGTTTTATCCATTATCTTTTTACTTTAATTTACATTTCACGTTTGCAGCATGTATTCTAAATTAAAGATACATAACAGCGTTTTGTAATTCAAAGATTTGGTGAAAAGATATTATTGAAATGTATTACTCGAGTAGTGTAATGTGTATAAAATATTTATACACCTTTACAGAACCTTTTTTATTAAATATTTAAAAAATGTCATTTATTTTATATTTAAAGAACTTTGTTTTTTTTTCAAACAAGCAAATTCACTGTTAAAATGTTCTATGAACGATTTCACCAGAATCCTGGAACTTTTTAGCTGCCAGCACTATTTGAGCGTTTAATTCACACACAAAAAAAAAATTGATTTTACAACACAATTTGTAAATTCGTACAATAGTTGTGGTAGGGTGTATCGAAAAAAACCAAGTTTTTGATATCAAATTCGTAATAGTGCGGAAAAGTTGCCTTATGTTATTGTTAGTATATGTGCAAAATTTTATTGATCTGAGTTAATATCTTCAGTTACCTCTGAGACCATTAATTATGCAAAATTCGCTAATTTTATTTTTTTTTTCTTAAAGATTATGAAATTGGAATCTTTAATTGTAATAGTGCGGAAAAGTTACCTTATATTATTGTTAGTATGTGTGCAAAATTGTGTTGATCTGAGTTAATATCTTTAGTTGCCTTTTGAGACCATTAATTATGTAAAATTCGCTAACTTTATCGTTTTTTCAATATATTTTTAAAAAAAATTAAGAAATTGAATTTTTAAGTCATACCAGTGCCGAATAATTGCCATATTACTCCTTAGAGCGTGTGCAAATTTTTATTGATTTTGGTTAATTTCTTCAGTTGCCTTTAGGGGCTGCTATTCTGGAATTTGGCCAGATAAGCACCCCTAAAGGCAACTGAAGAAATTAACCAAAATCAATAAAAATTTACACACGCTCTAAGGAGTAATATGGCAATTATTCGGCACTGGTATGACTTAAAAATTCAATTTCTTAATTTTTTAAAAAATATATTGAAAAAACGATAAAATTGGCGAATTTTACATATTTAATGGTCTCAAGAGGCAACTAAAGATATTAACTCAGATCAACAAAATTTTGCACACATACTAACAATAATATAAGGTAACTTTTCCGCACTATTACAATTAAAGATTCCAATTTCATAATTTTTAAGAAAAAAATAAAATTAGCGAATTTTGCATAATTAATGGTCTCAGAGGCAACTGAAGATATTAACTCAGATCAATAAAATTTTGCACATATACTAACAATAACATAAGGCAACTTTTCCGCACTATTACGAATTTGATATCAAAAACTTGGTTTTTTCGATACACCCTACCAAAATATTGTTCGAATTTACAAATTGTGTTGTAAATTCAATTTTTTTGTTTTGTGTGTGAATTAAAGGTCAAATAGGTGTGGCAGCGCTAAAAAAGTTCCCAGATTCTGGTGAAATCGTTCATAGAACATTTTAACAGCTGAATTTGCTTGTTTGAAAAAAAAACAAAGTTCTTTAAATATAAAAATAAATGAATTTTTTAAATATTTAGTAAAAAAGGTTCTGGTAATGGTGTTTATAAAAATAATTTTTACGAATTACACTTATCGGTAAATACATTTCAAAATACTTTTCACCCAAAGCTTTTGAATTACAAAAGCTGTTATGATCCTTTACTTTAGAATACATGCTTGCAAACGTGAAATGTAAAATTAAAAGTAAAAGAAATGAAAAAACAACACAGCATTCCGTAATAATAAAAACTTTGTACTCTAGAGATATATAACAAATTGACTAAAGCTGTATTTCTCAGTACGTCGAATTCCCGTTGTACAACTCAAATGGAGTTGCCATAAAAATCCACTGATAATGTAGTATTTGACAACATGTGTTACATTTTATGTCTCAAAAAGTCAGTCTGACAATTTTCAAAGATCTTTTGGTAAAGATGTTGAATTAATAATGTATTAAATTATTTAAAGTAAACAGTAAAATACTTTTTTGAAAAACAGCTTAATATTATTAAATGTTAATTTGATGAATATGCGAAAAATTATTAACATAATATGTACTAATTGATCAAACAACCCAAATTTTTACTAGATTTCAGAAAACTTATTAAATTATTTTTAATTATTTTTTTGAACATTTATTTAATTAAAAAGGTTAAATGATCTTGTATTGAGTTGTTAGCGATTAAAAAAAAATTCATGTTTATAAAAAACTATTATATTTTAAATTCATATTACTTAATGTGCCTTTCAAATATTAATATTTTTACCAACATTTACAGTCGTATTACCCAATTACGGGGTTCTTAAACTTGAATTTGCAAACGGGGCTTCGTCTTTCGAAGCAAAATATGTTTTGAATAGGTAATGTGCTTTGTAATTGGAGCAGTGGGAATGCTATATCTTCTGAGTCAAAAGGAGCAATAGTCTGACTAAAATTTGCACAAAACGCGCCGCTTTTTTATGTTTTTGTAGTTGGTAGATGAACTACGTCACTGTGGACGTCATGGATTAGCGCGCGAAAAGCACCAGTTGCTGCAATTCGTCTAATTCTTTTCTTCCGGGGAGGGATTTTCTTTTTCTTGTTTTGTACACGATTTAGAAAAGAAAATGGCTGGGGAGCATTTCAACGAAAGTTGTCCCGGGTACAGGAAAAGAAATTTTTTAGACATAATGTTTTAGAGAAAAATCAAATCAAGTATTTTAAAAACTATATTTTTAAAAAAAAATGACTAATTTTATACTGTTAAAAATAATTGAATCTACACTTGGTACCACATTTAGAAAAATATTTTGTTTCATATATAATTGAAAGAAGTCATATTTTCTTCCTGTAATTCATAAGTATAGTAAATAATAAAACATTGACATAGATCATAATAAAAACGAATATTTACGGTAATCAAATGTGCAAGCAAAATATATTTTTTTTGAGGCTTTAGTTTGTTCAAAAAATTTAACTAGGATTAAAATGAGCTGGGTATTATGGTTGGAATTCAAACGTAATTACACTTCACATAAACTTTTTTTTTAAAATCTTAAAACTCAAAAACAGGAATTTCGCTTATGTTTGGAATTTTATATTTTCATAACACTTATTCAACTTGGAAGGAAACGGAACGCTAAAAAATTTTTTTTGGGAAGAGGAAAAAAAGAAATAATTTTAAAAGAATGATTGATGCACACTATCATAAAATTACTGTCTGTGTGATATAACACAATAACATACGTAAATAAAAAGAAACATTATCTTAGTATAGATAAAAAAAATAAATATTTATTTTATTAAAATAGTTATTTATTTAAGTTAAAAAATGAAGAAAAGAAAAATTTATATTTATACTATTATTATGCAAAAATTCATGCGTTTTCTTTACATTTCATACAAAATTTATCGTCCCTATTTAATCATTGTTTCTTAAATTTTTTTTTTTGTGATATGAAAATTAGCATCACCCAGTAAACTGATTTGTTATTCCTATTTAAAAGAGTGTGTACGCGAATGACGCCAAAACATTAGATTTTCGGATAAGCGTTAGTGAAAAATAATCAAATAAATTAAGAGGAATATGTCTAAAACTATTTTACATTCTTCCAGAAAACACTTCTCATTATAAAAATAAAATACTAGGTTTTAAAACCCAATTAGCTGTACTTATCAAATTATTGTTATTCTTGTTTCAGTAACTGTAAATGAACTATTCCTATTAATTTTGTAAAAATATGATAAGATGATTGCTTTGTGTCCAAAATACATTTTATGTTTCTTTTACCAATTTTTTTTTAATTAATCTGTAAATCCTTAAAAATTTAAAAATATAAATTTTTTTTGTGAAAAGGAATATAATATTATAAATATAGGCGCGGTGAAAAACGTCACGTCAGTACGCGCGTCTTAGTACTGGATTATTTAATTTTTGGCCAACCCAGAATTCTAAAAAAAAAAAAACCTTTTTGAATGCTAACACGTTTGAGATTGATACAAATAATTTTATTTTTATTAAAATATGAATAATTCATAGAAATATTTTAAAGAAAAACCTAATAAAAACTGTTTTAAAATGCTTGCAAAATTTTCACACTACACAATACCACAAGGGAAATAAAAAAACTTTATGTGTCTATTTTATACAATATTAAAATGTTTTCAATCGTTTAAGTCTTACCTCATTACTTAAATAAAATATTGGCAGTATATTTGCTTTAATACCAAAAGCAGTCTTTTTAAGGAAAAAGAAAAATAATTCAAATGTACCAAAAAACACTATCTGGATATTACACGCGTCAGTCTGTGGAAAGGCTCCGGTGGAGGTGTTAAAACTAAAAATAATAATTTAAAATTAACAATTAATTGAATTTTTGGAAATATATTATATATTTTCAGCTTTCAACGTGAAATATTAAAAAAAATACCCTAAATTTTCATCTTTTTAGGCAAAATGACAAAATTATTTATTTTACTTGACATTTTGAAACAACTAACAGTCAAAGGCCACATTTAATAACAATGAGGTCTAATGCCGAAAAATAAACTATTAAAACAATATTTTTAAAAATTATAATATTTTTTTTTTTTTTTTTTTTTTTTTTTTTTTTTTTTAATTGTAATTTTTATAGTTTCCTTTTTTTAATTTTGTAAATAAATATTTGTTTGTTTAGCGATGACATTACAGTAATACCTTTTGAAAAACTTAAAGCAAAAAAACGTAAGACAAATAATCTTTTCACAAATTTTAAGCACATTCAGTTTTATTTTTCTTTCTATTAACTTAAAATGCAACGTTGTTTTTTATTCGTTTTATACATTGTTATTCCAAAATTTATTTTTTTTAGGTTTAATTTTCAATACATTCAATGCTTTTCCAATATTAGTCTCCAAAAAATCAGTTCGGTTTTTTTTTATTTTTTGTGTAAGCAGATGCAGATGCTAATCTTAGCTTTGATATAATCCATTTTAACAAGTATTAGATATTTTTTTATTTAATATTAGTTGTATAAAACTTTGACTCCTTTAACACTTAGATTGTTATGTTAATCAAACAGGAAAAAAAACTGCGAAATTTTAACGTAGGATAAAAACCATGTAAACCTATTTGTTCTTGTTCGTCTTAAATGCT
Organism: Hylyphantes graminicola; assembly: GCA_023701765.1. Taxonomy (NCBI): domain Eukaryota; kingdom Metazoa; phylum Arthropoda; class Arachnida; order Araneae; family Linyphiidae; genus Hylyphantes; species Hylyphantes graminicola. The sequence continues at coordinate 41,757,091 of CM043117.1, read as the reverse complement.
TTTTTTTTTATCTCGGAATTAAATAATATACAATTACTTTAATGTTACATTTCGGATCTACTGGAATGGTATGGGCTTTTTAATCGTCCAGAATATTTTCAAAACGAATATTCAAAAGATGCATCTGCTTTAAATAAGAGATTCAACAACAGCAAATTTAACACTTTCTTAGAAGTCGCTTAACATGTCATGGAATAGGAGATTAATAGCATTACCGAATCCTTTGTTCTTGATATCTTAAGATATCATCCCCAGCGAAAGTGTAAACGCTGGTTATGTTAAATATTATATTTCATATATCAAAATAGTTGGATATAAAAGTTTCCTTGTTTAGCTGGTGGTATCCTCCATTATCTTATTTTAAAAATAGTTTTGGTTTTCGCTGTTTATGTTCAGATTAATACCCCCTTAAGGGGTCTAAGGAGTCTTAAAAATGTGCAAAGAAGGAACTACAAAGTATAGTTTGATCTGTCATGTAATTTTTTAACTATCAATATACAAGTATAATTTTTTTTTTATATGTAATTCTACAAGATTTATTTATTATAAAACAAATTTAAAAATTTATGATACTTTAGCCAAAACTAAAATAAATGATATAAACATAAAGTTAGTTTAGCACATTGTGATTAGGCTTGCGCGGCAACATTTTGAGGTCAAAATTGAAAAAATGACCAGAAAATGACTTTATATTGTACAAAATATGTACAAACTAGGACTTATACCTAAATTCTCAGCTCAATTTTTAATTAGAAATTATTTAAAAATGAATTCAAAATCAAAATTTAAAAAATTTATTAATTTTTTTAGAAAAAAGTTCTTAAAATAATTTCTAAATAAAATTGAGCTGAGAATTTAGGTATAAGTCCTAGTTTTATGTTTAATATCATTTTTTTAAGTTTTGGCTAAAGTTTATAAATTTTAAAATTTGTTTTATAATAAGTAAATCTTGTAGAATTAATATAAAAAAATTATACTTGTATATTGAGTAGTTTAAAAAATTACATGACAGATCAAAACTATACTTTGTAGTTCCTTCTTTGCACATTTTTAAGACTCCTTAGACCCCTTAAAAAAAATGAATTTTTCCACGCGAGAACTTCAAAGCAACATAAAATAAGCCCATTTGCGGTGTCATGTGTCCCAAACAATGGTTCATAACCACGGAGAGATGCAACTCTTGATTTATTCATGAATCATCGCAATCTTTTTTCGATGGTTTTGCTTTAAGAATGTGAGAACTCGAAGCCCACGCAGTCTCAAGATTACCCATTTGTGTGTGACCCCCCCCTTCTCCCCCCCCCCCCCCCCTTACCCAGGTCCACATGCCTCTTCTTTTTTTGGAAATCGCACATTCAGCTACCTTCCATTACTTAAGATCTTTATTTTATTCGGTATTGTATTGTTTAAATAATAGTTAGATATTGTGGAGGTTCTTAAAGGGAAAAATTCTAGCTATTTGAGTAAGAAAAAGTTAGGAAAAGGTAGTATGACTTACAGATTGTTCATGACATAAATTTGAAATTGCGTCAGTTATTATCTATAGGGTGTTTGGATGGCCAATTCACAAAAGAAATTTATCAAAATATCTCTTTTCCAAATCCAATTTGTTTCCACTATGCGTATCGTAAGTCGATCCTGTAAAACTGGTTTTGCCTTTGTGATACTCTATTAGTAGGCAAACAAACTATCACTACTTGCTCTGGGTTTTCTGTAACCTGGTTTGGTAGCTGCATATGCGGCGATGATCGTTTATTTGATTTTTGTGGATTTTGGCGTAAACTTTTTCAAGAAATGTCCGAATTAAAATGTTTCTGTCCAAAAAAAGTATGGTAGTAATTAAATAATACAAATTTATCATAAAAGAATTGAATCGTCATTGAGTCAGTAAATACTGACAATGCAAGTCTATGTTATTAACTACTATTAATAACTTTAAAACATAATGGATTTTTCTTTTCAAATATAGCATAATAACGAAAAGACTGCATCAATTAGCCAAAAATAGGAGCTTTTACTCCCAATTGTCTATTTATGCCTTGAGGCACTAAACCATTTTTTTTGACAATTAGGTAATAGATGATCGGTGGAATTCAGGTCGTTGGTCGAAGCGAAAACCAAATAAAAAAAATTGCAGAAAATAGTGTGTGAAAACAAACCACGGGATGGAGAACAAAAGTGTCATTGCTTGCAAAAAAATTGTTTTTTAAATACATTTTCTGCTTAGTTTGTTCTATTTTTACATAAAAATATTTTTTCTTAAAAAAATTCATTAAACTTAATTATCAAATTGATTTTCTAATAAAAAGTCTTAGTATAGAAAAAACAAAGGAAAATACTTTGAATCTAAAGTTCTTTACGAAAATTCTATCGCCAAAGGCTTTTAAAATCAAATGACGGACAATCAAAAATGCGTTTCTTTGAGGATCCTGCTGAATAAGATTGCTGCTTCATTTCTTTCTCTATGGCTCAGTGGAAATAAGAAGCTAGGGTCTTGAAGAGAGATACAGGCCGCTATCACTACTTCAAATAGTATGCCGGATGTTAGACAGTTAAAAAATTTGGCGCTTAACCCTCTAATGCATACTGTAACCGTTCAGTAACAAGTTACATAATCCACTTTATTCTATTAAATTAGACCTCCCTCTCGACAAATTTATGTTTTTTTCATCTATTACATTCCATTTTGAAGTGTAGTTAATAATAACCCTCATAAATGACGACAGTAAAAGTGTATTCAAAATTAAAAAGTGAAGTTTCTAACTGTTGTAAAATTACGTTTTTGGCAATATTCAAAGTATAGTAGTATTAGTACTAAATTACAAATAAATTGTTTTGAAAAATTAGTTGTAGTTAAAAAAGGGTTATTTTGAACTATATTTAGTAGTTTTCTAGTCATTATTATCAAAATTGGAATTTTGTAGTTGGTTTTTGTCACATGGAAAATTTTTTAAAAATTGAAATTATTCAAATTCTAGTGCAATTAAATTTTTTTCAGTATTTTTCCCATAATGTACGAGTATTAAAGATACATATATTTTTTTGGGCATGAAAATAAAAATTGATGCATTAGAGGGTTAATTTTCATCATAATAGTAGCTGCAACGGTTTAGTAATTTACCTTATTTCCAGAAATTTCTTGAACTCTTTCTCATATTTTTTGCACCGGTCTATTAAAAGTGCGGCGGTTTCGATCGTTGGTAACGTCTACTCTAGCTAACAGGTATTAAACATTGTGGTGTGTATGTTTCAGGGCTGCTAAACAAAGGATTTATTGAACAGATTAAAGAAAGAAAATTTCCAAATATATTTATTCAATTAGTTTAACAATTTTTTTTTCAAACTGCGTAAGGCACTTACTATAGCAATAACATATCTAGTTCTAGTTATATTGAAAATCTATTCAGAAGTGGAAAGATTGAATCCAGAAATCAGCAACCAGCAACAATTGGAAGCACTCAAAAAAGTATTTTAAAAATAACGAAACACTTGGTTTTCAACTAAATCCTTTTACTTCATGTCAACGAAATGTTAGTTAAACTTACTATGATTTTCAGCTTATCTTAACCACTTATTAACTCTCAGATTGTCCATATTTACCAAGTAACATATTTTTATAAATATCTAAAGCCTTGATTGTTTTGCATATTCGATTAGCAAAGCTAAAGTTTTTTTTTTTTTAATGTTGGATTCAAATTATTTTGTTGCGTAATAATGTTAGATAGTGTTCTTAAATGACAAATTGTTCTTACATAACAAATTAACAAAGTTAATATTTTCAAAAAATTGAAAAGTTTACGGAAAATAACTAAAAAAAAAAAAAAAAACTTCTTGCCAACCTTAAATAAAAATATGCCATGGAGAAGATCCTTCCGCGCATGTAAAGAGTTCTATAGATTATTTGTGACTCCATCCAGAAAAACCTGTTCAAAACATTCATTTCGATTAAGGTCTAGCAGATTTGAATATTATTTTAGAAAATCTGGCAATTTTATCAGAATGAAAAGTTTAATTTGGTTATAATTGTATTCAGATCATTTTGTATGTAAATATTACCTTACAAGAGGTTCCAACTAAAGGACCAATCGCGGTTTTTCCTCTTCCTTTTTACTCTTTGTCTTTACCCAAGTTATGTTGGCACGGAGTGTAATTTGTTTGTTTTATCTTTGGAACATCAATTCATCATATTTTTTTTAATATGTTTTGAATTTATCGAAACTTTAGTTTCGAAAATGTGAGTGTCAAACTTATTTAAATTTATATATAAGGGTGATTCTCCCCATCAGTGTATAATTTGTGTCCTTTTGGGCTAAAAAATGTTATATATATTGTTGAACTTTTCTGATTTTTTCAGCACAATATTTATTTTTTACTGTATACTTTGTGTAATGTAACTTTTACACAGTATTTTCATAAAAATAGCGGTAAATCTATTACCTTCAAGGACAGGTACATATATTCCGGCTTCTGTGGTTGATCAGAAACCCGCTTATGACCTTCGTCAAGTAAGACAGACACGGAAAGAATTTTTACTGTCACAGAGAAAGAAAGTTCACCAGGGCGAAGGCGGGAATCGGTTACAGCGCGTAGATGCTAGCGTAATGGTCCAAACCATTCCGCCATCCTGGCCCCCTGTTACCATCAAGAATGTTTTAAATACTCAACATATCACACCTGTATATTGCCACCCATACTATATCCTGATCTTTAAAAATATTTTGAAATGGATTTGTTTCAAGAGACGAAATATTTCTTGCTTTCATGCCAGGATTTTCTTTAGCTTCTCAGTGATTGGTATGAAACAGTAAGCTCCGGCCATTACATTGATTACCTAGTTTAAACATTATAGTCCTTCCTGTCCTTCCCAACATTCCATTACAATTTGATTTTGCTATTTTACAGCCCAAAATTATATATATAATACAAAATTAATAATACATATAGGCAATAAAAATTTAGTTTAATATATAATTTAATTTATGAAATAAAGATCATTTTTGTAAAACAAATTTCTTAAATACATTTATTCTCAGTCAGAAGTCTTTACCCTAGTTTTCGGTCACTATATACTAGACTTGAATAAAACTGGTCATGTGACCCTCATGTGATCAGTTTAGATTACGTTTACAGATGTATTTATCATATGATATCCGCTACAATCGTTTGGACAACAATAGTTTTGTTCTTTATTTGGAGTTCAAAATAATAATAATAAGATTTGAAGTCACTATTACAGAAATGCAAGAATTATTTGTTACTTGTCATAATTTTATTAATATTTTTTTATTCAAGACAATTTTTTAAAAAATCCTTTATTTTGTCGAGAAGTATAACAAACGCATTAATTTTAAATATGAACAGAGATTTATTTGAAATTGTGAAATAGCTTTTAAAAGTGCATTTTTTTCGTAATGTATAAATAAATTTCCAATTTTTCGAGCCTTGTCTAACGGCTTATTTATAAGTTTAAACAAGCAAAAAAAATCCAGATGTTTTATGTTCATGCAAAAGCAAGTTTATTTATGTAGGAAAAAGTAAATACTTTATTTCATTAATTCTATTAGATGAAAGTAATAACAGATTTACAAAATGCAATTTTGTTTGAACATTGTCCCTTATGCTACATCAGACACGATGTTTTGATTCGTTATTTTTTTTATTTAATAATTTCGAATAGTACTTAAATTTAAGTGTATTTATGCATTTTTTTATTGATATCATTCTTAAAAACGGATGACATGTCATTCATTTCTCTTATTTATATAGGCTTTGAAACCGAGTATTAATTATTGCGTTCGCTGTAATATATTTTTTTATTTTAATAAAAATCTATGTATTTTACAAAATAATAATACCAACTCCAATTTTTTAATCCTAATTTTTCTCAATTAATCTAATCTAAAACTCGTTTGCTACACAAAGTGGAAATTTTAGTTACAGATTAACTATACATTCTAATAATATGTTATATTCTAATATATGTTATATTCTAATAACATGTTATTTATTATTATTTGTCAGGATTTTGATTACAGAAGATATTAAAAAGAAGCATTGCCCTAGCATTAAATTAAAATCAGGATAGCGATGAACTGAAAAAGGCAACTAAATACTTGAATAAATTATTCTTTTAAAAAAAAGTTACTTAATATAACTGTTTATTTCCTTATCAAATTACATTATTACATTTATTCCCTTATCAAATTGCAATACTTCATATTTTATCGCCGTTTAAAAGTTATTACCTAAGTCTGTGCATAATTATTTTTTTGTGAAAAGATTTTGATTTATACAAGTAAAACGAGCCGACAATTTAAATTTCTTGAAAATCTTTAACCAATTACCAATATATTTTTGCGAGAATTACTTATATAGTTATATGAAGGAACAAATAGAAGGGGGAAGGGGGGGGGGGAGAGAGAGAGGCTTAAAAATATCGTTTACTGGGCCTGTCAACATCTATTGACTACACGAACACGTTCCTACACTGCTTTAATCCGGCCCTAGTATCGGTCAACCTGTCCACGTCGGTCTACTTATTGCGTTTACATGACATCTCAAATGATAGTCGGTGGCCGAATCCATGGTACGAAACATTAAACCCTCCTTCATTGGGGGTTTGCGAAACCCCCAATGAACCCTGCAATTTCGGTTCTGTCTGGGAGAAAATCCCCAAAAGGGAAAAATTGCTGAGTTTTCTCTTCAATCCATGGATTCGATGGCTCATATACACGCGCCTTTTAGGGGAAAAAGAGGTCGAGCAGGATTTCTAATCCAAATGATAGTCTGTGTCCGAATCCATGGTATGAAACATCAAACTCTCCTTCATTGGAGGGTTTGCGAAACCCTAAAACAACCCTGCAATTGCGGTTCTGTCTGAGAGAAAATCCACAGGCGGGAAAAATTGCTGAGTTTGTTCTTCAATCCATGGATTCGATGACTCATGTAAACGCGCCTATTGAAATTGTTTTCGTTTTCACTTGTGGACGTCAAAGTATTACTCATTATTAAACAAAAAAAATTTTCTGAAAATGGCATCAGTCAGCATTGCCGCTGTTTGTTTTCCTACCTATTCTTTCTCTTTGCCGCCTTAATAAATGCTGTTAATCTGAATTTTAAATGATTGTTTTGAATTTTATAAAATTAACTATTTTAACATTTTTTTCTTATATAAATTTTAATGATTGATGGCGGGGAAGTGGCAAATCGTGTTTCAAATATTCCATCTGTCATCATCCACAAAACTGTTAAATTTGTAGAACGTTTTTAGAAAAGCCAACTGTTTTGTGTAAAATTTTCGAAAAATGAGTTCCTCAAATGATTCAAATAAAGTCGAGGAGGCATCAGGTAATACTCAAAATAGTTTCGATTACTTTTAAAACCATCTTATTGTATGAAAAACTATTACGAACTATTGCATCTTTTATTGTGTAGGATCTTTAATACCATATTTTCTATGTTAATAATATCTTAAAGTTTTCTAATTTTTTGATTAATCAAATATTTCTACACTTTATATTCATCTCGTGTAATTTTTTGTTATATTTTCAAAGTAACGTATTGTTTTGGTTATAAAATCGTGTACTTAGAAGCAAACTGAATTAATATTTTGTGGGAGTTACACCACTTTGCCTCTTAGTAGTTGCATCTAGAATAAATGAAAATAAATAAGATTTTTGAGTCAAAGTGGTTTAAACTTCGGTGTAAGTTACTTCAGTGCTAAAATATATATTTGCAACTAATATGGAAGATAATCCATATCAGCTTTGTAGATAATTAAAAAGTTACCTCTTACTATATTATTGAATTAATAATGTAAACGATTTTGTTACACTATAGTAATGTTAATGATATGTGTTAATGTATTATATTTTAAAATAACTTACTGAAAATAAATATAGATTATTAAAGTAATTACAGTACTGGTGTAATTAAATTTCTCTATGTGATGGGAAATAAATGTAAATGTTCCTTATGTAATGTTGCTATGTGAGAAAATACTCTGTATTGAAACTATACAAAATAACAAATACAGGGTGGCCCAAAAGTCAGTTAACAGTTAATGCTGTACCATTGTTAAGAACTTTATGTTATTTATTACAGGTATTTTACATAGTTATGCTTAGTTTTGTTGGTTGGCTAAAATTAAGTGGTACTACAACGTATATCTTACCCAAAGAGTAGCGGTTCATGGAGTTTGTTTGGTTTAGTTTCGAGATAGTTTCGGAATATTTATTTGATTCTTGAGGAATAAGCAAATGATATTTCCAGAATATGAAACTTCGAATCTCGCCAGTGGATCCTTAAGACCAACTGAAAGTAAGAGAACTTTTAGGCAGTATGTAGCATAACATTCATAAACATAAAAATAAGTCCATTCCACTAGCGTCTCGGGAGCTGATTATCCCTAAAGCAACGTTACAATGCCTGATGGACCAGCTAAACCTTAAACCGTACTACCCAGTTACGAGGCCTTCATGAGAACAATCCTAATTATAGTTCTGTGAGATAATGCACAATCAGCTGACTGAATAACATGACTTGCTTTCGAAAAATAACTGTTGTTGTATAAATAACTGTATACTATACCTAACTGTAAGTCCACTTAAGGTAGGGCCTCCCTGTTTAATAAAAAATGGTTAGTAATGTTCCGACTGTGATTCTGATTCTGTTACTAAGGATTTGACGGAATTCTAGAGGGTGATAAATATATTTTGTGGTCATACAGCCTTTTCTGCCGAAATGCATTGAGTTTTAGTGTCACTGGAGTTGCGGGCATCCAAATTACTCCATAAACTCAATGGCGTGAGAGCCCACAGACCTATTTTTTCAGCTTACAAAACCAGACACCATGGGGTTAACAGATGTTTCAGTCAGTTTGTCTACTAACCTATTAGAAGACCCCAGTGTTTAGTTACCCAGCTGGCTTGTTTTTAATAAAGATACTATCAAGTGGGATCTGTGGCGTTGTAGTGAGCAAAGCACCTCTTTTCAGCTACAGAACAGTATTTGTTAAAGTCCAAATGAAATACCCCAAGCCATACCCCTATAAAATGCTCTGCTAATCTTTGAGAATATAGTCAAGTTTTTGATGATTTAAATATGAATATTACATTTATTAATTTCTCTTGTAGAACTTAAATGAAGTTACTACCTTAGTGCTGACTCTTCACTGAACACAATTATCTCTATATAATATAACTGAACTACATTTGATTGCTAGTTTAATGCTATTAACTGTATATGTATTAGGTCATAATTTTTTGTGTGGTTTGCTTTGCAGATTCACCTGATGACCCATTGGTTGAAGTTCCTCGATTGGGAGGAACCTTTGAGCTAGTTAAGAAGTCTCACATAACTCGTAAGTTATTTTTATGCTGTTTCGCATTGCCTGTATTTTATAGATTTTAAATTAATTGTGTTGTGAAGAGTGTTAGAAATTAGGTAAAGAAAGTTATGAGCCTTGTGCTACTACACTTAAAGAACTGGAAACAAATGCATATCATGTAGAAGCATTTTTCAGATAAATATTTTTTATTGAAAAAAATGCAATTTTTTTTGTTAATTATCGACAAACTACATATGGTATTTCTTGTGCTATACTTGTAAGCAGACATAGTAAATATACAATTTATAACTAAGATAATTATTTTTAGCCTATTTTGGGGCAGAACTGTTCAAATTTATAATGTCTTTCTACTTTTAATAATCTCAGGTAGGCTTTACGAAAATCAACCAAATGTGTCCAAATTTTTATTGCAGATTAAAAAAATAATTGCGGTAACTGCAACTATTTAGTTGTTGCAAACTTGTAGAATTTGAACTGTAGAATCGACTGTTAATGTCAGACAATTGTTGTAAAATTATATTCTATTTCCTCATCTAGTCCATTAAGTCCTATTGATTTATCTCATTGGGAGTGTAACATTTATGTTGCTTGTTATAATATATAATATACCATACCTTTAAGGAGTAGAATAGTCTCAGTCTTACTGATTTGGAACCTATTTAATTATTGTTTGTTGTTTGTTTGAAGTATAGCATTCATAGTAGTTCTTTTTTAAAGGTATTTTAAATGAAGTAATGATCACTTTCAAGCCAGTGTTAAAAATACCTACCTTCTCCATATTTAATAAAACATTTCTAACCATAAAGCACCATGTCTGTTAAATGCATAACCTCGTATATTAATTTAAATGATATTATTGCTTATTAAAAATGGACCACAATACTTTTAAAAATTGATTTTTTAAAAAAAAATTTAATATACTGTGAAACAGTAATTTTCTTTAGTTACGTTATTTCTAAAATTTGACTTGTTATCAGTCTTGTATTTCAGTTGGTTACGTTTTATCCGTATATGACATGTTTCAGTAAGGTTATTACATAACATTGCCATACTGTTATGCATGTCTTATGTTTCTTAACTATTAATAGGTATGGATGTAAAAGGAATGCTTATTAGGTGCACTTCATGTTTACAACAAATTAATCATTTTGATCCGGACAAATTCATGAAACATTTTCGACTCAATGTAATTGTGTGTAAAGTAAGTTTTTTTTCTTGATACTTAACTATTTAATTACTTTATTTATCAGCTATTTAATTATTTATATTAAAATTACTTATATTAAATAAATTATACCCGATCACTTCCAAAAGTTGAATGGGAAAAAATTTATAAGATTAAATTAAAATATATTTTTGTGTTGAGGTTACTGTAACATGGCTTAATGATCTGCTATAAAATCATGATTTTGTTAATTATGTTAATTACCAATCCTTGTTGTGCCTTGTCTTTGTTACTGTTTCTTAAAAAAAAAGGTTATATTTTAAAATTTTAAAATATTAAAAAATGGCATTACATATTTTCGCAACATAGAGTACCCATTATTATTTTGTTTTGCAGATTGCTACTATAAATTAAAAGCTTTTTTAATACAGCTTGCTATTATAAATATAAGCTTTTAATAATTTATAAAATATTTATTATTAAATAATGGCATTACATATTTTCTCAACATAGAGTACCCATTATTATTTTGTTTCGCAGCTTGGTATTATTAATTAAAAGCTTTTAATATGTTACTTTGAAAAAGTCAATGAAATTTGGTTTGGAGAGGAAAAGCTATTCCTTTTTTATTTTAAATATGATTTAATTGTTCAAATGTTTTGTTAATTGCGTTTTTATTGTAGGAATGTTATGATTTTTATGGGACAAGCGAGTTTTCCCAAGATGACGAGGGCAACTACAACTACTGCGCTTGGTGTGGCAATGGAGGAAAACTGTTCCTCTGTGACTTTTGCCCAATTCTTTTTGCTCCAATTGTGTTCGACGCAATTTTGGCAGAGCAGAAGTTTCAAGAATGTCCAGAGAAGGTTGGAAATGCTATTTATGCAACCCTCAAAAGCTTAAAGCTAAAGTAGAATTTTGTGATTTGATTTTGGAATACAGCAAAAACCTAAAAAACAGAAAAGAGAGAAAGTCAGCTGCTGAGAATTTGATTAGTAAAATTAGTGGACCCTTGAGTTGGACAGAGACAACAGATTGGGTTTTACCAGCATTTGATGAGCTTGATGATTCTTGTAAAACGTTTCATAAAAGACTTGAAAAGCTAAAAAGCATTGGATCTAACCAATCAAAAAGTTTAAAACATGTCATTAAAAAAATGGAGCAAGTTATAGCGCAGCATAAAACTGAACTTGGGCAAATTATAAAAACTTTATCCATGCGATATGTCAAATACTTAGATCAAAAAATGAAGTTAGAAAACAAAAAGGATGGTGATCCAAACGACAGTATAAAAGAAAATGGAGCTGATGGTGAAAAAACAAGAATATCAATAGATATTACATCTGATAATGATGAAAATAATAAAGCTAAATTAGAATTGCTTGCATTTTCAATGTCATCGGACAGTGATAGTGAAAACGAAAACAAATCTACAGTTGAAGAGAAAGATGATGTTAATAGTGTTTCCAACAACAGCAATAAAGCAACGGAAAAAGCAGTCCAGAATGCCAAACCAGATTCTGAGAAAGACAAATTAGAGGGAAAGTCGTCTGACAAAGATGAACCAATGGAAGTAGATGATGCCTATCTTCAATCTCAAGATCTGTTTGAAAACGGGACATCTGATACTGAGGGAGCGAAGAAACCGGTTATAAGTATAGTTGATGATTCTGAGCAAGCAGAAACTGAGACTCAGTCAAAAGCTTCGAAACCTAAGTGTTCCGTGACGAACAAAGCGAAAGCCGCCCAGCCAGGCAGAAGGAAACTAAATTTCTCAGATCTAGAGGCAAAGGCTGGTGATAGCAGTAGCTCTGTTTCAGGTTTAGATTCAGACACAGAAGGTAATCGTAAGAAGCAAATAAAAGGTACAGAGATACCCAAGAAAGCTAGAAATGTTGCTCGTAGGACCAAAAAAGTTGATCCATATGATCTTCATGATGATGAGTTGATGAAGTTGAAGAACGGCTGCAGTGTTGTAGTCCGCAATTGTGGTTATCTTGTGCCCAATGGGGAAATGACAATTCCATTGCCGGAAGAATTTATAATCGAAGATGTTGACAAAGAACTTACTGACCTGTGTAAGTCGATAACTAAGAATCAGAGAGTAAAATCGAAAGCCACACCTGCTCCAAGCTCCAAAAAGAAAGAGTCAGGTAATTATCACTGATCTTGTGCTATTGTAGTTTACTTTTAGCTTTCACAACAGTATTTTTAATTTTTATAACGTCAAAAGTGGAAGATTTTATAAAGACTGTCCTTCTTTCCCTTCACAGCATAAACTACAAATGCTACAGGCATATTTTTAATTTACATTTTAGCATTTATTAGTGAATAGTTTCCTGTTTATTCCTTTTGGCGAGTTTTTCCATTGCCTTTGGTTTTTTTTTAATTGATATCTCTAGAAATCAATTTGTTTTGTGTTGATGGACAGTTTCAAGGTTCATGTTTATATGAAATGTTTTACAATTTTGTTCAAGTGTGAGCAATATTATATATTTATTCTTGAAAATAAATTTAATAATAATTTCTTATCATTTACAAAACTTATTTGTATTCTTAAAAATACAAATAAATTTTGTAAATGATACGAAATTATTATTGAGTTTTCAATGAAAAATAGTTTAAATTTGATGTTTAAATGCTTTAATATAGAACATACTGTGCTAGTTTTTTTTTTAAACATTTGAATTTTGTATGGCAGCAGTTCAAAGTGACAGTCCTACTTGTTCATATGCGTAAATCAATAAAATTCTGTGCCTTTGATTCTGGCTTTTTTCATTATTACCATTCGATTTGCAAGTCAAGCGTGGTGGGATTTTATATGTTAACCATAGTGGTGCATTTGGTCGATTAAGTTGTGTGTATATTACTGTCATGTATGAGTTGATATTGAGTAACAAGAAGAGATTATATAACATGGAAGTGTTTTTCATATTAATGTTTTTGGCATATTGAGCCTTTCTGGTTTCAATTTTTGTCATTTATTTTAGTGCAACATTGTTATTCAAATTATCCTGCCCATTGCCATGCTATTGTATAGCTATGGTGGGATGTCGTCCAACCACAACAACTCTCTATACAACCCACTGAAGATGCAATTTATTTTTAAATATCAATCTGTGTCTCACTAACTGGCAAGTCAATAACCATTGTAGCAATGACATCAAACCATTCATACTAGAACAAACTATTTATGATGTTACTTAAAGCACAAGGCGTCTTCCAACAAATGTTTTTGTCAGGGATTGGAAAATTACTTGTAGAAAAGAAAGCAACTTCCCCATCCTAACAAAAATTTTCATTACCGCTAAAGTAACTAAGTTACAGTTACTTTATGAAAAATCTGAAAGCGTTACTCTGCATTTTACCCCTAAAAAAGTAACATGTTTCTTCAATCCTCGTTTTATACATTAATATTTTGTTAATGCTTCTGTTAGTCAAATTTGCAATGTCTCACAAAGTTGACTTTGTTCAAATTAGCTTAGTCAAGTTATATTTTGTTATGTTTTAAATGTTTTTTTTAGGCAGCAAAAAGAAGGCAGTAGTTATTAGTGATGCATCATCAAGCTCTATTTGTTTATCCTCTGATGAGGATGAGAAGAAGGATACAAAAGATGTAAGTTACATAAATATGTTTGAGATTTAAATATTGTGAATACAATTTCTGTAAAAGAAAAAATTATAACTAGATAGATACAAATAAAAATTTGGTTAATTAATTGTGAACTGACCGTTTATTTAGAACTCTTTTATCTTGTTAGTTCTTATTAAATTGCATCATATTTAAGAAACATAAATTCAGACAGTCTAAACGATAATCTTATTATTTTAATGGTTTTTTTAAAAAAAATAATATTTGTTTATATTTTTTCTTTTAGAGATTTCCAAAGTCACTTAAAATGGACGACAAAAATACACTTGCCAAGAAAGCATTGCTTAATTCAGATTCTGATGAAAGTAGTGATCCTTTGGATTCAGGTAAAGAAAACCATGGTTTTGAATAGAGACTAGTTTATTTGAAAAAAAAAAAATCTCTTTAGTCTCCAGACATTTTTTTTTATTACGTAATGTTTCCTTCCATATGACAATAAATTGAACTCTGGACAGTATTGGTTATTCAATTAATATGTATGTAAGAGCCACATAATTACCTAACAATTGTTGCTTTCTTAAAGAACCAAAGGGTTGTTGAAGAACAATTTACAACCCACGTTTTTAAGTATCTTTTAATGATGTTTTTGATTTTGAATTACAAAAGGAGTTCAAGCACAACAATATAATTTACTGCCCTCCCAAAATTATTCCCATTTTAATAACTGGTTTTTGCATAACAAATAATAATAATTTTCTCTTTTTTGTGCAAAAATGCATAATATTGAATGTATTACATGAAATATTGAATATAAAAAAAGTAAAAAAATCTCTTATTTTTAAAAATGCATCATTTGGTGTTTGCAGATTCTGATGAAGAAGCCCCAAAGAAAAAGACAAAGCAGAAAAAAGATAATAAAGCGAAGAGCGATTCTTCAGATGACTTTCAGCCAAAGAAGAAGAAAAAGTTTGACAAGCTGCTGAATAAAAAAATATTTTCTGATGATGATTCCTCCAAAGATAATGATAAAGAGAAAAAAGAAAAGAAGCAAACTGATAAGTATATAGTCTTTTAATGTTATTCATCGAAATATTTAAACTGAGTGTAAATAAAGGTTAATTTTTTTTGCAATCATCAGGGGTGAAACTTTTCAGGGGCTACCCCTGAATTCAGGATTTTTTTAATATTCTTCCCCCGGATTTCAGGGTTTTATTTTAGACTAAAAATTTGTTTAAATGTTTTTTAAAAAATTAATTTTGTAATTTTTAAATCACTTAAACATTAGCCCTGCACTTTTCACGGCGATCGTACAAGATCACGTGACTTTGTGACGTCAGACAGGGAATTGACAGGAACATTATACCAGAGATAAAGTCTGGGAATTTAATCGGTCTGCAAAAGTCAAGGAAATTCAAGATGTTTTTAGAAATCAGGGAAAATTTACTAAGGTGCCATTTAGCACTACACAATCGTTAAACTTCAAATTTTTCTGAAGTCCTGGATTTCTTTTTCTTTGAAATAAGTTTATGAACCATATGATATTTTTTTTCTAAAAAAAAAAGGCTGTAAAATTGCCATATACAGGGAGCTATCAAGGTTTAAAAAAAAAACACTTATATCTGTGGACTCCATGGCTAACTGTATGCAGTTATTTCAGTGGTTCCCAACCTTTTCTGTAACATCGCCCCCTTCTTTATGTTGACTAACGCATATCGCCCCTTTAGTTTTTATAATTTGTCCAATTATAATTTAAGTTAAAGTATACCTAATAAAGCCATTTTATAATTTCAAACACTTACTACCATATACAAAAACAACCAAAGCAGCTTTATCCGGTTAATCTTAAATAAAATCGGGAAAAAAGTTTTTTTTTTTTTTCTATTTTTATTTAGATTTTTTCAAAGAATGAAGTAAAATAATTAACCAATATCTTTAAACTCAATTCTGGAAAATTTAAGAGAGTTGACAATAAAAATTAAAGAATAAAATGAATGTTGAAAACTTTTTTATTTACTTTTTTTTATATTAATTATTATTTTTCAAGCTCATACGCAAGTCTTTGAGGCAAATATCCCATTGATTTCTCTGTTTGGTGAGGAGTTGGATAACAGAACTTACTCTTTTTTTAACTAAATATATATTGGCGGAACGAGATGAGACGTAGTTCAGCTTTTTACCACAGATAAGGATCAGTGTAAATAAGTTTCACTCAGGCTAACTCATAACCTCTCTGCTTGAAATGAGTTTCGCCTCACTGTCATACTTCAGATCGTCAAACTCCATCTGCAAAGAGTTTTCAAAGTTACCTACAACCCACAGATTAAAAAGGGAATGGATCGACAATAGAATCAGGAATTTCTAACTTGTTCAAATATTCAAATCTTCTAAGAATATCAGTTTTAAAACTTGTAACGATGATAAAAAAAATTAGAATGGTTTTACTGTACAGTACACTCTTAAAACAAAAGAGTGAATTCCACTCCAGTTGGAGAAGTGTATTTTCTACACCCTAAAGGCATGCATATTTTCTCAGACTGAGTTAAAATCACTCGTTTGGAGTGATCCTGTCGGAGGTTTAACACACAAAGGATCCACTCCAAAAGGAGAAGTGCATTTTCCAGTCTGGAGGAGTGATATCCTCTCAGACTGAGTTAAATTGGGAGTGTTTGTTTTAAGAGTGTATATCTTAATTTTCCCCCTTTGAATACTCATCGCCCCCCTATCGCCCCCAACCTATTTATTGCCCCCTTGATAACACAAATCGCCCACTTGGGGGCGATCGCCCCCAGGTTGGGAACCACTGAGTTATTTGATGATTTATAATGCCCAATATTTTTTTTTTACATCCTATATATCCCTTATGTTTTTAAACAAAATCCTATATATTCTTCATTTCTCATTACTTTACCTTTGAACTAGTTATCCCCCCCCCCCCCAAAAAAAAAGACTTAGTTTCAGGATTTTTTAATGGTGTTCAGTTTCACCCCTGAAACATGTCTTTCCTTTAAAAAAAAAAAAAAAAAGGCAAAGCAAAAGAAAATCATGCGTTTACCAGCACTGAATTTAATTGTAATAGCAATTTTACAAACTTCAGTTTAAAAACTGATACGATTTCTTTTAATTATATATAACTTTAAAATATAGCCTATTTTTAATTTAACTGATAACTCTTTGTTGTGATTTCATTGCTTTTTTGTAAAGGCAGTGCACCAACAATATATTTTTAAAAATTGAATGCTGAACTATGTAAAATAAAAATTCTGTTGCATTTACTTTCATGATATTTCTTAATAACCCTGTTTTATGTATAGAAAAAAATCAACAAAAAGGAAACATGTTAGTTCTGAGGAGGATAAAAAAGAAAAGAAAGACAAAGAAGAGAAAAACAACTCTGATTCTGTTCGCACAAGTTCCAGTGATTCCGAAGATGAAAAGGAAAAGAAGAAAAAGAAAAGGAAACGGATTAAGAAAGCTGCGGCTTCTTCCAGTGAAAACGAAGATAAAGATGACAAAGACCAAAAAGGGGTAATTAATCATACGATATTAGTAAGGTTTTTCTTTGGCAGTGAGTTTATTTAATAAGTATTATAAAAAGAAATTAGTATGTACATTTCAACAACATGGTGACCATACCAAAATGTATCTTAAATTATTTTGCATGAGCTTATCTCCGAACTTGTGCTTTAACTAATGCCCAAGTTCAGGGTCTGTGTACATCAGATTCACAATTCCCTCAAATATATAGCTAGCAAAGAAATAAAAGTTTTTAGTTGATTTAAAGTATGTATACAAAGCTTCAAGTAAGGAAGTTGCTAAACATTTATTGCAATTAGAAGGAAAATGGGGAACAAAGTATCAGATGGTTACGAAATCTTCACAAAACAACTGGTTTATCTGCTTATTTTATGTATTCAGATCCTATAATTTATTCGACTTTTCCAAAAGAAAGCTTGCGTTGCATATGCAGATTAGGCAATTTACTAAAACAAATCCAGTGTATTTACAAAGAAAATAGACAATCATAACTTGAGCTCATATAATTTTTTTTCAATCACTAAACAAATATTAAAGCAATACATGCTAAGTATTGTTTAATCATTAAAAAAATGCTTGTGCTTTAAATGTACCCTTCTTTAAAAATAAATAAGTTTTTGTGTTCTATGAACAAATATCAATCAAAATTCTCAATTTTTTTTTTGTCTTGTAAATCTAGGTTCCAGCCTTAAAAAAAACCTGTGAAATTACGATTTAACAAATTAACACTCTGAGGGATACATATTCATAAGTAAAAATTTCTGAATTTTATAATTTCACTAAATTTTAAATTTGAAGTAAGGAGGAATTATTTATAATTATCTGCTACAGGAAGATAGTTTTAAAAAGTTGAAAGAAATTAAATTTTCAAAAAAAAAAAAAATTAAATTTTATTTTCATTCATTGCAAACAAGTTTACACTTCACCCTTTTGTTTATCTCTCAGTGTGTTAGTGTTTTTTATTTTTGTAGTCATTTCTATAAGTAATTAAATATTACTGATGTAAAAATATATTGCCTATAAAAAAATTTCTTATCGGATTCCTATGTATTTTGATCAAATTTCTTATCTGTTTCCTATGTATTTTGATCAAATTTCTTATCTGTTTCCTATGTATTTTGATTCAGTTGAACCCCACTATAGAGAATCTGGGACATAGTGAACCCTCGCTTATAATGAACCTTTTTAGTAGTCCTTTCTGAACTCCTATTCAACTAATGTTATTTATATGGATATAGTGAACTACTATGAAAATGGGAGTTCGTGTATAGTGAAATTGAAATTCCTTTCCATAAAATTTTTTTTAGTTCTCCATACTTTAAGTTCATCTATAAATGGCAAGTGGCTGTGAGATAGCAATCTTTAACAATGTGTCATATTTCTACCTGTCCTTCCCATCTTATTGTATTCAAACTTGACCTGTTTCAAAGTAAACAGACCTTTTCTTTTCATCTCTTGGTTCCAGGAACCACCATTTCTTTCCAACCCATTATTCATATCCCCCACCATGCGCATACACACTTCTGGATTCTTGGAGGGCATGTCTGGTCAAATTCCGTCGAAGTGTCCAATTGTCCATTTAACCTGTGCTTCTCTTTTACTCTCTTATTTCCTTATGAAAAATTTTAGAAGCATTTTGAATAGAAGGTGACCGTCTGAAAAATGGCGGCTTCTGTAAAGAGAAAAGCCTAAAAATGCTAATTTTTCCCCCTACAATGCAGACGTGTTTCGTGAAAATTTAAATATTAGCTACTAAACTGAATATATTTGCTTTCTTTTTGAAAAAATATTTTGGGAAAATTTCATAAATTAATTAATAATTACTTTTAGTTTATTAAGTAATTAATTTTTTTTAATTCAATTATTTATTCAATAATTCGATATTCAAAACAAATATTATTCTTGTAAAAGCTTTATATCATAAAAATTAATTCCAGAAAAATGGCTATAGTGAACCATCGGATATAGTGAACCAATCGTTGGTTCCGGAGAGGGTTCAAACGGGGTTCGACTGTATTTGTTTTTTTTATCCCTTGTATAATCAAAATTGATATATTTTTATTTATCATTTTATCTATGAATTTATTCTTTTCTATCTTATTTTTTTTCAGTCTCAATCTCAAGGTACACCTGGAAAACATAGAAAAAATATTAAAAAGATAATAACAGGAAAAAATCTAGCTGTCGAAACCAAGGAAGCCCAAAACGCAGAAAAGGAGCGAAGAAAAAGAGTGACAGCAAGACAGAAACAGGTAAAATATTCTTAATTACTTATTTAGAATTTGATCTAGCTTATATGAATAAATCCTGTAAAACATTTCTGCACTGTAGGTGTGTGTATTAATAATTTAAGTTCTAATAATTTTTAACGTTTTTTTTCGACAACTTTTTTAGTAATTAATTAAAAAAGTGAAGTAATGAAAGCAAATTTTGATGGCTATTAAAATCCATTCTGGCACAGTTCTGTTAGTTAATGCCTTTAATTATATTAACTTCTTCTTATAAATTAAATATATTTGTGGAAGTAGCAGTTTGGACGTAATTCAGTCTCTTCTACAGCCTAATTTTTGTAATATTGTTTTGCAGTACAACATAATAACGGATACTTCTAAAGATGGCACACATGCTATTACAAGAAAAATGGTGTTGGAAGTTGATCAGGTGTCGAAGGAAGAAATTGTGGAAGTTCATCCTGACCTTTGTGAAAAATTGAAGCCTCATCAAGTGAATGGTACTAATTTGCTCCTTATTTTTTTTTCTCTCTCTGCTTTCCTGTTATTAATCATAATGCACTGTTTGTGACAGTATAAAGTTTTATAGTTTAGGAAGAAATGCCTTAATTAAGAATTATGTCAATCTGTATTTCAGTGTCATTAATTTTTTTAATTGTAAGAGACATAGTCCATTGATGCTTTTAAAAAACAATTTTGACTAAAAATAGCAAAAATATAGGTTTTAAGAATTTTAAACATTGCATTGATATATAAAGAATAAATTTTACATTTGTATTTTATAAATACCTGCCTGCTTTGCTGTGCATTTTGTGGTTAATATGAAAAAAAAAACACTACAGCATCTATGCAATTAATGTTTGACTGTGTTCTGTTTGTCTGAAATGTTTCAAAATATGCAGAACAATGAAGCTATTCCTCTACTTTGACATTTTGAATTTAAGTCATGACACCAAAATTGGCAACCTTTATTAAATCCAGCCCAGTAGCAAAATTTCAAATCATATTTGTGAACTTACAGACAAATTAAATTTAAACCCAACAGACTTATAATTTGTATCTGTTTAGGTCATCTAGTTTTTGTTACTTAAAACTTTTACAATTTTGTTTTTTAGGAGTAAGGTTTATGTGGGAGTGCACAATAGAGTCTTTGAAAGAACTGGAAACAGGACAGGGCTCCGGTTGCATTCTAGCCCACTGCATGGGTCTGGGTAAAACTCTGCAGGTGATAACATTCCTACATACATGTTTGACAAACGAACACGTCAGCAAAAAGATACAAACTGCTTTGGTCATTTGTCCCTACAACACTATTCTAAACTGGGCAAGAGAGTTCGAATATTGGCTGGACAAAGTCGATGGCGATGTTCTGGTATGTATAGTTCTAATTTTTTAATAACTACTTTTTAGACTTTTTTTTTGTCTTTCATGTAAATTTTTTTATGTTACTTATTAAGTGTTTTTTTAATTTTTATTCTGTGTTAAAACTGAATTGAGTTTTTTTATTTGAATATTTATGGATGCTGTTCAAATAAGTGCTTTAGGCAAACAACATTACAAATTCAAAAAGGTCTTAGGTGTGAGGGAGAACAAAGTACATTATAACATAGACTCATGTTTTTATGCAGGATTGAATAATAAACTTTCTTCAATTCAGCTTGTCCAGTTTTTTTTTAAAAATCCAATTTGAAAATTAATTAAAGCACATTAAAACTATATATTTTAAGATTATTAAGCATTTGTTTCTAATAAAATTGTTCACTTTTGGAATAAAACCTCAAATTTAAATCTGATAATGCTAGGAATTATGCAAACAATATATATTTATCTTATAAACCTTTTTGTTGGTTTTAATTGAGAAATGTCGTCATGAGATTGGTTTGAATGCTGATGATAAATGGCTAGTAAAGTTAGATATTTCAATAACATTTTTTACCTTGTGATTTTAGGTCCACCAGCTTACAGATGGAAAAGATAATTATTCAAGATTGGATATTCTTAAGTATTGGCAGCGTGATGGCGGAGTGCTCATTGCAAGTTATGATATATTTAGACGTATGGCCACAGAAAAGAAGCTTCCAAAATTACCAAAGAAGAGCATGGAGAAATTGCGTGAAATTCTAATAGATCCAGGTAATTTCATCATGGTTCGTACACTCCTTAAAAACCTTGAAACGTGCTTGAATGAAAAAAGTTCATTTTTAAGTCCTTAAAATTGCTTGAAAATGAATCTAAAGTGCTTGAATAAAAAAAAGTATATATTCAAGTCCTTAAAAGTGCTTAAAAATGAATCTGGAGTGCTTGAAAAAAATCCATAGTATTTATTGCAAAATCGATATCAAAAATTTTCTCTTTAAGATTGCCAAAAATGTGATGGTTGAAACACATGACCTCTCACCGGATTATGCTACTGCTATGACGTCACTAAAATCTTTTCCCCGTTATTAAGCGACCGGTATCTTTCAAGAACTGTAACCATATTTCTGGCCCATAAGTTTTTGTTTTGATTGTCTTAGAGCATTTTTGTTCTTTTTGCGGCAAATAAGCCTAAATAATTTCTTGAATGTGAATAAAATATTTTGCTTACCAAAGTATCTGATTGAAATGCGAAAAAGGCATTTTCTTCATGGTGCGTGCCTAGCAGAGCCGCATTTTATAAATTCTGTTTTGAAACTTTTCAAGTATTATGGCGATTGTCTTGACTGAATACTTCACAAAATGAGTGGAAAATGTATTTCTAACGATCTTTGGTTGCAATATTCCGATTATCGTGACTGGTTGCAAATTTTACTTACGGAAAGGATTGGAGTGGTCTAGATGGTGATATTGATTATCTGTAACCTTAATTGGTTTTCAACATATTTAACCATATAAAAATTATAGTTAAAATCTGGCACCCACATCCTGTCCTTGAATTTTTCTGGAAAAGTCCTTGAAAAGTGCTTGAATTTTTTTTCCTAACAAGTGTATGAACCATGTCTATACCAAATATGTTATTTTACTGTAGTTTTCAATATTTATGAGTAAAATTCATTGTATGTACACAGAATTATTTTATTTCAACTGTGCAACTGGTATATTTTTTATAAAGTTCGACAGGGGCTATGAAACAATAATGAATAATTTATAAGAGTACATGCTGTTGGCAATGATAACCTGAATGAATCCTTCATAGCCTGAAATGCCACCCACGTTATAAGGTTGTTAAGTAAAAGGTGGAAGCCAGCTTACTATACTGTCTTGTGTAGGTAAACTGCAGTAACCACCATTCAGTTCTGCACTTTACCTACCCACAACATTGAAATTAGAGAAAGGGTCTTCAAGTTAAGTCACTTGAGTGACAATGAAAAGGGCGTCATATGTTGCAACTTAGCACTCACTGGTAACAAGTGTCAAATAACTACTTGTTTGAGGTTTTAAAAGAAATTATTCAAATCAAATGATAAATGCATGGCTTATTATATATCTCTATTTCAGGACCTGATATTGTAGTATGCGATGAAGGGCATATTCTGAAAAATGTAAATTCTGCTATATCCAAGGCTTGTGCGAAGATAGCAACTGAAAGAAGAATAGTTCTGACTGGTACCCCCCTACAAAACAATTTACAAGAATGTAAGTTTTTTTTATAGTAACTCATTAACAGATTTTGTGAATAACATCTTCACATTGAAATAAAATTGTTAACTTAAAGTTTTCAAAATTTGTTTTTCTGTAACTTAATTTTTCCTACATAAATTGTTCCTCACTTGACTGTGGTTCTAAACTACTTTGTCCTTTGCCAATAGCCCTTGTGTAGCTCTAGTGTGAGGATAATTCAAATCTAACCTAACCTACATAAATTGTTTATTACTATGGTCTTTCTTTGTCTTATATTTTGTTTACTTAGATAAACTTAAAAAGACCATTTTTGCTTGTCAAATTTTTTTGCCAATTTCTTTGATATGTGTATTAAGCAAATTTTTTATACTATAATTCAAATTATAGTATAGAACTTTTAGCAATGTATATTAATCGACATTGCTATGCTTTCAGATCACTGCATGTTGTCATTTGTCAAACCTCATCTGTTGGGAACAGCCAAGGAATTCCGAAATCGATTTGTCAATCCCATCATCAATGGTCAATATGAAGACTCCAATGAGTATGATGTGAGGCGAATGAAAAAGAGAATACATATTCTCCATAAACTGCTGGAGGGCTGTGTACAAGTAAGCAACCAACTTTTACTGAATAAAAATGCTTGCTCAGTGGCTGTGAGGTATGGTATTAATGCCCACCTCACAAGCCCGAGTTTTTGGTTTCGAACCCTGGTTCACTTGACCGAATTTCAGGACAGGGTGGTAACAGAACCTGGAAATCAGGGAATTCTCAGGGAACTTTTTAATTCTGGAAATATCAGGGGTTTCTCATGGAATTTTTCAATTTTTGCAAAATATCGGAATTTTTTCCATTTTGGATTACTTAAACAGCAGGTTTAGGTTCTTGCGATCACTACTAACGGACACTTGATAAAAATAATATTCTGGTTGATCTGATTTGCCTGACGGACCAATCTTGGTGGAAGGATGAATCTCTCTCGCGAATCATGTGTAACATGATTCTCTGATCACATGATTCCTCTAAATTCAGATTTTCGGAAATTTAGCAAATTTAGGTAGGCTAACCTATAATCCGGAAAGTCTTAATTCCTGCGATGCCTGGATTAAATTTTCTGTACTGCATTTAATTGTGTGTATTGCATGTTTGCTAGGTAATTGTAAATCAGGGAATAACCACTTTATCAAATTTTAGTTGGAAGACAAGATAGAAAGTGCCCTTTTAAATGTGCATCAATTTTTTGTTTGCTCAAATTTGTTATTTCGGAAAGTGTATATTTATTATCATGTATATAAATAAAAGTAACATATAGACTAGCATATTGTTCATGTTAATATTTTATATTCCATATTTTTTTCAGCGTTGTGATTATTCAGCCTTGACAAAGTTCTTGCCACCCAAACACGAGTTTGTCATCAGTGTTAAGTGTTCAGAGACACAAATAAAGATGTATCGGCACTACTTGGACAATTTGTCTCAGCGCAAGGCTGATCGGAAAATTCAAGGAGGAACTTTATTTGCTGATTACAATGTCCTCAGGAATCTATGTACCCATCCATACATAGTTCATACAAGTTACGAACGTGCTGAAGAAAGAAGGGTATTTATTAAATCACCATTCTCATTTTTTATTTGAATTATGTTTTTTATTAAAAATGTAATTTTATTATTTGTAACTTAAAACATTTTTGAAAGTTTAATAATTTTTTCAAACAGTTGTGTTTTAAATTTTATCACACATGTATATTTTGTATGCATTCCTGTTTAGCAGCATGTAATTTTTACCAATATTGGCAAGTTGTGTTAAAAAAATATAAAACTTGAAGCACTTTACTGTTTGTAGATTCATAAAAAAATAAGTTGTTTCTGCTTTCCTCCATATTTTACTCTTGATGTAAATTTTGTGGTTTGTTTTGCTTTATACTTTAAATGTATTACAAAAACTCTTAATTCGTTACACCATATTTTAAAGTTATCGCTTCTCACACATATTTGTAAAACTCATAATTACAATCTCTGCATCTATCTATTGGTAATAATGTTTTCTCCAGTAATTATGCCCTTTCCATTTTGAATCCAAGCTTCGAAAAGACTTCCTTCCCCCATCCCATCGCTTGGTTTTCCGGGAAACGAACATCGCTTTTCGAATCGTGTCTCGTTTGAGGTTCTGTTGTTGAGGTTAACCAGTCGTTTTATGTAATCTCGCATGTCCATGGGTAATCTTTACGATTAGGATTGCTAAAGTCTCTGTGTGAGCATTGGAAATTGAACTAAGTTTTCTCGACACTCTTCAATTCATTTAAGAGGAAACTGGGCTTATTATTGTCTTTACTGGCTTACAAAAAAATTTCCAATCTTCGAATAAAAATCTTTCATATGTTTTAGTTGTTTCAGAGCAAAAATATTGTTATAATGAAAACCCGATTATAACAATTCCAAATTATTAGCAATTGAGATTTATAGCTTGAAATAATTAAAAAAATATATAAATATTCGTAAACTGAACTTTGACCACAAAGAATCAAGACACGAAGACAAACTAAGTATACTTATCAGGAGGTTATTAGATACATTAAACTATTTAGAAAAAGTTTCTGTTTTTATATTTAGTAATTATTTTTGTCATATATGTCTCGTTATACTTATGTCCAAGAAACTCGTATAACTTATTTTGATGTACAAGTTGGAATTTGGGATTATTTTTCCAATTATGATATTCCTATTTAAAAAGAGAGTTGATAGTAACAAACCTTCGTTTGGAAAGAGAATAAAAGAAGCAATAGATACAAATTTATGAATCATGAATGATTTTAATAATTGGATACTTAATCATTCATAAAATTGATTTTTGTAAGTTATTCTGTGACTTAAAATATATTATTGATTGGAGCATAATTTAATATACTAGTAGTACTATAAGTTTGTCTCTTTTTGCAAGCGTTACGGGTGGCAAATCAAATATCTCAAAACTCAGTATTACCTTTGAACAATGCACACCAAGGCGATGTGGTGACACAAGTGTGCCCCAATGTAAAAAAGAAGCGGACATAGTATTCTTTCTTGAATGGACCGTGGGAACCGATTACGGGGGAAAGTGCTTGCCACTGATTTGATAATGATCTTTACTGCTTTACACTGCCTGATTGGGACTTTCTGTCCCAAAATATAAAAGCTTTTTGGTCATTACGGGGTGTAAAGTTTACGGCAGGATGTTTCTTTTCTATGAGAAAAAATCTGATACTGTTGATTTGAGATTTTTCTCACGAAAATCTCCGCTGTTCTTAAGTGGATTTTAAGAAGATCCCTTTGCTGGTAGATATTTGTATCAATAAAAAGTTGTCGCCAGACAGTCGACAAGGAGGGGATTGTAATTTGCGATTTCATTGGATGTTTTGCTTTATTGCTGCGTCCTTACTTTGTTCATGCTAGTTTTTTTGTCATTTACCCATAGACCGCACATCGATTCTGTTTCTTTTTATGGATTAAAAAATAGTTTTTGTAGAATTTTTGAAGCAAGAGTATTTTAGTTTGTGATTTTGTAAATACTACTTTGAAGCAATCATAACTAGTCCAGATATTCGAAGTTAATCCAAGAATTTAATTTACCGTGTTTACAAGTATTTAAAGGAACTGGTCGAATCCAATCCAGATGCTACTGTCAAGGAACTGTTTTCCTGTACTCAAATAGCAACAGCTAAAGCGTGTGGAGTTTCTCGGTCTACAGTTCAGAAAATCTGTGTGGAAGCCAACAAAACAAAAGCTGCCAATGTAGAATGTACACTGTCTTTCGAATCGCCGAAAAAATTTCTTCCACGAAAGAAGCCTGTATCGGAAATCGACGATTTTAATTTAAATATTGCGAGACGTACTTTACATGACTTTTACGATCAGGGTGGGTATCCGACTTTGAAAAAGTTAAAACAACGTTTGGAAAAAACTTTCAGATTTTGTGGATGTGTAGAATCTCTAAGGAAAATTATTAAAAAATTGGGATTCAAATATAAAAAGTAATGATGGCCGAAAATTTCTATTGGAGACAATGATATCGTGGCTTTAAGAATGAATTTTTTAAGAAAAATGCATATCATTCGGGGCGAAATAAATCCAAGGCAAGTTGAGTTGTCTACTTGGATGAAACCTGGTTAATGAACATCATTCAAAAATTTTTGTCTTGCAGTCGTCAACAGGTGAAGGTGGATTGAAGGTTCCTCTGGGAAAAGGTTCACGACTCATATTATATGCCATGCTGGGTCAGCCAATGAAGGTTTTATTCAATCGGCACAATTGATTTTTTAGTCAAAGAGTACAGTGGACTATCACCACGAGATGAATGGAGAGGTTTTCGAAGAATGGTTCCTGGATTTATTAAGACAGCTGGAAACTCGAAGTGTTATTGTGATGGACAATGCCAGCTACCATTCGGTATATGCTGAAACAATTCCGACAACAAAAACCAGAAAAGCTGACATTGTGGCATGCCTGCAATCAAAAAGCATCCCTCACGATCCCCTTACTACAAGACCTGAGCTCCTAGAAATTGTAAAATATCACAAACAAAAATATAAAGTGTATAAATTAGACAAAATTGCGTATGAAATGGGACACGAAGTAGTGAGACTGCCACCTTACCACTGCCACTATAATCCAATCCAACTCATATGGGGCCTAATTAAAAATGAAGTCGCGGATAGAAATAAGACATTCAAAATAAAAGATGTTAGAAAACTGACGGAAGAAGCGATCAGCCATGTGTCGGTGGACAATTGGAAGAAGTGCACAGCTCATGCTGAAAATCTACAAGAAGAAGATTTTGAGAAGGAAGGATTGAGAGACAGTGTGATGCAGAGCTTAATCATCAATTTGGAAGATGACAGCGACAGCAGTATCGATGAAAATGAATAACTTTATTGAAGGTAAAAGATTTTTTGTTTCTTAAACTTTTTATGGCATCCTAAATTATTTATATTTATCAAAATATTTATAAAGAGAATTTGAAGAAATATTTTTTTTTTAAAAATCAGATAAACGTGCCAGAGAATTTTGAGCGAATATTTAATTTAGATCCATTTTTTAAGCTTTTATAATAGCAAAGTATGTAGCATCTATTGTATTGAATATTCCTGTTTATACATAGAATTTATATCTTTTTAAAATATACTGCATGATAAATTCTGACTATATAAGATTTAAAAAAACATGATCATTCAAAAACTGATAATTTTTTATGTTAGTTGATGTCCACTAAACTCTTCGATTCTTTACAACCGCTATTCATTTTAAATACAAAAACATTATCATTAAGTGCAAATAATAAGTGTTGAAAATTTGCTCAATATGCGAATTAGATTTATTTCATATATTTAAATTTTTCATGCTATCTATGGAAACACATATATTGACGCGGAAAGCTTTTTTTTTAATACTTGCAATGAACATAAAATTGGAACTAAAACAATATTTTAGGGCCAAATGCAAACAATAGAAAAAGCAAAAAAAAAAAACACACACACACACTTTATATTTTGCTTTGATTTTGTTATGCATTAAATCTAAAGTAAAGTACTCACCATAAAATCAATATACATGCTAGATCTCACTGAAAATTTGTATTTTTGATCATGATCAGTTACACTTTTAACAATCCGAATAGTCAAACTCAACTGGGGTGGGGAAAAAACCGAAACTGCTATAAATCACGCCGTTTCCAAGAAAACTGCACTCGTGGATGGGGAGGAAGTGCTTTCCAAGCTTGGATTCAAAATGGAAAGGGTATAGTAAGATCTTATGATGAATTTCAACAGGTTAAAAATCACTTAAAAGGCGCCAAATAATTGAGTGGATTTAAAGAACAACAATTTTGAACGGAACACATATAGTTCCCGAAATATTCTTGATAACTGTAAGAGTACATTGCATATTCTAAAAACATCTGCAGCCCGGATTATTGGGATGGATTTAAGAAATTGAACTTTAAAAATAGCCTTTGTATAATAAATTATAAAAGGTTTTGAATTTCGTCCTGATTTACTTAACCTGTTGTAAGTAGCTATCTTTCAACTGTACCATGTTTTTAATTTACTCCAAACCTGGTTATTGTTTTATTTTGTTTGCAAGATGTCTTTTTTTCTTCTAAATTGTATTTAAATTAGATGATGAATGGCGATTCTTCAGAAGAAGAATTCATTAATGATGAATCTGAAGAATCC
Organism: Hylyphantes graminicola; assembly: GCA_023701765.1. Taxonomy (NCBI): domain Eukaryota; kingdom Metazoa; phylum Arthropoda; class Arachnida; order Araneae; family Linyphiidae; genus Hylyphantes; species Hylyphantes graminicola. The sequence goes on along the minus strand of CM043117.1, from coordinate 41,727,414 downwards.
GCAAAAGGTTCAAAATCGGATTCTGAATCATCAAAGTAAGTTCAATATTTCTGTCACTTAATTTATTGCATACAATCTTTTTTACTTATGGAGTGTTTTCACATTTTTGCTTGATCATTCTTAACAAATGAAATCATTATTTGAAAAATAATGCATTATATATAGCTTGTTTTATGTCGAGCACTTACTTATTTCAAACATTAGATTTTGTTCCTTGATATTAAAATTAAATCAAATAGTAAATTTAATGAAATGTTTATGTCCAATCAGCAAACTATTAACTGTTTCTTTTTGTGTTGGTTATTAGCTGGTTTGCTTGAAAAAAAAGTTTTATGCACAATTCAAATGCAGATTTGTTTAATTTCACTAATGCCTTATAACTAGGTGTATATATTAAATCTATAAATATATCCAAGTGCTTGTATGCGTAATATATATTGCATATCATATGTTAACTTGTTTTTATTTGAAAATCAGTATAGACTTTACAAATTTAAAATTCACATATCTATACATTAATGCAAAAACACCAGAAATACAATATGCACTGTTTCTGCACTCATACACACTTTTATACTCATTACAGCTTTTCATTACTATTAGCTACTCATTACAGCTATTTTATAATAATCATTTAAATTGCTGTTCATAAAAAATTTTGTACCAATAAGTATAAAATGTTAACTATTGTAAATGATTTGATTTTTAATGTAAGAAGATTGAATGGCAACAGTTTTCTGCTGGATTTATCAAACTATTAACTGTTTCTTTTCTTTGGTTATTAGCTGGTTTGCTTGAAAAATTAGTTTAATGCTCAATTTAAAAGCAGATTTGTTTAATTTCACTAAAACCTTATTACCCAGCAGTGTATATATTAAATCTATAAATATATCCAAGTGCCTATATGTGCAATATATTTTGCATATCATAAGTAAACTTGTTTTTTTTTTGTAAATCAGTATAGCTTTAACAAATTGAATTCACATTGATATCTTTGTTTCAATTATACTTAATTCGTATTTTTGTCATTTTAGCGATGAGATTGTTAAGCAATATAAGACAAGATCTCGAAAAAATGGTAATAAGCTTTCCTATATTTTAAATTTTTTTTCCATATCTCTAATATTTGCCTTCCTTTGTTTTGGAAAATTGAATTATATTCGAACCACTTTATAGCACCATTCAAAGGACATTTCAAACTAAACATTATACTTGATTGATTCAAAAATAGTGTTAAAATTATTGGGACTGTAAATAAGATTTGACAAATTGTAAAGAGAATATAAATTATACTTGGTTTTTCCAACCCCAACAAGACCAGTATAGGGGAGACCGGGGCACAATGGACCACCCCGTATTATTTATTTTGTATTTTTTCCAAATTAGTTCGTATTATAAGTAATAGATGACACAACAGTTTTGTTCTAGTTATTATGAAAAGCCATGTTGTTGGCTCACACATTTGCCATTTTTTATTCTTGATGTGTATTAACCAGGTGAAAGTAAAAAAGCTCTCTCCTAGAAATTATCTTCTCATCATTAAAGTAAAATTAGTTGGACAAAGTGGCTTAGCATAGTTGAAAGGCAAGATATTTGTCTTTCTATATAATCTATAAATTAACTTCTGAAATCATAATACAGCATTTTTTAATTTTGTTTTTTGTTCAACTACAATATGGGGCACTATGGACCACAAAATCTGGGGTACAGTGGACCATGGTCCATTGTACCCCATGCAACTTTAAGAAATGCTTTTAGTTTCAAAAAAAAAAAAAAAAAAAAAAAAATTGATGCAAATCCTTCCTAATTATTAAAGTTAAATTTTCTATAATAGTAAAATATTTTTAATATATATTCTTATATTTACTTCTGAATGTAATAGATTTCCCCCTCGTCTACTGATAGTGCTTGTTTTTGTTTTTTTAAACAAGAAGTAGCAAATTATTAGTACTTATAGCACAAAAAAATGAAAAAGTGGTCCATTGTGCCCCGGTCTCCCCTACATTAAATCTGTCACTGTCCAAAGAAGCTCTGTGTAAAATGTCACTGTTGTTAAATGTCATTGGATTCCATTTCAGATTTTTGCCATCATGGTTTCAAATTTATGCACTCTGTTTTATAATAACTTGCGTCTAGTTGTAGAGCAATTTTAATTGAACCAATTTTATCTAATTCAATGTTCTTACATAGTAAGTGATTTTGTTTAACTATTTTATAGAAACTGGTGATGAAGAGGAAGAAGTTGCTGAAGCCACCAAAGAAAAAAGATGGTACCATGAATTCATGTCTGATGAAGATCGTTACAGACTTGATTTAAGCGGGAAGATGGTTTTGCTAATGGAAATTCTAAAAGAGTGCGAAGCTATTGGTGATAAAGTGTGAGTGAATAATTGTTACATTGAGTTAATGAAGCATTTATTTTTAATGTGTTTATTAAAAACAGGATTTAAATGATGCAATTCATTGTCTTTAAAAATAATTTGGTATGAATAAAAATTTATTTATTGTTTTCCACTTGTAAATATAATATTTGTAAAAGATATTCAGTTTTAGTATGGTGCACCAATTTAAATAAAATCTTTTAAAATGAATAGTGTTGCCATTGAAACTTTATGTAAGTCATATCCTTTTAAAAAAATAAAAGATCTGCTAGAAGGAATGGAGTTTCCCAGTGGCTAAGTGGTAATGCTTTGCATTGCCATGCCACAGCTCCAGGGATTGAGAGAGTTGACTTAGCTTTTTATCTCTTAAATGGGTTGGTAAAATGAGTACCAAGCATGCTTGGGAACTAAACACTGAGGGTTCTGCGTGAGGCTGACCACCTTACCGAGACATATGCCTAGCACCCCAGAGTCCTTGGTCATGTAAGCTGAAGTGGGCATGACAGGCCTTGGCCTACTAACATTCTGTTGTGCCATGAGAAGGATTTTTTTTAAGTCAGAAGAGGAGGAATGAAAGGGTATATTCGTTCTTCATTATTTAACCATTTTTAAAGCTACTTTCTAGTATTTTCGTTTTGTGTAGCATAAGGTCAAAAGTTATTTACTTGGAGCTTGTTAAGCTTGAAAGTTTCCCGTTAACAGATCAGATGTCATGTACAGTAGTGACAAAAAAAAAAAAGAGAACAGACTTCGCTGTTTAAGGCACCGTTTGTCGGAGGCATAATTGTGAAATGTCATTTTAACGAAAATAACGTCATGAGTTGATTGGTCAACACAAAAATCTCGTAAGGGGTCGTCTTCATATTGAAATTAATACCAACTTTAACATTTTCAATGGCAACACCCCAAATTTTTTGTTCCGCTATAGAAATGTTTAGAATCATCAAAATATCCCAAATATCAATTTTCGTTGCAAAATTCTTCATAGTTGTTGAGATATGGTTACAGAAAATTTATGGATCATAAATGTTAAATGAGGATTTCCAAACTTTTGATCATATCTCCATTAATAATATACGTAGCCAGACGAAATTTTTTTTTGTGTGTTACTTTATAACTTTCCAAACAAAGTTTGAAATAGTTTTATATAATTTAAGAAATATTTAATATTTTTAAAAAAATAATCATAATTTTTTCGAAAAAATTTTGAATACAAACCCATTAATATTTTTGCAGAAATGGATTCAGGTCAAAAGTTAATGAAAAGTACCGAATTTTCGTAATTCTTACTAGCATAACAATTTTGAGTTATGATGATAATAAGCTTGTATTTTGAAATAGGGGACCGTTTATAAAAGTGGAGAGAAACGACAACAATCAAGATTGGACCGATCGTTTTGGTGGTTAAAAATAATGAAGTAGTTTTCTTTTCTGCAAATTAAAAAAATAATCAATTTTCTATGGATTTGGAAAGTCTTGAAAAAGAAGTTTTAAATTTAATTACAGGTTATCTCGTGTTATCAAACTGGGTTTTATATAGTGTTTATAACGTAAAAGAGTAGGTGAAGTATCGAGTATTAACTGGAAATTAAATCTCGAGAAAAGAATGTTCTATTTTACATAAAATTTTATTTTTAAAAACAATAAACACAAAAAATATGTTTGTAATCATGATAGAAAAGTAGTGTTAAAGGACTAATTTTATGACTATAAGTAAGAAAACGAAATTCTCAGTACTATTTATTCTATATATACGATTCTTGATTATAGTGCTTTTTATTCCAAATAACGTTGTTAGGTTATGCAATAGTAATAGAAGCAAAAAAATGTAATTTGAATGCATTTGATGCAAAACATAAAATTAAATACAGTTATGTTGCAAGAAGTGTAATATACATTTTTTTATGAATTAACTAATAAACTTCTCGATGCAATAAAAAAAAAAAAACAGCCTATATTTTTTTTAATGTTTATTTTTTTATATTTTTGGTTTATTTTTTTTAAATTTTATTTTTTTTATTTTATTTTTTTTTTTTTGATTTAATATGAGCCTGCCATGCCCATTGCAGCTTTCTTAGACCAAGTGCTCTCTGGTGACGGGCATATATTCCCGGTAAGGTGGCCAGCCTCACGGGGAACCCCCAGTGGCTTAGATCCAAAACATGATTGGTCCCTCCGGGACTCGTTCCCCGAACTGTGGCTGTGACAATGCGAAGGCACTACCACTATTTATGAATTAACACAAGACAAGGAATCAAATAAATTTAATCAGCAAAATATTTTAATAATAAACTAAACAAGATTATAACTACTTTTTACTTCCTGCATTGTCCGCTCTCAGGTCACAAATTACCGCCAGATTAATCTTTAGATTCTAATGTTTTTTTGGTATTTTAGTATGTAAAATTTTTTTTGTATTCAAAAATACTTTTCTTGCTAGAAGATAAGATTTATTAGAACAAAATTAGGAGTGTAAAACTATTCGATGAAAAGTCCTCAATCATTCAATTGAAAATTGTGTTACGCTAATTTTATTACACCAGTTCGACAAAGGAAAATGGCAAGTGTTTGTCCCAGGAAGCTCACTTTGGTGATTTTTTTGTCTTCTTTGGTGATCCAATAATAGAGAAATGAACATTTTTAGCCCAGTTTTAGTTTAATAGGGGGATTCATCAGAGATAAAAAAAAACTGGATTTTTTTAAAAAAGAAAAACGTTTTTTCATTAAAAAATATGCCTTTTTTGACTTTTTTTTTTTTTTTATGGCTACAAACAAACTGCAACTGGTTTCTTTACCTCTATATTGGTGTAAGTGAGTTACCGATGGGCCATTTTGGAACTCAAAACAACCCGCCTCCCAAAACTGTCTAAATTAGCGATTTCCCAGTTTTCTTGAATGTTATTTCATGTTTTTTCGAGTGGATGGTTTACTATTTTTGGCTGCAAAACAACCCGCAAGCATCCTGCAACTGGTTTCTTACCTCTATATGGGTGTTTAAGTGAGTACCAGATGGGCCCAGAGGTAATTAACCAGTTGCAGGTTGTTTTGTAGACCAAAAAAAAAAAACGTCAAAAAAGGCGGTTTTTTATGAAAAAAAACGTTAAAAATCAAGTTTTTTGATTCCTCTGATAGAATCCCCCTATTAAACTTGGGCTAAAAATGTCCATTTCTAAATCATTGGGACCACCAAAGGAGAAAAAATCGCCATAGTAGCTTCGGGACAAACAATTGCTTTATTTTTGTGAACCGTGTTATTATTGGTTTTGCATCACATTATTACCCAAATAATTTTAAGTTAAATTAAATTAGAGATAAAAATGCAGATAATAAAGTTGTCGAATTGAGTAAAATTGAATCAAGTACTGAACATTTTGCGGATTTATTATTGTTGCATATGTAAAGTTATTTTCCCAAAAATTAAGTTTATGTGTTTTAAATTCATGCAAAAAAGTCTTAATAAATGTTAATCAATAAAAACAATGTCTAATAATTGTAGGGAAAACTCTTAATTTCCTGTCGATTGTGGTGGGCATTGCGCTACAACTTGATGGATCACATCGTCCAAAAAACGGTTCTGTTGCCTTGCGAACTCTTTCTCTTCTTTGCGGCAACGCTGCCGTTCCGAAACCGCTCGTCGGTGCGAGCGCTGCAGCCCGCATTTGTTCTTCATTATGCTTATTAATTATTAGTTCTGTTTACACTTGCTGATTTTATTGAGTTATTTAAATGTTTAGTAGTTATTCAAGTTCTTATTTATTGGAAATACTCATCTACACAGAGTAATCGCAACCGTGTCGGGTGGAATGGTTCTGGTGTTTCAATCGGCGACTCCTGTTTTTTTTTGGGCCCCATAGATGGGGGAAAAAACAACGATATATTATTATCGAATTCTAAATAAATCTTCCATTAATATATTTGGAAATTTTTTTAATAATTATTATTTGTTTGATTCGTGTATTAAAAACGATAAAATGTAAAACTGATGGTAACGTTTTAATATGGGGAAAAAATGAAAACCTGAAAGATATATAATGCAGTTCAAAGCTATAAGCCAGCTACATATAGGTGGTTAACGGAGAACAAAACTGCAAGGCACCCTCAGCGTACCACAACTCAATAACCACACCTAGGGGAGGAAACACTAACTTTAATTTTCCCTACTGGAAAAAAAAAAAATTTAGTAACATGAAATTATTTTATAATTATATATTACAATAAAAACTTGAGACTTTTTATTTTTGAACAACATTAAATATTTAAAATCGAGCAAATAATTATCCGTACTTGGCGGTAATGGGTGATTTGAGCAACAAAATTATTTGAAAAAATGTAATCAAGAACTCTTTGTAACATGAAACACTAACTCCGGACAAACGGAAAATCTGGTCACAAAACTATTTGAAACGTCATTAAAATTATTCACAATAATCCTATGTCTAAAAGTTGGAAAACAACTAACAACAAATTCTACGAATAAATTAATTAATTTTCAACTAATGTTTCTTATTGGCAATAATCCGACGGTTTTTTCAAGCAAAGAACGAGGAGATGGACTTTTGGGATATTGGCTACATATTTGGCGAGGAAAATCTAAGTACAGGAGAGGCTGCGGAAGCCAGTGGTTAGGCACTCGCCTAGCATGCGAAGGTCTCAGGTTCGGGTCCGTGGCATCGACCAAAATATGTGAGACTATATACGGTCCGTGCAGCCATAAATAGTCCCAAGAATATACCAGTGTAAAAGGAGTGCCAGTTAAATACCCTTCAAAGTACTAACGCTGCGTACGATGTCACCTTAATGGTTGCTTTTGGATGCTTATTTAGGTGGTGGCTTTCTATAGTGGAAAAACGCTAAAAACAGAAAGATTGGCTACAAACAGGCTATCATTTAGCTGCATAGAATAATGGGTTTTTTGTTCACAAAAAAAAAAAGATTTGCGTTGAGTTCCCGCTCTATATCGCCTTTATGTGTACCATGGTAAAAATTACGTAGAGAGCCTTCTAGAGCACCTTTGTAACCCTAACTGCGAGTTCTTTCAATTTTGTCCCCAAACCAAACTGAAATCAAGTATGGTTTGGTTTTGATTATTAACGCGCACTAGAGCTACACTGAGGGCTATGGCGTACGGACGTCGTATGTTAGACCACAGTCGTGAGTGAAAAATTCAAGTATATAAGTCAGCGCAGTTGTCGATCTCGTCAGTTGACAGGATTCAAAATTGCTGGGGTACTTGGCTGCATCAAGCAATGAAGGATGTGGCTAGAATTAGACAGCATGGGAAATTATTAAAACGTGTTTCATAAATTACCTCAATTCTTGCCGCCCGGGGCTCAATCGTTAGGTAACTTCTAGCCTTTGAGGAGCTGCTGGGGTCGGGTTGAAAACGGTCAGGAATGGATGTTGTGACCGTCAATAAATGTTGTTTTTTGTCTATGTGGTTTTATTCATTTCTTAATGACTGTAAAAATTCTTTCTGTGTCTGTCCCACTGACGTAAAGATTAGAAGCGGTTCTCTGAACATGCACACAAGCTGGAATATAAATGTAAACCATACCTACCACCGTTACCACAATTCTCATTTTAATACTCAATCCAAATCCCAAAGAATAAAAATTTTTTGTTCAAAAAAACTATTGTGAACGCGGTTATAATCAAAAAGTAACCACAGTTTTCAACTCGTTTTACAAACTCATATATTTACTAACTTGATCATAACAACACAATCTTCTACAATGACTTATTCAAAAATCTTTAATATTAATTCCATATTTTTTCGCTAACAGGCCACAGTCTGGCCAAAATTAATTAAGCGTCTGCACGGATTAACGTGTTAAGGGTTCTGTTTTTCGCCTTGGTCGTCCTATAACGAATCATGCTGGACCAAAATTGCTCCACGATTAATAGACATACTACACAATTGATTCAATTCAATACATCGTGTGGTCCAAAGTTATGCGTGATCCCAGTAAGAAGTCATTAGTTGCTTGAGTGCCAGCTCAGAGTTGGCGCACTTGGACACTGTTGTAAATACATATAGCATGATTTCAACCAAATCTTCTCATAAAACAACATATACTAAAATCAATATATTCACAATAAGTAAAAAAAAAAATGGTTTCCTTCCTTGGTAGTAGTCTTACATTTTCTTAGCCCTAAACCAATATACTTTCTGAGCTTTTGTGGGATGTTAATTCACTCATCTTGCAACCAAACCTTTTCCCAAGCCAATAAAAATTTCGCGAAGAACAGAAAGGAAAA